>JAJKFI010000060.1:5490991-5566525 GCA_029204185.1 Lerista edwardsae
GCCAGTTTCAGCCAGTTCTGGACTGTGAGATGTGAAACTGCAACACCAACAGCATGTGAAGCGTTCAGTTGGCAGCCATTTTGGGGGCACTGCCGCTAGAGGCAGCAGTGTTCTGTGTACACCAATGGACCCCATCGTGCCCACCAGAGCAGGTAAGGCAGCAGGTGGAGAGGAGGCTGCAGGAGGTGTGAATCTGATGGCAATTGTGTGTGCCAGATCCGAACCTTTTTTTTTTTTTGCAGCCTGCCCACCCTTTCCTCTCCTTGGACTTGTCCAAGGAGGCCCACTGCAGAGCAGGATGCCTACGGAAACAATTCCCCTTTCCACTCCGAAGCCTCCCCATCCACTCCCACCCCCCTCACTGGGATCAGCACACTCTTTTTTGGCATGGCTGCACTAGTGCAGGATCGGATCAGCCTCTGGATCGTATTCTTGATAATGATCAGTTAGTCTGATACAGTCCACCAAAATCAAGAATACTACCTGTAATAGAGAGCCAAATGCTCTTGAACATGTGACTAGGTACCCAGAATAGTCAAAACAAAATGCAGAGTTTTACTGAGATGATTTCTCTGCAGGTGGCCACTGATAGACTGCTGTCTACTCCTTTTTAGAATCATCCCCTGCTCCTTCAGCCCAGCATAAGTACTGGAATGAACTCCTTGACTGTCACCAAGCCAGGGCACTCCATACACCAGCATGGACCATGGCTGATTTACAAGCACAAGTGCCTCTGTGTATTGTACTCATGGAATACTGGTTCAGTAAACCAGAATTCAGGCTCCAAACAGGTATTGGTCACTTAAATGATGTATTTACAAGGCTGATTATATCAAGGTTTCTCATAGCCCAAGAGAGCAGGTCGTGGGGAAGTTGATAGCATTTCATGGGATAGTGCTCAGTTCATTCACTGTGCCTGAATACAACTTCATCATAACGTGATGATTTTGCCCACATTCCCCATGAATACAATGAACCTAGTAAAAGTTTTGTGGTTTAACAGCCCAAAGTTCAGAATACATTGGCCTCTTGCCTGCTCTAGAATATGCAGCCATTTCAGCCAAAAGCGCATTTCTAGCAGAGATGTCACCACCTGGAATCATATCTGAGGGAAGGCCTTGTTCCCATGTTCCCTTTTTTTAATAAGGTAACCTGAATCGCTCGGTCCCATTCCCAGGATATGGTTTGTTGAACGTTGTTGGCTGCCCATTACATTTTCCTGCAATGAAAGTGCCGTACCCTTTGCAGGCACCAGGCAGGGTGGGAGTAGCCATGGCTATGACGTGATGCAAACTAATCATCTCATCATGCAGAACTCTACAAGGAAAAAGCCTGAGGAAAAATGTAGTCATATTGGTCTCTGGAGTATGATGGAGCTATATCCCAAGTGCTGGCTGCATGTTATACAAATGTGTTGAAAAATGAATGGGTCAAAAAGCTTCGACCACATTCTATTATCCTCAGTATAGAAGTTATCTCTTGTTGTACCATTAACCTCACCCCTCTCCTCCTTTATGTCATTGACCAGCACACGTGGTCCCTGTACATAAGATCGAATCTAGTCTAGTCGTGGTCTAGTCGTGACCGACTGTAGGGGGCGGTGCTCATCTCCGTTTCTAAGCCAACGTTTGTCCGAGGACACGTTTCCGTGGTCATGTGGCCAGCATGACTATACGCCAAGACACATAGAATGGCGTTACCTGCCCACCGAAGTGGTCCCTATTTATCTACTGGCATTTTTACGTGCTTTCGAATTGCTAGGTTCAAAGGAGCTGGGACAAGTGACAGGAGCTCACTCCGTCGCGTGGTCTTGAACTGCTAACCTTCCGGTCAGCAAGCTCAGCAGCAGCAGCAGTTTAACCCGCAGTGCCACCATGTCCCTTTGTTACATGCTTATGTTACACGTGTCTTAAAAGCATGCCTGGTAAACAGATGTTCAAATGCATCTAATATCAAGAGGCTCATTATGCAGTTGTAGATTTCAATTCAGTTTAGGGGACTCTTTTATGGACGTCTTTGTTCTGCCTTTTAAGTTTTCAAGATATCTGTGACATTAGCACTGATGACGACAATGTTTCATATACCTGTGAGGTAGAGTGTGTGTTTTGAGAAACAAATTAAAAGGCAGCCTAGTACTATTTATTGGGCCCACATCTGTTGGCAAAAAAAAAAAAAGGAATCCAAAAGTGCAAACTGCATACCAAACTGTTGTTGTTTTAAATGGCAAACATATGTGTTTGTGTATATTTTTAGATGAGAAACTATAGCGGTGCTATTTGCCATCGCCAATGTGTGAAGCGCAAAAACAAACAAGGATTGTTGGGTTTTGTGCTCATGCTGAAGAAAAGAAATATGTGGTAATTAGTGCTTAATCAAGCCATTCCACTATAGCGGTGAAGGAAGTTCAAGGTGAAGGAAGTTCAAGGTGAAGTTCAAGGTGAAGGAAAGCTGAATTCAGCTACTGTGAGTGCAATCCTAACCTGGAGTTAGGCCGGCACAGTTAGGCCAGCAATGTTTGGCTGGCACGAGGGACACTGTGATGCACGTTTGGACCACAGTGTCTGACCACTGAGCCAGACAGGATGGCACACGTCTGTGTGCTGGCCGCTCTGACTCTGAATGTGGTCCAAACATTCTTTAAGGTGTCCCTTGTGCTGGCCAAACTTTGCTGGCCTATCTGTGCCGGCCTAACTCCAGGTTAGGATTGTGCCCTGATCCTGCTACAGCCTCCCTAAAAGGCCTGATGGCGCAGTGTTCACTGAAGCGAAGAGCAGCTCCGGCTGGAGGAGGCAGGGAATTAATCCAGCATAAAAGGGGGGTATTAAATGTGCATTCATCACACCAAAATGGCTACGGAAAGCATGCCATGAGAGACTGTGTCTTGAATGGCAATACCTGCCTCTTTTGGGGAACCTTGACAGGCAATTTCCTCTGCCTAGCCCTTACTGGGATGCTTCTCAGTCTCACTCAGCAGTCTGTTCATCATCATAAGGTGCAGGGTGTGATGGGGCAGTGCTTCCTGCCACAGCCTCTCTGTCTGTTTATGTTTGCACTGGAACAGCAGAATTGGAGGAAGAAGCACTGTGCATCAGGAAACTGCTTTCGTCCGCCCCATACCCTTGGCAGTGGGGGGATAATCATAACAGTTCTACAAAGCCCATCTCCAGTTTCAGTTTAAACAGTTCATGCGCTGGTTTGGGTTGCACCACTTTGCCCATGCCGATGTATCTTCCACCATCTGTATCCATCCTGCAAAACACTCTGATGCCTGATAATGTCATCAGCCAACCTGCACGCACTGAGTTCACCATCACTCTTCAAGGTGCACCGCTCAGCCACCAGCGAAAACCTTCAAGATGGATGAGCCCAAAATGAAGGTTACTGCAGTTCAGTAGTTGTTCATTTTGCACCTGGGAATTTACGTTCATCCAGTACCTGGTTCCCATCAATAAGCTGCAGAACATGGAGATCAAATCAGGAAACAGTTGGAGTGAGAGCCAAGTGAAGGGGAAAAGGAAGGGGCAGTTGCTTTTCTGACTTATTTGATGACATTCACAGGGCAGTAGGAGAAACAGAGGCTGATTCTAAACTAGCCAGGCTGTTCTGTTCTCTTGATTATACTCTTTGGCTTCTATGCTGGTGTCACAAAGAAAGATCCAGGAGTTATCTCACAAGCGTTCGGAGGTCTGCTCTTTAAGTTGCAGAATCACAATCTGGCTGCAAACTGGTTCAAAGATGCCCTTGAGCAGAGGGAGCAAACCTCTGACTTGCACCTGCCCCATAATTATTATATTCTTATGTAATAATAATTACATTATTACAGTGTAATCCATGAGGCAAGGTCTATGTGTGCAGGGCCTCACACAGTCTATCTAAACAGTCTACGTTTTAGACCAAGATCTACTTTTTAGAATGGTATTTGTGTCAGGACCCACTGGAAGTAATGTCATTAACCAGGAAGTGATGTCATATCTCCATCATTAAGCAGGAAGTGACATAATAAAATGACACCACTGGAATGCAAAGTGGCATTCTTGGAATGAAATGGAAATGTTCTGCCAAGAATGTATGCTTGGATATTAAGTCTTTGGCAGGTGGCCAAATAAGTCATAGTGACGAATATAGTACGGGCACTGGAAGGACAAAATCCCAGATATTTTTCCCAAGAAATGTACTACATTGATCCAGTTTTGGAATGCTCATTCAGGAAAGCAAATGGGACCAGAACGTGTATGGTTAGTCTTGTAATCCACCTGTATCTGAGGCTGAGGCCACATTGTCATACTGCTGGCTAGACATACGATTGCCTGCTGAAGCTCGATGGCACACAGCCAGAGGAGAGAACAACACTGTGGCTGCTACATCTGGGACTGAGGATTTGGCAAAACACAGACTATTGTATATTTGTAAAAAAAACCCATTGAGAAATTGCCCCGTTCCCCCTTTCTCGTTTACCTTCTTTCTCCAGTATCTCTCATTCTGAGGTTTTGGATGAGGTTTGCAATGCTCCTGACAAACACATTCTTCCTATTCCTAGTTGCTAAAATAAGCAACTATTTTATTTATTTATTTATTTATTTATTTATTTGAAGAAATTATACCCTGCTTTTCTCTTGCCGAAGCAAATGCCCAAGGCAGCTTATATAGGCAGGCTAGTCTAAAACACAATTTCTCAATGGAGTTTTTACAAATACATAGTATTCCTTCCTATTCCTATATCGTTCGTTCGTTCATTTGTTTGTTCGTAACCTTTATTGGCATTTGTACATACATACAAGCTTACAGTTATACAGTACACACATAGGCTAAAAGTCAAGAATAGCAGAAGAGTCCTACCCCCTAAACCCCTCATATATGGCTACACTTCACCACTTGATACAAAAAGGTGGCTACCTGCCATATTAAGTTTGGCTCCGTCGTTGAAAGTAAGTGTTTCAGCATCTCAGACTCTGAGCTTTGATGCTTCATTATCAAAATAGGATCTAAAAACGTTTTCCAGGCCTCGGAATGGAGAGGACAGTGTAGAATCATGTGAATAATTGACTCAACCTCACCAAGGGCACAAGGGCAGTGCCTGTCGTAAGGGACGCCCCTGAATCTGCCTCGCATTACTGCATATCATCATGATACAATACTTTGCAGTTTACACAAGCCAAGCATCCTTCACAATGGCAGTGCAGGTCGAGGTCAAATAATCTTAACTGTTCCCAATGATGCTATCTTTGTAGCCAGCTGTTCAGTTCCAGGATCCTACTTTCTCTTGCTGTACCGTGACTTTCCACAGTAAGGATAGATGAGAACACCACTTCTGTCCCCAACCTCACTGTCTAAAATCCCATATTCTCTTGAGATCCTTCAAAGTTTCCTTTTGGCAGTATCATTTATTCCTGCATGGAACAGCAGATAGGGATAATGATCGCAAGAGAACTTCAGTAACCTCTTCATCACATCCCAAGTATGTGCTATAGGAAGACAACACACACAAACACACACCAGCAGCATCAAAGCAGATTTAAAAAAAAACAGCAATGGCAAAACCACTAGAAATCAAGAGAGGAAGACCAATTGAAATTTAAAGAAGTCTTCAGCTGGCACTGAAACTGCTTTAATGATGGTGCCAACTTTACCTCCTGGGAGAGGGAATTCCATAATCTGGCCATGACCCTCCAAGAAGGCCCTGTTGTACTTTCTTTGCTAGAGGGACATTACAAAGGTTTCTCTTTGACAGTCTCAGAGGATAGGCAGCTTCATGTGGAGAGAGGCAGTCCTACAGATAGTGTACTCTGGCCCAAACAGGTTAGCGTTAAAGTTCCAAACCTGCACCTTGAATTGCAATTGGAAATGAACTGGCAATCTGGCATATGGAATAGAACAGACATGATGTTCTCACCATGCCAGCAAATATGTAGCAGCATTCTTTGCAAGCTGAAATTTCTGAATAGTATTCAAGGGCAGTCCCATACAGAGCACATTGCAGTAGTCCAACTAGATGTAACCAATGCATGGACAATCATAGTCAGATCTGTTTGATGGTAGATTGTGGAGGGAAGTCCATTTTTCAGCAATTGCCACTCTTGTTGCTGAGGATTTATTTCATCAAAAGCAGATGCATGTTTTAGCTATCTACGTAGGTCTGACAGGGTATATCGCAGTGGTTCTCAGACTTTTTAGACCGGGACCCACTTTTTTGGAATGGCAGTCCTTGCTGGGACCCACCAGAAATGATATCATTAATCTAGAAGTGATGTCACAGTCGGACATGACATCATCAGGCAGAAAGTGCCATCATTATGACATAATCAAATGGCATCCCTGGAATGCATTCTTGGACTGTGGCAATTGCACAACCATGAAACATCCCTGATAGGTCAAAATTAGGTCAAGATCAGGTCAAAATATTGTGTAAAAGCACTGAACTAAAAACAATTTTAAAAAAAACCCTCACCTGGAAAATTCCAACTGTTAACACTCACAAAAGGAATATAGGAAGAGTAAGATCTGCAGCTTCCAAGATGGCTGCTCCCAGCTTTCCGTGATCCACCTGATCACGTTGCCACCCACCAAGTGGGTCCAGACCCACAGTTTGAATCACACTGGTATATTGTAACCAGCTATTTCTCTTTATATAACTTTAAACTGCTTTCCTTACTTGGAGGACCTTGCTTCTGCACCAGCTGGCACAAAAACGAGTAGACCCATCGCCCGCCCTGCGTCTTTACTGCGGGGAAAGGGGATGAATGTCCCCCTTCCCTGTGTGGCTCCTGTGGCTGCCTGGCTGTCTTGGGATGCAGCGCAACCGTTGCACTCCATGGCGGTCGGGCAGTTCAGGATTGGGCTGTTAATGTATATAATATTTAATCTGGGTGTGATGTGGCATCATCCATACTAGGCTTTATAAAAGTTTCCCTTGTGTTTTATGCATCCATTCTGGGGTGGGTGCTTGTGTGTGTGCATCTCACAGCCAAGGCTAAGTAACATTGGAAACAATACCTAAATCCCTTTCCTGTTTCCCCTGGGAGTAAGAGATCTTGTCTTTTCTCTGGAAAAGCTAAGCAGCGACATGAAGGGGGAAACAGATGTTTTGCTGTCTTGTATGTAGAGCGGCGTGTTCACATTTGTCTCATTTATTCTAGTGAAGTGAAGTATTGCCTCAGAGATGAAATCAGCTCTGACCCCCGCCTCCTTTTCCAGTAAGCAGAGGGGGATTTTTTTTTCCCTGTCATAGAGAGGAATGACTGATTGAGTGGACTTAAACAGACCACAGCCTCTGTGCGGCCTCAGACATGCCTAAGGAAAGAAGGAGACCTGTGTGCTATTCCCAAAAGCACTTCTTGATTTCCTGCTGCTCACAATTCTGAGCCCCTGACTTTCTCAGATGCAAACATATTTATTTAAGAAGGAAAATAATGACTCTAAGGCAGTGGTTGCAGTAGGGCGTGTGTGTGGACAGAGGCGATGCACAGGGCTTTCTTTGGTTTGGTGAGCACCTGGACAAGCCCTCTTTTTGTTACGAATTGGAAGGGGTTTGTGGGACTTCCAGGTGTCCCATATCCCCAGTTGCACCCATTTAATATGTGCAGCATCATTGCCTACAACTGGAGTGGCTCCGACTGCAAGGTCGAGGGGCAACCTAAACAGTTGAGGTGCCTGCAAACATCAGCATGCCTCCATCCCTTCTGGCAACGCTACTGAAATGACATCACCTGTTACCCGATCTCTGCCTGGCGGAGTGCCAGCTGCCTGGAACTTGATCAGCCAGTTTGACCGGTAATGGCTGCTTTGAACCCCAGTTTGCATTTTCACGCCACTAAGCTGTCGTCAACGGAATCTCTGCAGCGGGTTAGGTTTCCCCACATCTTTGCCTGTCCTCCTGTTTCTTGGTACGGGACTTGACCATACACAGAATTTCTCGTTCGTGGGGAGTTGTGGAACCAAGCACCCGCGGATGACGAGGGCCTACTGTATTGGCAACAAAGCCTTCATCGTACACTTTCTGTGCTCCAAAATTGTTGACCTCCAGCCAAGCAGGTTGCATCCCTTCCTTCCACCTCTCATTTTCTTCTTACGGTAAAGTGATTAGGAAAATAATCAGCCAGAGAATGGCTGTTCTCCTCTTCTAAAGGTAAAGGTATTCCCCAGGACCGAATGATCTAGTTGTGACCAACTGTAGGGGGCGATGCTCATCTCTGTTTCTAAGCTGAAGAGCCGGTGTTTGTCCTAGGGCAAGCTTCCGTGGTCCTGTGGCTGACATGACTATACGCCAAGGTGCATGGAACACCGCCAAGGTGCACGGAACACCGTTACCTTCCCACCAAAGCGATAGCTATTTATCTCCTTGCTTTTTTTACATGCTTTTGAACTGCTAGGTTTCTCCTCTTCTACATCCTTTTAAATGCAATCATCTGGAAGACAAAACTCTCCCTGAAAATCAGGCACAATGGGTGGGGTGGAGAAGCACAAAGCATGAGCTGGGGGCAGTCAACTCCTCCTTTCTCACCACAACACCCACTTAAATTAAGAAGAACTCCTGGTTTGTTTTCCAGGGGACAAGTTTCCATCACACTCCACTATGAATTCTACGCATGAAGAAATGATACATTTCCTTGCACTCAATAGAGCTTTTGAGCAAGATTTCTGTATTTGGACAGGTGGCAGCTGGGGATTTATTGGCTCAAAACTTGCCATCAAATGGGCAGCTCTTTGAGTCTATGATTTCTTTGCTCGTCTGGATTTGTTTTTACAATTCTCACGGTTGTAACGCCAGCAAACTGAAAGAACCGCCCCCCCCTTAAAAAAAAAAGGAGTTTTATAGTTAACCAGAACTGCGTCTCATTTGACCATTGGGAAAAGATGCTTGAATCATATAAAAAAGTAGGCTTAAATGACAAAAACATGGAAAGTCAAAGAGAAACATTTAAAAGCTCTGCGTCTAGCCTGGACCTCACCAGTCACTACAATAGCATGCTCTAACCACAACAAGTGTTATGAATAGAGGCTTGTGGTCTGTGGTTTGCTTACTTCCAGAATGCAAGGGAGAGCACATGCTACAGTAACTCTAGTTTTTCATGGGAAGAATACTCCAAATGCTGGGTGGTTAAGGGCTTGTTTGCACTTGTAGCTTATGGTGGAGGAAAGCATCCACTACCTAGCAAAAACATCACCAATGTGTGATCCTTCGAAACTTGTTATCTAAGTAAAAAGGGTCATCATATCAACCTTTCTTTTCAGTGGTTGATTCCTTGAAAGAGACATGCCAGAGCCCAAGTCTCTCTATTAGCAATGCTAGTTGCATCAGAATGCCATATCCCGTAATCCCATACAGCTCTGAGACCTGATGATACTGAGGAGTGTTTGTGAAATGTTCTCTGCTGGTATTTTTTTTTTAATTAATGATGATTGTGTGGGAATTGTTGTGTTTTTGACTTGGTTGGTTGTGAACTGCTTTGGGTATAGACCAAAAGTGGTGTAAGCATGTAATAATTAAAAGAATTTCTGTAGGAGCAGGCATTGATTACTGAACCAAGCATCAGTGGACTCCAGAACTGCACCTGAGCATGCCCCTGCATGCTCCTCTGATGGACCTCCTCTAGATGGACCAGAGCATGGACCCCTGGTCCATCTAGGTCAGCATTGTATAAACATATTGGGTCTCCAGGATTTCAGACAAGACTCCTTCCCTGCCCTTAAACATTAAACTTTCTCCCTGCAAAACAGGTGCCCTATCATTGAGTGACTGTCCTTCCCCTTCCTTACTCTGTGCCTTTGGTTTGGTCTTTTCTGGCATTCCAAAACAGCTGTGGAAGAGAAATGATCCTTTCTGGGACTGTATCATGGCACATGGGGAGGGAGTGATTAACGCTTTCCTCTTGTGCCATTTCTCCATTGAAAATCACCCCTCTGAAATGGCCCTTCGCAGAAAATGGCAGCAAATGGTTTGCAAAGGGAGACAAAGACTTGGAGCACAATCCTAACCTGGAGTTAGGCCGGCACTAGGCCAGCAAAGTTTGGCCAGCACAAGGGACACTGTAAAGTATGTTTGGACCTCTCTCGGAGTCAGAGAAGCCAGCACACAGAGGTGCAGCACCATCCTCCCTGACTCAGAGTGTGGTCCAAATGCACTTTACCATGGCCCTTGTGCCAACCAAACTTTGCTGGCCTAATTGTGCCGGCCTAACTCCCGGTTAGGATTGTGCCCTTTGTCTAAGGAAAATTTTCAGCAGAAAAAGGCCACAAAGAGAAAGAGTTGATTTCGCCTTCCCTTGTATACCATGATTTTGCTCCGGCTTGGGGCCCTGTGGTTAAATGAAAAGAGAGGCACTTCCGGTAGGATATGCAACTACAGTTGCAAGCATGTCTAGTTTGACCCAAAGACACTTCTGTGCTGATGCACATTTTGGGTTACTGGCTTGGGTTGATGTGCTGCAGCCACTGATGCTGTTGTTTTCTGGTGGTGGTGGTTGCTTTTGGTTTTCTAACGGTTAGGGTTGACTTGTTGTTGTTTGCTTTGATCTCACTGTAATTGCTTTGCAACTCTCTCTTGGGTGAAAAGCAGGATACAAATTTAGATAATTACAACAGTAGCAACCGAGATTGGCAGAGAAACAGTTTGTAAGGTGGGAAAATGCATTACCCCAACAGCAGCAGTGCTGCCCAGAGGAAAGGCTTTCAGAGCCTCTGTAACACTATGAGTGACAACTTCCCATTTATTGCCCCAAATGCCAATCCCCTGATAAGACCCAAACAGCAAGCAGCTTTGTATAACCAAGGTTTAGATCGTTGGGATGCAGCCGCCTTGCTTTTGTTGTACAGAGAGCCGCTCATCCATCTCCAATGTGACCATCTCAGTCCTCCGTCCACCACCCCACTGCTCTCTGCCCGCGTGATCAAGGCAAGAAATTCAGAAAATCAAAATGAATCCATCCTGTTTGTTTTCCTGTACCTTTAAGAAAGCAAATCTCAGCAAAACAAATATTCAGAACTTGACTGGTTTATTTTCTCCGTGATTTCAGTACAAACACGTTTGTTCCGGTTAAGCTCTCTCAATTATCATTCAGCGCCGTTCCAGGGGATTTGCGACTGAGGTTATATAAATACCTAACTCTTAGTTCTGGCAGTTTCAGCTTCGCTCTTGCAGTTGTCGTACCCCCCATCCTATATTCATACAGCCAAGCAATGGCTTAGGCTGCAGCCACCTGAAATCTGAGACAAGGCCTGGGTTAGAGTTGGACATCCACAGACAGCTGCCTTTGGCCGCAGGAAGGCCCATTGCCACCCCTTGACTCCTCATGCCCTTTGCCTCCTCAGGGATGCAAAGAGCCAAGGAGAGTCCTTCCACTGCTGTGTGGAAGCCCCATCTGCAAATGGGAGCTTTTCCCCCTCACAGGGGCCTTTGGGGGAAGATTCCATTTTGTGGGTGGTGGCAGGGCCGGCTCTAGCAGCGGCAGGGCCCAATGTGGGGCATTCCTGCGGGGGGGCCACCCTCCCTGCGGGGCCCCCACTCACCAAGAAGAGCTCTGTTTGTGCCACGTGCAAAGCATGGCATGTGGAAGTAGTTGGTGGGGATATCATAACATCACCGCCAACTGCTTCCAGGTGGCCCATTTTGGGCTGTTCAGAGGCAGAGGCAGGTGGGAGAGACCAAGGTAAAGCTGCTCTGCTCGCCCCACTGACTTACAGCCCATGGAGATCCCAGCTGCAGCCACAGGCAATATGCTCACCCTGCTAGTGCGGGGTCCCCTGAAGCGCGGGGCCCGATGTGACGACATTGGTCATAGTGGCTTAAAGCTGGCCCCAGGGGGGGGCCCTCCTCAAAGCAGCAGTGCTGTTGCTGTCATTGCCTCTTCAAAGCATGCAACCACCCCAACAACACAAAGGGAACACCTCCACCACCTCTCAATAGAGAGGCCATCTAAGTAGGGCAGATCCACAGAGCGCACTTTGCCAAGCGCCTCTTTTTTCCAGAGCTGACCCTGATCAAAGAGGAAGCTCCCTAGAACACATTTGGACTGACTTATTTATTTGTTGACTTGAAGAATATATACCCCGCCTTTCCCATGCTGAAGCAAATGCCCAGGGCAGCCTACAGAGAGCGTAAAAGTATAAAGTAACAATAAGTTAAAAGCATTTTTTTAAAAAAAAACCCAAAAGCATTAAAACATTAAGTATTTAAAGCCAACACACAGAAACATTCAAAAACGGGGCAAAACCCAACACACCTCTTCAGGTCGGGAGGCGGGCAAGGGAACCACTGTCCAGCGGAGCAGTCAAGCTACAGCACTATTCCAGAGGGACAGAGGGCAGACATCCAACCATCATCCAAAGCGTGCCTAAAATCAGCCTACTGATCACACTGTCCATTAACTTTCCATCCCTGCCACTCTGTGGTACCCATCTATGGCAGGGAAGGCACAATTCAGAGCACTGCCCATTGCTGACACAGACCCACCCACACAGCGGCGGCAGAAGCTGCTGCTTCCCCTGCTTCCCATGCTTCTTGCACTGTTATGGGAAGCTGCTGCTTCCCATGCTTCTTGCACCGTTCCTTCAGTTGTGGAAATGCAAGACTCCCAAGGTCTGATAAAGGGACTGGGCAAATGAAGGAGCTCTTACAAACCCGAAGCCTTACGTCTCGGTATTTGAAGAAACCACACCAAGAGCAAGACAGGGAGGCATTCGTCCATTTCCCACTCATTCTTAGCCAGCAGAAATTGGATCAATGTGGATCACATTTGCTGCGAACCAGAGAGAGGTGGTGGAGGCAGTAGACTCAGGTTGAAGAGCATCAGCCTGCCTGTACTCTTTTCTACTTCCCCTCCCCTGCCACCTCCACCATTTTCCCTTTGGCTAATTCCTTTTCTTTTTTGGATTTCTATATACCAGTTATTTTGACCAGCCTTCCTAGTCCATGTTCACAGGTAATTCCGTGGGCTCATGCGGCTTCCTAGGTGATCTTGGGCCAGCCTCACCTGCTTGGATGTGCTGCTGCTACGCTACCCGGGCAAAGGGGAAAATATCACCCTTCCCCCCAGATAGTGTGCAGCAACCTTGATGGGGTTACTCGGAGCTGTGCTGCCAAAATCAATGGTGCACTTCCAAGTGGAATTAACAAATGGAAATTCCAGGAACAGAGGTTAGGAACAGAGGTTCCAGGAACAGAGGTTAGGGTCCATCCCAAAGGCTAGATCCTGCTTCCACCCCCTCCCCAGGCTGGTCCACCTGCCCGCTCTACACCCATTCAGCTCTTCCCACCCCCACCCCGGTCCTGCCTCCCACCGCCTGCCTGGAGTCCCTGTGCCAGCCTTGGAAGGCTGGCCTTACTTTCAGGCCTCCAGACCCAGGAGGCAGAACACAGAGGCCAGTGCATAGATGTGCACTGGCCTAAGCCTTTCTGGAATGGTGCAAGTGTGCTTTACAGTGCATTTGCAAAGGACGTGTGCTGGCTCAGGGCGGGGAGGGTTGCTCTCTTCGTTCATGGCAGACGCAAGATTCAAACTGGGGACTTTTGGATTCTTCCAGCCCAGCGGTGGTTGTTTTTTATTGTCCACATATTCCAAGTCTCAAAAGTGATACGAGATGTTGGAAACAGCTCCCTCCTTCTCCCCACCACCATTACCTTTTCTTAATGTCAACAAGTGTGTAACAAAGTAAAGGGCTTCTCTGACGATGTACTAACATGTTGTTATATATAGAACTACCACAGATGGAGGTAGCAGCCCTTATCTATATTTATGTTATACCAGGTTCTTATCCTTGTGGATAATTGATAATTGGAACAAGAACAATTTCTTTAGCTTCCAAGTGAAATAAGTAAAAGTTCTGGCTCATTTGCTAAAAACAGTGATTATCATTGCAAGTTAACTGTTTCATGAATCTGATGTGTTGGGCTTCAGCAGCTATTAGATGTTTTGCCTGCCCAGCTCCACACCTTCTTCTACACACCTATGAACAGGTGCAGCCTTTTTCAGGCCTGTCTGACCAGTTGTACCTGACTCCTTGATTCTTTCTCCTTGCCGAAAAAGAAAAAGTGACTTCACAGTCCAATCTCATGTTGCCTCTTGAGATCTTAATTTTTATTGGAGAAGGTGTAGACTGATGGTTGAGCTGCTGGCACTGTCTGAAGCTAAGCAGGAGAATCTGTGGTTTGTTTTGGGATGGGAGATGGATGCCAGGCTGTGACAGGCTGCAATACCTGTGGTAGCAGAACGGAGTCTCTGTGCAGCTGATTGCTCACCGCAAGTGAGAGTTGCAGGGGAGTACGTGAGAAGGCCAACTGGCAAAGAATGCAATACGACCTTGAGGACCTGTCCAGGCTTGGCTAGTGATTGCCTGCTGAGGCTTGATGGCACGCAGCCAAAGGAGAGAACCACACTGGGAAGGCTACATCTGGGACTGAGGATTGGTGGATCAGAAGAATGCTGTAGATTTGTTAAAAAAAAAAAACCATTTAAAAAATGGTGGTTTAGACTAGCCTGTTCATGTAAACCGCATTGGGCATTTGCTTTGGCATGGGAAAGGTGGGGTATAAATGCTTCAAATAAATAAATAAATATTGTATTCATTTTTAAAAAATTATAACCTCTTTTTCCCATATGATGTGAATCACATCAGCTGATAGTGAAAATTCCATTATTTTCATTGGGAGTGTGACTTGAACAACCAGTTGTGGAGAGGACGGCGATTTTGACATTACAACTATCCACCAACATGCTTTTGGATATATATGGTTGATTATGCTTTTTTTCTTTTCACTGATAAAGGATGAAAAGGTTGCTTTAACACTTGGTGTGCAAGATAGAAGAAATTGCAGGTTTTATGTGCAGACTTATGTGTTTTACTATACGTAAAACACACAGGCTTACAAAAGGAAAGTGTGAACCAGGAAAACAAGTGGTAAAATAGTTAAATTTTCCAAATCGTTTTAAGAAAGTCCTTCTGCTGAGAACCCCAAGGGAAGAGCTTGCATTGAAGGAGCTTTGTTTAACCATTCCCTTGGAAATTAATGAACCCTCAATTTCTTGCTGCGAAACCTGCAACCAAATATTTGGCTAATTTATTTGAACCAGCATGTGAAATTCAGCCTCCAACTTTCTGCATCTCTTCATACCAACAGAGTCACTTCTATCTCTAACCCTTCTCTGGCGGGTTTCTTCAGGGCTCAAATGACATTTCCCTTACTAGCTGCAGATTAGAGAACCAGCCATTCTCCTTCTCAGTAGTAGGAAAGCTAATGAGCATGCCATTTCATTGCGGCAGTTCAGGTACTAGAAAATGTGGAGGCAGAGGTTGCTTGTGCCAAGCCACAGCCAATTTAAACGTGATCAAATGACCCTGCCCCAATACATTATTTTTTATTGTACTATATGAGGCGCTCAGCACAAGATGGGTTGAGTGCACAAGGACTGTTGAAAAACTAACTCCATGGGTGGCCCAGTGGTGGAAAGCTAGGCAGGTTGACTGCCACCAACACAGGTTTTGCATTTCAACACACATTGATGAATGCCATTGAAAATGCACGCCAAACGCCAAATTGGGTAATATTACCTACTTGACATATTGTAGGGAGCCACCATGTCCAGGATTTTCTAGTGGCCCCCATATATCCAAAAATGCACACAGAGAAGCCAGTAACCAGGTCGATAGAGGTCTACTCTGTAGCAGCTCCTTGACCAATTCTTCTTCTGTCTTTCAGCTTACGACTCCAACTTTACCTGTTGTCATCAAGCTGGGGCATGCTCATGCCGGAATGGGAAAGGTAAGGAAGAGACAATATTGACCAAACCTGTGTGTACGTAGGCACGCCTCTACTTTGACAAAGTTTTTTTGTATGTCCTGTACACTTTGCTGGGTACAACAATATAAGATTCCTTCTATACCTTCCAGTTTGTGCAAATTGACCCTACATTCTTCAAACAAAATAGTTGATTTGTTTTTATTTGTTTATTTGAAAGGCATAGGAAAACCAAGACCGGGTGATCTGGTGAAATCAATGATTAAAAAACAAAACTCACATTATCACATGTCTTAATCTGGGCCACATCTCCATCCCTCGAAGCCAACACGCATTTGATTTTAGCCTGAAGCAACTGTCAGTCACACACCTGTTAAAAGCAGCTTTAATAGAACAAATAGGATATGTACATAATCTTACAATAAAATATTTTATTATCGTACAGGTAGATTCCGCCTTACCCGGACATCCGAAATCCGGACTATTTCAAAATCCGGACAATTTTTATCATGTCATCATTTTTTTAATCCAATAAAAACAGAGTAGTCCTTTTTCAGTATGTGTATCTGACAGCCCCTATGCAACACCCCCACACACAACACATACACTGTCAAAAGGTAGCATCCAACATTAGTTGGAGCCCCTCTCCCCATTTGATACTACTGAATAGAAACTCCTGCTATTTTCTATTTTCTCTCAAAGGAAATATAGCCATTTATTTATTAGGATTTGTGATTCTGAGAGAAGGAAAGCAGTAAACTGTCTTTCGATCTGGTAGACTGCCAGGAAAAGAATCTTAAACACTATTTTTTTTCCCAAAGAAACCTGTTTGTTTTTCCCAGACTCTCTGGGATCCTTCTGTAGCCAATGGATTAGCAACTTCTATTGCTTTGGGAACAGCCATTTTTCCCCCCAATGGGACGTTTTCTGCATTTTGAATGTCAGATGAACACCTTGGCTCCTGGTCACGTACACTTTTGATCCTAACATCTGAGCTAACAAGGTATGCCTGAAATATCATCTACTTAAATTTTGGATATTGTCAGAAGAGCTCATTTTCTTCCCTACGCTTCTCTTCCCAGCATTTATATTCAATGGAATTGTTGCCTACCCCAACTCTCGCCTCTTTATTCCACCCATCCACCAAAGACCACAGTGGAACAAAGTAAACCAGGCCTTTCTTCATACGCAAAACTATGCAAAATTCAGGATTACCAGAGACCTGAAAACAGGGCGCTAACAATGGCCTCTTCCCCCCTTTCATTTTTGGGTCCCTGCCTTGCATACAGAAGCTCCTTGGCACTTTCATGGAGGAAGCTGAGACTGTGCCCCAGACAGCTAAGACTGAGCCAGGATCAAGGCAGAAGAAATGATGCTGTCATGAAATAAATACAAATTTATTTTAACCAAAATGAATTCAGGAATTTTCAATCACATTTTCCGTAAGTCAAATGTTTTTGCAGAATTTCAACTACATAAACATTTATTTTTTAAAAATTATCCCGTGCTTCCCCTTCTGAGATGGATGCTAACAACATAATTGTTGTTAGCAGCTAACAATATAAGAATAAATATTAAAAACAAAATGGGTTAATAAACATCATGGGTGTGATGGGGACATGGGAAATCTAAGGTAATGTATTTGTCACGTTATTGCCTAACGTCTTTTATAACCATCAAAAACACATGTCTAAATCTTTGAAATGCAAAAAAAAAAGTTAAATGATCCAGCTGTTAATGCATTTCAGTGTGGTACAGATTTATTTATTTAATGCCACCTGTGTAAAAAGCCAACAGACTTGAATCTGAAATCTGTTTAACCCTGGCACCCACATCACAGGAAAGCAGAAACCAGGTGTGTGTTTCCACCCAGTTAGTGTGGACTAACTTTTGGGTGAAATGGAAATTTGGGGCTACTCATATCCTAGATTTCCTTTATGGCTGTTCTGTTGCTTTCTGTGATGTGCTGTGAAAAGATTCGCATCTTTTCCTGTCCTGTTTCCTCTGTCACGTTTATGCTAAAAGACATTTACAGGGCAATCATAACTTCTTCCTCAGCCTGTGCAGCAGCCACTGGGCCGGCTGAAGCTGTCACGAATGTGCCATGAAGCATGTTAGGGACTCCTTAGGAGTTAGCAGCGCTGACAGTGCGGCCTGCACCGCCCTGCCAATGCTGAACCTCGATGATCAGCCAGATGGCACGGGTAAGGTTGCGCTGTGGGGCCCAAGGTGCAAGCCTAACCTAGAGTTAGGCTGGCACAGTTAGGCCAGCAAAGTTTGGCCGGCATAAGGGCCACTGTAAAAAGCATAGGGTCCACTCTCGGAGTCAGGGTGGATGGTGCACGTCTGTGTGCTGGCCTCTCTGATTCCGAGAGTGATCCGGACTTACTTTACGGTGTCCCTTGTGCCGGTCAAACTTTGCTGGCCTAACTGTGCCGGTGTAAATCCAGCTTAGGATTGCACTCCGAGGAACATAGAAGGGTGGTGCGGAGGAGGCATTTCTGGGCAGGGGAGGATGGAAACAGGGTGGCTCGGGTGGGAGTGGGACCAGTGGAACAGGCCTCTGCCATATCCTAACCGCCTCCCAGACCACCCAGCATCACACCACGCTTCCCAGATCCAAGAAGCCCCAAAGGGACAGCTGGGGCTTTACTCGGGCTAAGGTGAAACATATCCTGAGAAGATCTCTCTTACCCAGAGAAGACTTGCAGCTGGCTCCTGAGCTACACTGGATGCAGCCTAGGCAATGTGGCCTTGTTGTGCCAGCACACCTTAAGATTGGGCTGCCCACTTTGCAACTGAAATAATAAAAAGTCATTTGCACCACATTTGCTCAGCCTCATGGCTATCAAGGAACAATTCAAAATAACAGAAAGTTCAGCTTGACCCTCAGGTATCCAAGGAACAGAATGGCTAATTCCTTCAAATAAGCCTTTCACCTCCTCTTGACCAGAGATAAGTGCCAGATCTATGGCAAAGGAAACGAATGACTGCCTTTTATGGGTTATGCATATTTATGTTACTCTGAATTTATTTTTAAGTCCCTTTAATTACACCAGTTAAAGAGCTCCCTTCAGATCTCTGCCAGTCATCGAAGTTTATAAAAACACTTTCCAAATGCAATTCATGGATTAAATGATTTTACAGCACTAGGAAACTAAAAGCTTGTTATTCACAATCCACAGTCAATATTGTTTTTTCTTATGCAGGAAATGGGATTTTTTTTTAATATAGCTGAAAATAAGCAGAGTCACTGTGTCTTGTTAAAACATTAAAAGATTTTAAAGGTGATGGTCGACTCGTCATCAACATGACATTTCCAAAGCTGGAAGTGAAAATGAAAAGAAAAATGTTCTAAAACCATGAGCATCAAAAAGTGGTTGTTTTCAACTGGAGGGGGGAGCCTGCATTTGACAAAGAACAAATATTTTCTTAAAAGGAGGACAACAAATAACATCAAATGTAACCGTGAAGCTTCCCATTCATTCACATTCTGACTCAGCCGCCCATTGCTAAAAATAACAGAGACATCCCAAATAATGAATCTAGTTATGTTACCATTTGGTGGACAAAAAACAACAACCACCCAGCACTGCGTCATAAGGGTTATTGAGAACAACCCCTTTTAGATTACAGTAGCTATAAAGCATGGGTATCCATTTTTAACATCCTAAACCAAAGAAAACTTGATCATGTCTTGCTTTCTGATAATAGGTGACTGTAGTTTTCAAATGGAAAGTTCCAGCAAGATGAAGTGAAAAGCCAATCAAGAATGGAAAATTATTAGGCACTTGCTAAGATTCAATTAGCTTTCTGCTGTTGGTCTCAGAGCACAATCCAAACCAACTTTCCAGCACTGACCTAGCTATGCCAGTGGGGCATGTGCTGCTCCTGCAGTGGAGTAGCAGTCACAGAGGCCTCCTCAAGCAGCGGTGTCATCCGGCAACGAGCTGCCAGAACGCTAGGCGGGACTTACCGCCTGATTGGCTGCCCGTCCATGACGTGTCACTGCCTGCCCGCCCGCCACGCGGGCACCCCTGGCTTCGGAGGGGGTGCCCACTTGCCTGGGGGGGGCGCCGGGTGCCTGGACAAGCAGCGGAGGGGCCGCCAACCGGAGGGAGCCCGCACGGCGGGTGGGCAGGCAGTGACACATCACAGACAGCCTGTCAATCAAGCAGTAAGTCCCGCCTAGTGTTCCGGCAGCTCGTTGCCGGATGACACTACTGTCCTCAAGGTAAGGGAATGTTTTGTTCCCTTACCTTGGAGCTGCATTGTCCTTACCCTGGTGCTGGAAAGTTGATTAGGATTGCGCCCTCAGTCTTTTCAAGGTCTGCTCCCAAGTAATTCTTGAAGTGCGAAGAACTTTAGATTTAGATCTACAACGACTACACACACCAGGACATTTCAAGAAAAGCTGTGGGAATGGTGGGCAGGTTGCCCTGTTTCTTTCAGACTTGCTGGCTATCGTCTGAACCTGTCTGGACCCAAATATCGGACTTGCTTATTCGGACTTGCAGTTTGGCTTGCTTATGTTTTACGAGTGGAAGGACACATGTCTAGTCTGAAACCAGTCTCACAATTATAGTTGTTGTGGCTCCCACTCACCAAGGGCCAAATATATGACATGCATTTCAGAGAAGTTTATGAAACACTATATTAGCAGCACCCGTCTTGGATACACAACCCAAACTTCTCGGGGTGAAAAAAACAGCAGTGTGTGTTCCATGGGAACAAACAGTCTTTTGAAATTTCCATTACCTCCTATTTCTAAAGGAGCCAAAGTATACATCTATGCTCCAGATACTTTCACTTTTCATTTATAGTGCAATTTAGTTTCCCAAAAAGGAGAGGTTAATGGAACTTTGTTTTAAAGAAAAAATTACGTGTAGTGCACTAACATGGCAATGAAAACCATAAGGGACACATGAATCTAATTTCCTGTCCTCAGACATGTCTCTTCTTCTGCCTTGATAAGAAACTCAGGAAGATTAGTTGTAATCCTTAAAATCCACTGCTTTTTTCATGATTAACCCTTCATTGTATCCCAGAGTAGGTTTTAGGCTTGGCTGTGTTTTCCTTCCCAATACATAAATTGATTGCCTTCCTCCCTTTCTTCACCTGGAAATCTGAAATAAAGCACTTTTCTGAAATTGGTAGGACTAGAGTTGGCCAAACCCAGCAAGCATTACAGGTGGATATCTAAAATGGGAACATTTCAGGCAAATCTGAAAAGCCCACCAGGAGGAGGAACACAATGCCACCCCATCCCACCTGACCTTTGTGACAAGAAGATCAGCATGCTAGGACACATGCTCATTCCCTCCACCTCTGGGTTTATTTGACTGCAGGCTCTTTTTCCTTGCTCCATACCTTGGAGAAAGAGTCTGCAGTATCTTGAAAAGAACAGGGGAAAGGGGCTGATACTTGGAAAACCCACAAGGAGGAAACACAATGCATAGCATACAACAGAAGAGGAGCAAAACAACTTGATGCTGCTCTAAATGGACCTTTCCTCACAATGGAAGTTGCAGCTATTGTTAACACGGATGGGCACTTGACTTGTGTTGACTCTACTCAAGTCACACAAAATCCCCGTTTTCGGCAACTCGAGTTGACTCGAGTCTTGGACATTGCTGTCTCAGACTTGACTCGCGACTCTGGGCCAGTGACTCAAAAAAAAGAGTCAGGACTTGAAATAACTCGAGTCCCTATCTCAAGTCCCTAGTATGTATGTATATTTTTGCTTACTTTTTTTGCCGCTTCCACAACATGTCAAAACACCTCATGGTGATCCAGAAGCAAGCATACAGAAGGACAGTAACAGCAGAGGTGGTGGGATAAGGAGGGTAGGTTCCAGGAAGCGGGCTGGGGAGTTGCGGGAGGAGGAAGGCTTAAGAAGCCTTCCTGCAGCTCGACTCATTTCTCAAAATGACTCTGACTCGACTCAAAATGACTCTAAATTTTTCACAAGTAGAGTCGCAACGGCCACATTCTATGACTCGCAAGTGGAGTCAAGTCACGAGGTCAATTACTTGCAACTCAACTCGTGACTTGGGCTTAATGACTTCAGCACATCCCTGATTGTTAGGGCCAAACATGTTATATTAAACTTGTTGTTAATTGCCTGGCTTAACACAGGAAGTAGATTGAAAATATCTCTTTTAAGGAAAGGAAAATATCTCTTTTTGGTGGGTTGGTTTGAGACCATGACCATGAGAGGCTTAACACTTCCCCAGTGTTGTTTTCTTACCAAAAATGGTGCCTTGTCTAGCTATTCACTGCAAGTAGTCATTTCAATGCAGTTTTTGGTGGGAAAACTACACAAATGAAAGTTGGTGCATGCGCACACACACACATTTGCACCGCTCAGGTGCTACAGTCCCTATCCTGAATGGATGCGCTGCAACGTTTTTTTCTTAATGAAAAAGATGCTTTTGATAGCAGAGCACAAGTGGACGTTCTCTGTTCTTCCTACGTATATCAAAGTACTGAGCAGGCTAACGTTTAGAAATGTATTTCATTGATTGCACTGATTTTGTGTTACATATATTATTATTTCTGAACATCGCCGACAACTTTGAACTTCCTGTGGGAACATTCTCAGTAGTGGAAGATGTTTTGTCAATATGACTAGCCCAAACTTTTCACACACTGTTATGAAAGCCCTATGGCAAACTGCAGCTGATTGTTTTAGAACAAATAGACTTTGCTGAACAAATAGACAGGCAGTTTAGCAAATAGATAGCAAATTCTATATTTGCAGTTTTCAAAGATATTGGCTAATCTTGTGGGTGATTGCATATATTCTTAGCAATAGGTGGAAGGATTGTGTTCTTTTAAGTGGTATTTGCAATACACTCTCATATAACAATTCACCAGTATAAAATAGCAAGCAATTCTGAGGAAGTTGCACAAATATCATTCATTCACAGTTGTTTCTGATATCAGAGCAAAAGTTAGAAGTATTGTCTCTGAATGTATCTCGGCACTAATAGTGGGACAGGGTAGTGGCACACTCTCTTGGTTCCACAGCAAATTGTCTCATGGTAACTTTAACATGAATAAATTTACTGTAGCATAGATAAGAAACAAGTGAAAAGGCATCACTTCAGTTTGTATTCTGAAATGGGGCAGCCCAGTCCAACGCAACTCCCTGCAAGTGAGGTAGTGAAACCAATGGGTGGTTGGGTTTTGGCCTTCAAAGGCCTCCTTGGCACAAGGAACATTTCTCCCCTTGCCCCAGGGTTAACCCAGCTGGTCTACTTGCATCAGAATATCATGGGTGTAAGTCCACTTGGGCCTGTGATGGCGGATTTAGCCTGGATTCAGCAGACACCACTACCGTCAAACCAACCCTGTTTCCTGCCCTGATCCACCTTCCCCTCTATTGCCGCCATGTTCCGCCTACCCCCCCCCCCGCACCATTCCACAATCCCTGCAACCCCTGTGCGTTCTTACATGGGGCCGCAGGTGCCCAGAGTCTCCTACTAAGTAGAGCTGGCCACTTGCTGCTTCTGGCTGCGAAGGGCAGGGGGCTCCTTTTTCTTAGGGGCACAAACGTTTGCGCCCCTAAGAATTTTACACCTGGGGCAACGGCCCCCCTCAACCCCCCCCCCCCACGTGACAACTCTGCTCAGAACGAAAGGAAATAAAATAGCCCTGGCCATTCAGTGAGAGTTTGTTTTTCCCTCCCTTCCTCTTGTAGAGGAAGATGACGACTGGAAGAGTTGTGTGCACTCTGCAGCCTACGGTGTGTACTGGGCACGCCCCGCAGCCAGGTGGGGTGAAGAATTGTCGTGGGCATAAACTCTCCCCCTGCCCCCTGCCTGTTCTTCTTGCTGGAAGGAACGAGCAAATGAATGACGTTGCTTGTGGTGGCTTTGTGGCACCTTCCGGATCTTCCTTCTGATGTGGAAGCTGCAAGTATTGAAGTGGGCGCATGTTCTCACTGATTTGTGTCGCCTGAATTGCTGACTCATTGTGAGTCAGTGGCCCAATTAGTGAGTCAGAGTGAGAGTTAATGACACGCGTCACTCGATTCAGACGAACAGACGATAGGCAGGCCAAAACATCGAAACTCGAGTTAAAATTCGAGTCACGATTCTTCTTTCCTAACATTGGCGACTGCCGGGAAGTGCGTAGGCACCACCAGAATGCTAATTCTGGCAGTGCTGGCCGCTTTAGGATTAGGTCGTTAGCCAGGTATGTTTAACTACCTTGGAATAAAATATGGTAAATTATGATTAACTATGGTCATCCAAATGAATTCTGGGTCTGGGGGACATATCTGCTCAACTGGATCCACTCCGATGTCTGGCCTGTAAGTTGCCCATCCTGTTTTAACAGTAACTGAAGAAAATACTGTATATCTGAGTAAACTGTAAAATCAGGTGGCTCCCAGTTTATATACTTATTTAGACTTGATTAATGTACACTGGAATCTGCATGCATCAGTTGTCATCAACATCATGTCATCAGTTGGTAAGCTTAGCTGAATCAAGCACCTAGTCAACGCCTTGAGTCTTGGGTGTTTTTCAATTTGCCTTTACAGTATTTGAAATATGATTAACACAGAAGGTAACGGGGAATTGAGAACTTAATTTTCCACCACAAAAAAAAAAAAAGAGAGAGAGAGAATTGCATCAATCCTTTGGCACAAATCACGTTGACATCAGACTAGATGTTTCCTGGAGCCTCTGGAAGAGCTAGAGTGACTCATCCTTGTGCCATGATGATGTCATTAACAACCTGCCTCTGGTCTCACTTATTAGCTTATTAGCTTTTTTAATGCACTGCAACAGCCAGAAACCACAGCACAGCATGGCATAGTTTACAACAATTCATTCTAGCAACGGTCTTGATGGTCTCAATTTCAGACCTTTAAAAAAACTCCAATAGTCTTCAGAGAATACTTTTGAAATTAAGCTTATGATGTGAACAGCTTCAACACACAGCCTTTTATGCTGTGAACTATTACATCCAATCAAATTCTGTGACGCATGAAACATGTCAGTACAGCTGATGCGCTTAATTTCTCTGTTCTAAATATGTGTAGCAGAGGGTACATCTGGACTGGACCTACAACATGGGGAAGGGGCTTTAAACCTTTGCTCCTGCTCTTTTTACTCTGGTTTGTCTCGAAACCCAAGCACTCCATGCACAGCAAAACCAGCGTAGGCAAGACTGTTCTCTCACTATCAGAATGCAAATCTCCAAGTTCCTGAAGCAGCAATCAGCTTCTCTGGCTTCCTCCAGCTCTCCATTGAGTTCTTAAGTGTGCGCTGAGCTCTGGCACTGCAAAGATCTGTCATAAAAACATTAGGTCCGTGAATTGAAGGTACTAAGGAGGTGAAGGTGGGTGACTTGACCCTCCAGATCAACAGAGTAATCAGCAATTCGAGCCCCAATTAAAATGCATGTAGTAATAGTTGATCACGCATCTTGAGGCTGCTGTCTGTATTTGCGAAGACCATGACAGCCTGGACATAGCACATGGATTTGCTTTTGATCCGAGAGTGAGCGCACAGTCCTAACCTGGAGTTAGGCCAGCACAGTTTGGTTAGCATGAGGGACACCGTAAAGTATTTGGACCACTCTCTGAGTCAGAGGGGCCAGACCACAGATGGGCACCACCCTCCAAGAGTGGTCCAAATGTGATTTATAGTGGCCCTGGTGCCAGCCAAACTCTGCTGGCCTAACTGTGCCTAACTCCAGGTTACAATTGCAGCCTGAGTTACGCACTACAGGTGGGCAGGCATGAAATAAAAGGACATTACAAAGGCCTCTAGGATTCTACTATATCTTCCAGCCAGGGGCAGTTCACCCACGAGATGCCCTGAACCTGCCTTTTTTATGCAGTGAACTGGAGGAGGGGTGCCTTGCCCCCTCTGCCTGCCCTCTGCCTGGTGACCGTCCCATTCTCTTCTCACCTGCTGCCTTTGTAGAGTCTCTCTCTGGACTCTTCTGTGTCTTATATATATACTGGATGAGACAGCACAAACCTGGTCTGATTCAGCAGATCTTGTGAGTGTGGGCATGCGCACGTCTGTCTGCTGTCTCTGGGTCAGATGGGTGGGTGAGGCAAACGTCAACATTACGCTTGGGGACTCTGCCAGTCGCTCTGGTGGTGCCCTCCAACTCTGATGCTGGGTGACCTGATCTTCACTCACAGAGGTGCGGTCTACAGCTTAGCACACCGATGCACTGCATCCCTCATGGGTCCTTCCATCAGGTAGGTTCTTGTTCCAAAAAACATGCCACCCACCATAATGACAGGCATTTTGCTAATTTTGAATAATGACACGCAGACGTTGCTGATCTTACTCACATACTCCTTTTTCCTTTTTGTGTTTTCTGTTTGGGTCTTGGTCCACAAAAGGTCAAAGTTGAGAACCAGCATGACTTCCAAGACATTGCGAGTGTGGTAGCCATGGCCAAAACGTATGTCACCACAGAGACCTTCATCGACTCCAAATATGATATCCGAATCCAGAAAATTGGCAACAATTACAAAGCTTACATGTGAGTTTGCCACCGACCGTGGGAATGGATTGGGAAGAGTAAAGGGGAGGAATCAATGTCTCATGAGATGAAAACGGTTGAAAATAAGGAATGAGAGCAAGATTGACATCCTGGTGAGAACAACAAGATGGCTATGTAACTTAGGCACCTCTGCAGCTCCAGGAGGGGGCAGCCGGGAGTCTAGTGAGCACCGAGTCAAATAAAAAGGCATGGGATGGCTATGCAGCAGCAAGGGCAGCTGCTGCCAATTAAGATTTGGGAAGCAAAGCTCTGTGCTGGGTGGGGGGGAAGCCCAAAACCTCATTGAGTGGCTGCAAAGCGGGGCCAGGAAGGCCGCGAATAGAATTCCCTGAAGCTTAAATTACCTTTCCAATGATATATAACATGATGGTATTATTCACACATACCAAGGCTTTCACAGTTTTGGCCACAAATGTGAAGCTTAGCTTGTTGCCCCCCTAAAGCTTGTTGCCCGGTGCAATTGCACACACCCCCTGCACTTCTTTAGCTCTACCCCTGCCTCCATCTGGGTTTTTTTTTCCCTTTTCATATTTTATACTGCCTTTTTTTCTTTCTCCCAAGCAGCTCAGGGTGGTGTATATATTTCCTCCCCTTTTTTTGTCCTCACAACATCCCTGTGAGGTAAGTGAGGCTGAGAGATGATGACTCGCCCCAGATCGCCCAGGGAGAGTAATGGCTGAGTGGGGATTTGAGCCTGCCTCTTCCAGGTCCAGCTCCAGACCCACGACACCCTCCTGGCTTTCTTTCGGCCTTTCGGGGGCCCTTCGTTTGTGTCTGTTTTTCAATTTGGCCCTGTCGATATTGCTTTCGGGGTGTGCATCTGCTTTTGTCCCTTCTTCAGTTTTCTAGCTCTCTTTGGCTTTCTGAGTACTGATTTTGGAAAATCCCAAAACGTATTAATGCCCTCTAGTGGAATAACTCGAAAGCTTTCTGTGGTAAACACAGCTTGAACACCGAGGCTCTGAACCAGACACTCAAGAACGGCACACGGACACTGCACTCTCATCCCAGTGCGTTTGCCACTTTGATCCAAATGCTTGCGAACGATAACACATCATTTTATTACAATATGCTGTTGGCGAGCCCAAGACCTTTTGGCCAGCGTGGTCATGCAGCCGGAACGCTGGGCGGGAGGAACAGGTGAGCGGCAGCCCGCCCGTTGCGTTCCGGTCCGTTTCGCCGTCTTCCCCGCCCCCGTTTCGTGTTCCTCCCGCCCAGCGTTCCGGCTGCATGACAACGCTGCTTTTGGCCTCTGGTGAGGGGCGTGCCAAGTGCCGCCCCCGCCCATTACCTAGTGATGTACCATCCTCTGCACCTCCCGTTCAGTGGATTGGAAAAGGAAGAGGGGGCAGGAGAGAAACTGGGGAAGGGAGCCACAGGCCCTGATGCAGCTCCAGCACACGACACCCAATATCATCTTCATCGCCTTTGTCCAGTCCAGGGAGTGGAAGGAGCAGCAGTGGAGGTGAGTGGTCAGATCGAGATGGGCAGCCCCATCAGTCTGGTGCCTGAGGCCGACCTTCGGGCCATGACCCAGGCCTCGTTCCAAATTCTTTCGTAACTTTCAAATTGGACATCTCTTCATGGGGCCTGTTGAAAATATCACTGTGACAAATTTCCTACATGTAAAGGAAATATTGACTGAACCACCCACTGTGAAACAGGGCATGCAAGCAGTCAGTTTGTCAGGCAGAATGGGAGAAGCCTTTACTGTCGACAAGTACGTAGACTTCTTTATGTAGATTGCATATTCATTCTCCAGCTAAAATTGCCCTGATTAAAGGCATTATTTTAACAGTTTTCTCTCTGTGTGTGTCATTTAGTGAAGGGAGCAAAGAAGAGAATAGATATAAGGTTTTTTTCCTGGAGAGAAGCTATGTAGGCAAACTGCAAGGGTGCAAATTTGAAGGCAGCCATCTCCTCCCGTTGCAAGGACTCTTGAACTACAATGATTTTGCAAGGTCTTGAAAGCATGACCACTTCCTCAGCTCTCAGTATAGAGTTCCCACTACAGAATATCACCATAATTAAAATCCCTTTATTATGGGTTCTTGTTGCTTCCCCCCTGAATTAAAATGCCTGCACTGCAGTTAAGGCAAAGTGCAGTGACCTTAATTGAACGTCACTAGAGTGCACTAAAGTGCATTTATAGCTATTTGTTAAGCTTTCGCATGCGGTAAAACACTTGACTTGCTGTTAAGAATGTTCTGTCTGTAATGTGACAGGGGAAAAATGGAGCAAAGGAGCCTGAACTGTTAGCTTTGGAACAGCACCGTTCCCAGAGGTGCGGGCAAAGAGCTAAGTTTTCAGGCACCTGAATGCCTGTGCAAAGCGACTCCTCCCTCTCGCCTTCAGAGCCATCCAGGGCTGCGACAGCAAAACGGAGGCAAAAACCTCGCGCTTTGCACTCCCTCTCTGGGAACACCTCTGCGCTGGCCTCCTCTGTGGCCATCCCTGCTCTTTCAGCCACCAGCTTTCTTCTCATGCTACCCTTGCCTGATGAAATGGCCTGAATCAGTCCTGATGAAATTCAGCTGGTGCCTGTGAGATCAGACACTTTGCCCGCTAATGTGGCTGGGCAGGCTTTGTAAACGCTGCACTCTTCTTTAGCAGAAAGCTCCAACGACCCTGTTTGCCAGCAGCAGCTCCAGCAGTGTGTGCAGACATCTGTAGCGAGTTACAAGAAAGGACACTCGTCCCCTTTCATAAGTCCTGAGGAGTCCCTGGGAGAACCTGGCGGGCAGCTTTTCGAGCCACTGAC
The DNA here is from genome assembly GCA_029204185.1 of Lerista edwardsae. NCBI lineage: Eukaryota > Metazoa > Chordata > Lepidosauria > Squamata > Scincidae > Lerista > Lerista edwardsae. The sequence goes on from JAJKFI010000060.1 coordinate 5,520,022, forward strand.
TTTGTGGTGTCTTTCCACCAGGCTCCCCTTAAAGTGGAAAGCGGACTCCGCTTAATCCGGCATTTCACTGTTCTTTAGTGTTTCCACTCACATCGTCCCCCTTTTCACAACCCGCTCTAAAGCCCACTGATGTCTGTGGGAAGCTTTCTCTTGGCTTTCCTGGCACGGGGCCTCCTGCGCAGTTTACATTCTCCACTACAGAGCACGAGGTTAATTATTCCACCGGCTTTTCACAGGCATTTCTACTGTACAAAGCCTGACATACCCAGGAAGGTTCACAAGGCCAAAATAAGACTACCCAGCCAGCATTTGGATAAAGATGTAACTACGTGGGCGTCTGCCAGCATGCAGGGGGAAGTTCCCAGCGAGCTTGCAGATGGAGTTACACATTGAGCAGGCCGTCTGAAATGGTGAGGAGCAGGGAGGGCAGCAGGGCAGAAAGGATTCCCCGCCCACACACACACTGTCCCATTTCCTTCATTTCCACCCCACCCACCCACATGCTCTTTTAATTTGGGGGGGGGGGGACAAAATTACAAGGTTTGGAGGAACTGATTGTTCTAACAATCAGTTACAAATCGGGTTTGTTTGTTTTTCCCAGGAGGACATCGATCTCTGGAAACTGGAAAGCAAACACAGGTTCTGCCATGTTGGAACAGATCGCCATGACGGAGAGGTAGTACACAGCAAGAACGACAGCCAAAAATGCAACAGGCCTCTTTGTGACTCCGATAATCAGGGGGCCCAGAGCTGTATTAAACATTATCCTAAATACCCCATGGCACAGAATTTGGGCTTGGATCATGCATTCTTGACTGGGGAAAGCAGCAATTGCCTCCTAAGAAAGCAAAAAGGAAAACTGCACCTACCCTTTCTCAACTCAGATGCCGACCCTCCCACGTCCCCCAGCCGTACCATCATAGCACTTTTACCCTCACATGAAACAGGCACCACAGGATGAGGAGACCATCTGCACATTACAGCGTGGGGGGGGGGTGTCTTCAGCTGATGTGGTAGAATTCTAGACTATTCCATTTCAGGGGGTGTCAAAAATGTATGGGGCCCGGGTGCAAAATGACCTAGCTGTGTACATGTGGGTTTTTTAGTGCCATTTTTAATTCCTGCATTATCTTGTTGCCATTGTTATTTTATGGTACGCTGTACTCAGCGGCGTCATGCTGCCGGAACACTGGGCGGGAGGAACGGGTGAGCGGCAGCCCGCCCGTTGCGTACTGCTCTGTTTCGCCGTCTTTCCCACCGCCGCGGGGGCGGGGAAGATGGCGAAACGGAGCGGTACACAACGGGCGGGCAGCCACTCACCCGTTCCTCCCACCCAGCGTTCCAGCAGCATGACACCGCTGACTGTACTCATTTTGATGCAAACCATTTTATGGTTTGTAGCAAAAAGCCGTGTTCAAAAAACTTAAATGAGGGTCATTCATGCCTTGTGAACTTCCATAAGATGTGGTGGTGACTATATGTTGGATGGAAAGTTAAGAATATGGATATCCCTGCACAAGATGCCTCTCTTTTGGCTGTTGATAGTATATCATGCAAATAATCTCACATGATTTCTGCAGGTATCGAGTCTGGGCAGATTCTATTGCAGAGATGTTTGGAGGCCTTGACATTTGTGCCATCAAAGCTGTCCACAGCAAGGATGGGAAGGATTATATCATTGAGGTGAGAGACTGACCGTGTGAAGTGTACATATCCTTCCTATGAGAATGTGCAGCAAGATGTACATTGCACGCATGTGTCCTCGCAAACTGGCACTCAGGCGTACAGGAGCGTGTACGCAGAAATCTCTCTGCACAGCTATACAGCTTCATATATTTCGCCCCCGACCAATTCACATTCATTTAATAGGCGCACAGAGTAAGAATGTCAAAAACCAAAATGTGCTTTGAGAATAGTCGGAGGTCATCTCAGAGACGTGATTGGCTGATCTCTCAACCTGGTTGACGAAGTGCATACTAGAGAGAAGCGTTTATGTCTAGCCCCCTAGTTATAAGCACATCTTTAAGTTCTAGCCAGTTTCCTACGTTCACCCTAATTATATACATGGGGGGGAAATAACATGTGAAGCATCCCTCTTCAAGGATAAAATGCTAGATACTTGTACAGGTGCATAGCAAATAGAGCATCAAAGGCTGTCCACCAAGATGCCTAAACCGGCATTTCTCAACCACTGGTACACATACCACTGGTGGTATACAAGCCGGTATCCAGTGGTATTTGTGGCACCCCCGGACACCTGCCACCTGGCAGTGAGACTGCAATGCGATACAACGAACAGTGGTGGGAGACTCGGAGGGCAGATGGACCAGCACATGGTCTTTGTGTGCTTGAAAAAGCTCTCCCATCCATCCTTAGCCTCTTACCTGTGTTTGTTGTGTCACGCCTGGCCTCCCAACATAGAAGTAACAGGTGATGACATTGTCACCAGTTACTTCCAGTGGTAATTCCAATAGGTGAACCATGCAAAATGGGACATTGGGAGATGAACGAGAAACGCTGCCTAAATGGAACCTCCGGTGCACATAGGCATTGCAGGCATGCCCCTGTATCCTCTGGGATTCTGTTCCGGGCCCCCTCCCTCCCCCTGTGGACACCTGAAACTGTGGATACTGGGGGACACCTTTTTAAAGAACATCAGTGGCTTTGCTGCAACCAGGTAAAAAAAAAGATTTCTTTAACGTTCCCCTATCTTTTTAATAGGCATCCCAGTATCCATGATGTCTGTGGATAACTGAAACCGTGGATACCGAATCGATGGATACCAGGGCATGCCTGTGCACTTCTGAGCACCAGGGGCTGGGGAGGAATGGCCATCACCAACATGCCCTGTGCATGAGCTTTCCAGAGGAATTTGGCTGGCTGCTTTAAAAGGAGAATGCTGGACAAAAGACTAGCCAGGTTCAACAAGGCAACTCATCAAACTAATTAAGGATGTGACGCTGCCAGGCACATGATCACAAAGAGAGAAATTCAGATTTCAGATGAGCATGTATGAGGTTTTACTAGTCGGCTTGTTTTCGATACAGCCACAGAGCAAATTATGAGCTCCTCGGGTATCTTTGGTGAAGGGTCAACAAGTGCACTTGTTCCTGCGCTCTGTTTTTTTGCTCCCCTGTGGTTGCATTTGAAATATGAAAACGCTGAAATCTTGACTCAAAGCCCTAACTAACTGGGAGAAAGCATCTAAAATAAAATAGAAACTCCCCAAGGAGTTTGTGGGTGGCATGAATAATGAACTGCCGTGTCCCCTAGAAGTGCATTAGCCGAACAAACCGGCAAGAGTGAAACTAGCCTTTTGAAGTCAGATGCCAAAGGGGTCTCGCTCGTGGGAGTGGGGTCAGTGAGAGAAATGGATAGTTGGAAAGCAAGCAAAGGATCATCAAAGCTGGAATTCAAACATCAGCAGTGATGGTGGCAGTGGAGAGAGCAGGAAAAAAAAAATCAGGGCCACCGTGTGAAAGAATGAGGAAGTGTCCTTGGTTACAATGCAAGGATGCTGGAACAGAGACTTGGTGTCTGGCCTGCTATAAACTTTATTAACGTAGGAAGATGAGCAAAGCCAGCCTACAGCTACATTCAGGGCCACTGACACAGCCAAACAGCGGTATGTGGGAGAATGCTCCCACCCACTGAGCTTTGGGAAGCTGATGAGAACCACATGAGCCTTGCGGCAATAGCACATTCTTGCGCTGTGCAAGTATCCTGCAGGAAATCAGTGACAGGTCAAAGGTTGCGTGAGACAAGTGTGCTGCCAGGAAGGAAGATATGGCAACTTCAGCCTCCCCTGCTATTCTTTCTTTTTCTGCAGAACCTTTCAAGAGCTGCTACTGTTGAAATTAGACACTTTCCAAGGTTGTCCCAAACTTGCCAGTGGCCAGAATTGGGTTGGGGTGGGTGGGGGAGAAGGTGGGGAGAGGGATTGCTCCAGACTGATTTATTTCATCTCTATAACAATCCTTCTTGGATAGACAATGGTAACCACTAAATTGGCAGGATTCTGATTGGTGGCTGGTTGCTTCCGAAAACATAAAGGAACACGTCCATTTCACGGTGTTCGCAAGTTATTTAACTATGCATGTGTAAATGTTACAAGACCATCGTTGACCCACACTCACAATGAAATGAGGACAACCTCACACCTAAACCAGACTGGTTCAGGGACAGAGGCAGATCTAAGGGAGGGCAAAGCTCTAAGTTTTGCAAGAAGCCTTACCTTGCAGTGGAAATCACTCCTCTCCTGTACCGTTTTAGCCAATCCTCACAGGGAAAAGCAACATCTTGGCATTGCTTACTGGCTATAGCAGCAAGGGAGAGGAGGGATTTACATGACAGGGTAAGGCTTCTTGCAACACTTAGAGCTTTGCCCTCCCTGTAGATCTGCCTCTGTTCAGGGATGGCCGGGTGCGAGGGATCTCAGTGCCAGCTTCACAGCTTGGAAGTATCCCACCTTCTCTGTAAGCCCCCAAACCACACAGCAAGACCTTTGGCCCAATCCTAAGGGCCATATACGGTACATGGCCTTGACGAGCATTGCGGTGGTGTAAGTAGCTGTTCAGCTTTCATACATGTGATAGTGAGTGCAGCCTGGCTGTTGTTGTTCAGTCGCTACGTCGTGTCCTACTCTTCGCGACCCCATGGACCACAGCACGCCAGGCCTCCCTGTCCTCCACTAGCTTCCGGAGTTCGCCCAGTTTCATATTCATTGCTTCGGTGACACTAACCATCTCATCCTCTGCTGCCCCCTTCTCCTTTTGCCTTGAATCTTTCCCAGCATGAGGGTCTTTTCTAAAGAGTCCTCTCTTCTCATCAGGTGGCCAAAATATTGGAGCTTCAGCTTCAGCATTTGTCCTTCCAGGGAGCAATCAGGCTTGACTTCCTGGAGGATTGACCGATTGGATCTCCTTGCAGTCCAGGGGACTCTCAAGAATCTTCTCCAACACCATAATTCAAAAGCATCTATTCTTCGGTGTTCTGCCTTTCTTATTGCAGCCTGGCTGGATCCATGCAATGATAGCGGAAGCCCATCAGCAGAAGCTCATGCAGGGGTCAGGAGGGAGACAGGAAGGGGTGGGTGGGCAGAAAGGGAAGCTGACATAGGGCAGGAGGGAGGGCGGATCAGGCTGAGGAATGGGATGGGTTCGGCAGCAGTGATGCTCACCGCATCCTATTCCTCTAGACTCAGAAAAGCCTCCAGACTCAAACAGAGCTCAGGTTCAGTGGGTGGGGGAGGGCCGCAAATTCCACAGGTATCAGTACCACAGAACGTTGTGTCCGTTCCAGGAAAGAATCCCCATGGAGAGTGAGAGCCCACTGTTTTCTTTTGATTGAATATTTTTGTTACAAGTTATCTGCTTGAAATCTAATATCCATAGTCATGCTGCTTCTGGTCATCAGCTCTGGATTTGCCATGGATCCGATTTCTGAAACCGGCACAACCTACAGGGTGGCCACATGCACGAGATTGTGCTGACCTGGGGTTGAAGCCATTTAAGCCCACACGGGGCCTTTGTGGCCACCCTGTAGATGAGATTAAAATTTTAAAACAAAAAAGGCAGGGGAGATTTTGATTTTGAGCACAGGGAAAAGTGTAACTCCTTTCTCCTGGTAGTGTTTTCATAATAAAAAGGCTGGAGGATTTTTGCCTCACTAGAAGAGACGCATGGGCACATATAAACTAGCCCTTTTGCCTAGTTTGGTGGCAACTGCTGCCTTTCACCCACGTTTTAAATGATGGGAAATCTCCCATCACCTTGTCTAGCTTGAGCCGAGAGAGGGCAACCATCACAATACCTTGTAGGTGCCCAGGAGAGCTTGGAAGCTCTGGTTTTCATTAGAGTTGCTTGAAGACTGGAATGGACTTTTGTCTACACAGGAAATGAGATGATACCTTTGACTACAAGTGAGCAAAAACAGAACCTGGGGACCAATGTACCGCTGTGCTTCTTTTGGTTTGCTCTGTATCATTTAATCATCATTACATTCCTTGGGGGTTAATTTACATCATCTTTTGAAATTCTTAAGATTATGTTTCCAGGGCCATCGTTGGGGAGGATTTTTTTAAAAAAAATGCCTGTTGTGTTACAATTGTTCCCTTGAACCTTCATTTTAACTATTCTGGTAGAACCCAGGTTGCATGTTTCATTATTTTTATGTTGCTTATTTCGACTCATGTTTGAAAGCAGGTATGCTGGTAATTTACACTTGTCTGTTCTTTAAACGCCCCCACAGGTGTCAGGCTTTTTTTCCCGCACTAGTTGGGCCTTTTCCTCCTTTCCTTGGGACCCTGACCCAAAACCACCCAAGAAGCTTTTCAGCTCTGGTCAGATCATGTGTGAAAGAGATAAAGCAAACATTTGTTTGAAATCTGCCCTTTCATCCCTTTGTGAATCATGCAGCTTCCCAACCTGTGCCTGATCTCCAGCCACTAGTAGAAGGTAAAGCTTAGCACCGGTGCTGTGCCAAGCTTTACTAGCTAATCGACTGTTGTGAAACAGCACAGGAACAGGCCAGAGCAGTATCATCAGGTCAGCTGGCTACCCTCGTGCCTAGTCATATTATGTGCCTTGCTATCTCTGAGTCCAGCCAGTCTCTCAAGAGTTCTGTCCTAATGCTCTGTCTGCAATACGATGTGTTCCTTGGCCATTGCACTCGCCATTCCTTTGATGTGATTAATCATCAGCTCTTTCCTTCCTTCCAGTCAGCCAACATCCCCACTCAAATGCAAACAGCAACAAGGTCACCGTCCTGCAGAATTGGACCGGATGGTTGGCAAAAAAGAGAGATTGCCAGACTCTTTTTTTTGTTTTTTGGCTCTTCTCTGTTCCTCCCCTCCCTCCAAGATATTTCTTATCCAGAGAAAGCAGCTGGAAACAGCCAGCAACCTTGCACAGTGGCGAAGGCCAGATCGCTGGGAGCTGCCAGCCTGTTTTCTCTCAGCCGTTACACTGAAGTCATATTCTCAGAGATGGAGAAAGATGTTTCTCGTGTCTGCAGAGCTGCTTTGCATTTAGTTTCAGATCTTTATCTCAGCATTGTAAGGTCAAATTTTATTTAGTTCTGGATGGCTCCAAAACAATCCACTGGGCTAAAAGGACACCCACCTTTTACATGGAGACAACTGAAACATGCCTTCATTCTTGTTGTTGTTCAGTCGCTAAATCGTGTCCGACTCTTTGCGACCCCCTGGACCACAGCATGCCAGGCCTCCCTGTCCTCCACTAGCTTCTGGAGTTCGCCCAATTTTATGTTGATCACTTCGGTGACACTATCTAGCCATCTCATCCTCTGCCACCCTCTTCTCCTTTTGCCTTCAATCTTTCATTCTTATTCCTCTAGTCTTTTACAGCTAATGAACTAGCTAAAAACCTACCAAGCGATGGAACTGTTAAACCTCCCCACCAAGAGGTTTATGGCATTTTTTCCATAAGTGATCCCAATTCTCAAGCAGGCAAACAAGAGAGAGGGCAGAGGGGCAAAGGTAGTTCTACCAGCTACTGCTATCCTTAATTGTTCATTGAAATGCCCCCCTTTTTTACTGCTGTTCCTAGGGAGGATGGCACAGTGCAAAGGTAGCCACAGACTCCCCCTTCCCTATCCCTTTCAGCACTCTGGTAGTGGCACCTCTGCTTACACTGCTGAAGTGGCATAACTGAGCCAGGTTGAGTACAGATCCACTTTGCAGGGGCAGCAGGAGTCATCTTGTTATTATTAATTCAGTTTATACCCCGCCTTTCTGCCCCATGGGCACCCAAGGCGGCTTACAACAATAAAATACAATAAAATTACAATATTTAAGAATTAAAAAAAATAGTTAAACAATATTAAAATAACATTTAAAATTTAAAAAAAATTAACATTTAAACAGCCAACCCCATGGATCCTAAACTATATAAAAAGAGTATAAAAACCAGCCAGCCTGTCAACAATTAAAAGCTTGTTGGAATAGGAAGGTCTTCAATCCCCGCCGAAATGTTGTCAAAGAGGGAGCAGTTCTTAGTTCTAAAGGGAGGGTATTCCAAAGTCGGGGGGCCACCGCCGAGAAGGCCCTATCCCTGGCCGCCACCCCTCTCACCTCTCCTGGTGGCGGCACAGTTAAACGCCCCCCCCCAGATGACCTCAGAGCACGGGTAGGATTGTATGGAAGGAGGCGATCCCTCAGGTACCCCGGGCCCGTAAAGGGCTTTAAAGGTCAAAACTAGTACTTTGATTCGGGCCTGGAAAGGAACCAGCAGCCGGTGTAGTCAGCAAAGCAACGGCCTGGCAGAGTCAAACCAATGTGCCCCAGCAACCACCCGAGCCGCTGCGTTCTGTACTAGTTGTAATTTCCAGACCGTCTTCAAAGGCAGCCCCACATAGAGCGCATTGCAATAATCTAATCTGGATGTCACCAGAGCGTGGGTCACTGTGGCCAGGTCCGCACAGTTTACAGATTCCTTCTGCCACCTCTTGTCTATGGTGAGGATAAAAGCACTTCCACCCCTCCCTTTTGACCATTAGGCTTTCTCCTGAAGGTCCCTGCAATGACGCAGCCCCTTTTGGGAGGAAGTCCATTGGCTGCAAGGGCAGGGGTGAGGAGTTGCTGCCACGGTGAAGTTCTTTGGCAACAATGGCAGCAGCCCCTTCCATCCCACGCTTCAAGGGAGAGGAAGGAGAAAAGCTGCCACCACTCAGCACAGCTCGAAGCTTGCACAGTGCCCAGGCCTGGTCATTCCGAAAGCAACGGTGAATCCCAGGCATGAGCAGAACACCAGTAGTTGCAAATGTGGTGGGTGGACCTCGTATAAACTGCATAGTTTGCTTGATGATCTGAATAGACAACTGCTCAGCAAATGCCAGTTTTATCTGGTACCTGTGGAATTGCGATCCTTGGCATCAGGACTGCAGCAATATACAGGCACTCTTGCCCAAATTACAGTAAAAATAATTCTTACATGTTACAGCAGTGCTGATGGAAAGGACCATAACAGAATACTACTGGGCTGGAAGGTCCCAAGGCCTGCATTTAAGTTGTTTGTTGTGAGTAGTTTTCTTGAGCAGTAACAAAAATATTCCTAGTTTGCCTTGCAGGGTTGCAGTGCTAGTAAATGGGTTTGCAAATCAGCCCCTGGCAGAGTCCATGAAATATCAAGAGCAGCAGTAGGTGATAGCATCAGGTTCCTAGGAGTCTTAGCTTTGAACCTCCCTCCGCCACAGTGGGTTAAACCGCTGCTGCTGCTGCTGGGCTTTCCGACCAGAAGGTTGGGAGTTCAAGACCACACAACCAAGTGAGCTCCCATGGCTTGCCCCAGCTCCTGCCAACCTAGCAGTTCAAAAGCACCTACATGCAAGTAGATAAATAGAGACCACTTCGGTGGGAAGGTAACGGCATTCCATGCGCTACGGCATAGAGTCATGCCAGCCACATGACCACAGAAGCTTGTCCTCTGACAAAACACTGGCTCTGCAGGCTTTGAAATGGAGATGAGCACTGCCCCCTACAGTCGGTCACGACTAGACCATTCGGTCGTGGGGAAACCTTTACCTTTAACCACCACAGTACCACTGTCTTCCACCTAATGGCGCACAGCCACTAGTAATGAAGGTTTAGAGGTCAGCCTGGCCAGGTGGGCTCTCTGATGGATACAAGTCCTTGTCCATCTCCGACACCAATCGGAGCTTGCCAATCTCCTGACCTTGCCTATCTCCGACACCACCTCAACAGCAGATTCAAGTGACCATCAAGTGACTATTGAGGACAAACAGCTTGAGGAGTAGAATGGCACCATCTAGTGGTCAGAATTATCTAACCAAGTATTACAACTACTTCCTGGTCCCACAGGACATCTGAAGGTGCTAAAGCAGGGGTCAGGGAACTTTTTTACCTTTTACCCCAAAATATATTTGGATACGCCAATGTTACCACCACCACCACCCCCGAACAAAAGAAAAAAAATTACATATTGGAACCCATTGCTTTTTATTTGATTAATTAATGAGCTTAATTAATGCTATGTAAATATGAAGTTGTAAAGGGCAGAGCAAAACAAAGCCAGCCACCCAGCGACGGAACCGGAACGGGGGTAATGGGCGGTCGTACTGCCAAGACACAGCCGGACATGCATATAGATTCATGTGCATGCCTGGCTGTGTCTCGGCAGCACGACCGTCCATTACCCCCAGGAATTTCATTTTTACCCCATTTGGGGTAATTTACCCCTGTTCCCAGACCACTGTGCTAAAGGAACCAAGACTGTGTTGCTGGGGGGGGGATTCCTCAAATATTTGCAGATTTGTACCACTAAGCCTGCCGCTGCTTCCTCAGCTGATGTTGGCCAACAGTGAGAACTTTGCTGCCGCAAATGTAAAAGATTAATTTCCTCTCTCTGTACAGGTAATGGATAGCTCGATGCCTCTGATAGGGGAGCATGTGGAAGAAGACAGGCAGCTTATTGCAGATCTAGTGATTGCCAGAATGACTCAGGCCCTCATGAATGCAGGATCCTCCCCATCACCTCTGAGGCCTTGGGTAAGGAATTCTCAGGAGAAGCCATCATGTATCCTAACAAGACCTTACATAGGTGACTAAGAGCGCCAACCACAGTTAGGCACAGTTAGTCAGAGAGGCCAACACACAGACGTGCGCCACCCTCTCCAACTCTGAGAGTGGCCAAACGCACTTTACAGTGGCCCTTGTGCCAGCCAAACTTTGCTGGTTTAACTGTGCCAGCCTAACTCCAGGTTAGGATTGCACCCTGAGTAACACTTGAATGCACGGAGTAAGTCATTCAGTGGCATCAGAAAGCAAAAAAATGTTTCTGTAAAAGTGACTGTTTTTCATATTGCATTTCTATAAGCAGTATATCAGAAACTGGAGAGGGGGTGGGGCCGGGAAGATAACTTTTCCACAGTATGGTCAAATAAAGCTGCAGTTTGAAGTGGAAGACAATCACATTTATATCCTTCTTTTGTTTTGAACGGGAAGCTTCAAATGGCTTAACATACATACATACATACATACATACATACATACATACATACCCACCCACCCCCCAGTGGTGTCATCTACTCACCAGTAGACGGTACGCTGGGCGGGATGTAGCATGATCGACAGCCACTCACTTCCGCTTTCTTCGCGCTCCCCGCGCAGCTTTCTCTCACCTCAGAGGGGGCGCCTGCTTGCCCAGGCACCCGGCGCGCCCCCCACCCATCCCCCCAGGCGAGCAGGCGCCCCCTCCGAGGCGAGAGAAAGCCGCGCGGGGAGCGCGAAGAAAGCGGAAGTGAGTGGACGGGCTGTCGATCACTCTAAGTCCCGCCCAGCGTACCATCTACTGGTGAGTAGATGACACCACTGCCACCCCCTATCAAAACAATCCAGACCAAATTGTAACGAACTGATACAGTCAATCAACATTTCAATTCAATGTACAAGTATAACAATTCAACACACACAGGGCCTCTTAAGCCACTCAAACCTTTTGCCATTTCCTCCCTGAAAATAACTTCCCCTCCCCAGTTTTTTTATCCCAAATGGGGAAAAGGCAAGGGTACTCAGCCCAAAGGACCCAAGCACTAAATGGGGGGGGGCAGAGGTGTGTTCCTCGCCCCATGTGACCATTTCCACTTTAAGATCACAGCCTTTTTAGCTGTTTGTTGTATAAATAAGAAATAGACAAGGGCTTTGTCCATTTTAATACACATTGGCAGACAATGGGGATTTTTAATGTAATTACATAAAACTAATGATAAAACATGTTTTATAGTTTTTAAAAAGTAAATTATTCAACAGTATCTCTGCACACATCAGTTCATCTCTGCAGGAGTGGGTGAACATGCACCTACCAAAATTCTTCACTTATTTAACAAAATAGTAGCTCTGGCTAGTCCAATTTTTTTGTGACCAGCCAGCCCCAATATCTGCTAACGTGTTTTATAAGGCAACTAGCATCACTATGAAGGTGTGCTTTTAAAAAATGCACCTAATCAAACAGTAATTTGGTACCAGTCTGCCGCAAGTGGTTACAGATCAGAGAGACCCAGAGTCAAATTCCACAGAGTTTCTGAATGAGAGATGTGATTTTGGCCGTTTGCTACTTCTCAGCCTAATATACTTCACAGAGTAGTTGAAAGGGTAAAATTGGCTGGGACCAACTTTGGATGCCATCCTGAGCTCCCTGGAAGAAGAGCGGGGGGGGGGAAGTAATAAAATCAAACTACTCTAGAAAATTTCCTTTCCTATCCCTTCATTATGGCTGCCCAATTTCACAGACTATATCCTGCTCAAACAGCAGGCTATACAACATCCATATACTTTTCATATTTCTGATTCTGATATTCTATTGACTAATATTTTTACTCTTCAGCCTCAACCAATGAAATCGCAGATGCAGTCAGGACCCCAGCTTGGACCACTATCCCAACCCCGACCACCTCCTCAAGGTACAAACTATAGTGGAGAATTTACAAGCAAATACAGTGTGGAACCCAACAAGTGGATTCTTCCAAAGAAAGTCCAAAATACTTCAAGAGCATATTGGTTTATATTTTTAAAAAAAGGATATGATTCAATTAATTCAGCCACAATTTGATGTTGTGCTCCTGATGGAGAAGACTATTGTATCGATTGATCTGTTATCTGAAATATTATTTCTAATAAGAGTTTTCTATTTCTAATAATAGAAATATTATTTCTATATGAATTAAAGAAGAAATTAGCAACAAGGCAAGGAATCTTTGGCATTCACTTATCCCAGGGGTGCCAAACATAAGGCTCACAGGCCGGATGCAGCTCTCGGAAGGTATTTGTCTGCCCCCCATAATAATTGGGCTCTCCCAGTGCCAGCCTTTTAGAAGCATCACTTCTGCCAGGGCTCTGGGAGGGAGAGACAGAAGGAGGAGTCAGAAGACTCAGAAGGCTTACAAGGGAAGGGGCAGACCAAAAAGGGTGAGAAAGGGAGATGCTGCTAAGGTGCTGGGAGAGCCTAACCACAAGGCTTGCCCTTTCAGCTGAGCCACTTCTGCCAAGGTATCACTTTGCCCTTGAGCTGCAATGTGCCACTGTACTGCTAAAAGGGTGGCCTCCATGTTAATTGGGCTGTCCCATATCTTTAAAATACGATCGAGACTTGCACATTTTCTCTTCTGTCATGTGCAGCTAGTGAGTTTCTATGCGAGAACGAAATGCCCATTTCTGGTCGTCATCTGCTTAGTGACGTCTCTTCCGGCCCTGAGCAGGCACCATAAATGCCATCTGGCCTACTATATGAAACAAGTTTTACTCCTCTAGGTTATGCAGGTGGATTATCCCTTATCCGGACTGCTTGGGACTGGAAGGTGTCTGGATTTCGATTTGTCTGGATTTCCGAATAATTGCATAAATATAATGAGAACTGCTTCCTTTGGATCTTTCCATCATTTGAGTGTCTGCTGGCCTCTTTAACACTTTTCAACAATGTCTGTATAGAGAACATATTCTCTGCACACCACAGAGCAGAGAACAGAGCTTACAGACTAGATGTGGGTATGAGCTCAAGACTTCCTTTTCACTTTTTAAAAAAAAGTCCTTGACAAAGACGTCTGTATTTTGGAAGAGCCTGGATTTCAGATGTCCGGATAAGGGATCATCTACCTGTACAGTTGAATGCAAAAACTACTGTATTGAAGCAGAACGTACAGGTACTACCTGTCCAGAGCCTTGACCTGTTTTGTGTTTTATTTTTAAAATGAACCTCTGCCTCAGGGGGTCCCCGCCAGCCTCAGGGATCACAGCCTCCACGGCCAGGAGCTCCACCCCAGCAAAGACTCTCCCCGCAGGGCCAGCAGCCTCTGAGCCCCCAGTCCACCTCACCCCAGCAGCAGAGGTCGCCGGGATCTCCCCAGCAAGCCAGGTCTTCTGTGGGAAGCTCACCAAGCCATCCGTCCAAACAAGGCCCCTTCACCCCACAGCAGCCCAGACCACCAGCCCAAGGACGGGCTCCCAGCCAGCAAAGCTCCAGCGAACCATCCAAGCACCCTCATCCGCATCTCAAGTAAGTGCCCGTTTACAGCCGGATCATTTCATTCAAAGTGTTTCCCCCCACAGATCAACAAGTGCAGCTCTATTTCACACCCCAGCCCTAATCAGGGCTGGAATACAGAAGCCAGCCTGCCTGCCCCATATCCAGTGCGGGGTTGGGGCTGGCTACAGCATTAATTCCCCTTACCCTGTGTCATGCAGCAGCCATCCCAATGGGATTCCTCAGATCCGTGCCAGCTAAATTGCTGGCACAAATCTTAGGGGCCGCCTGGGGAAGGCCAACTTGGCCAGAGACCGTGGTTTGGACCCGGCCTGTGCTGGCTCGGTGGTCCCCCTCAATCTGTCCTCAATCCCCGGCCACTGACACAGTGCACTAAGCCCAGCCCTATACTCAAGGAGCAGGCAAGCCCAGCCCAGCCCCTGGGTGCCAGTGAGCCTAACCTGGGATTAGTCCCCGAGTTGTGAAATTTCAAGTCCCCGGCATGAAGCAAAGCCGAACTAGCCCACCCTTCCTCAAAAGGAGTCATTATTGGGGCTGAAGAGCACCAGCTCCAGAACGCCATTTCCCATTGTGTTCTGCCCTGAAAGGCTTGGTTGGTGAGAATGGCTTAACAAAAACCTGATACTGCAAGTTCAGCATCCTGCAAGCCAAGTTTCAAAAAAAGTTCTTCCTCCATCTCAAACTGTCTACAGCCGCGGTTCTCAAACTTTTTAGTACAGGGACCCAATTTTTAGAACGACCGTCTGCCCAGGGCCCACTGGAAGTGCCATCATGGTGACACCAGAGCCTGCTGCTTTCCTGGGAATGCAGCAGTAACTTGGGTTATTTCTCAGCCATTTTCCATCAGCCAAGTGAATCCAAAAGAAAAACGCCTATTTACAACCTTGACACAAGCAAAACAACCACACAGCCCTCCCCCTTTCCAGCATCCCCCATCTTTTCAGTATGGCTGCTCTAGTTGCTTTGCGACCCACCGGAAATTGGCTTGTGACCCACAGTTTAGGAACCACGGGTCTACAGCCATTAGCCAAGGCTGTGGCTATTCTACAATAAATAAAATTCCACATCTTGTGTGAGCCAAGCCACAGGGCCAGCTCCAGCCTCTCTCATTTGCTCCAGCTAGAGGGCTGGCAGTGGTTATTTTGTTCACTTACCATCCAACCAATCACTATGGAAGAGGAAGCAGGCATGAGTGGTATTGCGGCCAGTCCAGCCATGCCAGTAAGCAACAGCAGCTGCAGGGAGCAAAGTGGGAAGCAAAGAGCAGGAAGGAGCCACCACTGATGCAGGCGTTGGGCACAGTGCCAAGGAAGAAGACACATGGGGGTGGGGAAGTCTCCAATCCTCACTGCCATGGAGAAAGAGGGGCATCAGTGACTTATCTCAGCCGCTGTTCCTCCTCCTCCGCTTTGGGGACAATTCTCCTCCCAGCTCACTGTAGCAGCTACCCAAGAACCCCAGTCCCTTGCTGCCATGGCAGAAGCACGCAGCTGCCAGTCCAGGCTCTCGGCCCTTAAGAGCAACATCTGCTTTTTCTCTTCTGTTGAACCTGGATGCTTTCCCCCTCCCCTCTCTCTCTCCCTCAGCAAATCGCAATCCCTGACAAACACCTTCAGCCTCTCAGAGTCGTCTCCACGGGGAAATCCAAATGAAGACGAGGCAAAAGCCGAAACTATCCGTAACCTGAGGAAATCATTTGCCAGCCTGTTTTCCGATTAATCTTTTACTCTACAATCAGAGCAATTCCCCCACCCTCAACTCGCCTCTTTTTTATATTTACCTTTCCAGGCTTGTCCTTGAGTCGTACCTGTACGTTTCTTGCAAGAGCTTATTCATGTGCCCTGGACAAAACCTTAGTTAAGCAGTGGGACCAGCTCACCTGCACTGCCTCCACCCACTTGGCATCTAAGCATTTGCCATAACAGCTAAATCATGTTGCTAAATCATGGGGACATATGCACTACAATGGACATCGGCAAAACACAATCTTTGCCCTCATCCCCAAAGTTTGAGGGGCTCATTCATCAGTCCTAGGTATGCAAAGTACTATCAAACTCTAAAAGGTCTACACAAGCAACACGTAGATGCATCATTTAGATCTTTGGGCAGATGCAAGGTGACAGTGGGTGGGGAACAATCCCATTGGTACACCACTCATTCAACTTACTCACTTGACTGTATGTGTGAATAAGCCCCAAGTCCGCAAGGTATCACCCTTTATGCAGCACCTTAAGTACATCCATGTGTTTTTAGCTTACTGTTTGAAAGCTTACAATACCGATAATAAAAGAACCCCCCCACACACACTATGTAGGAGGCTTTCCACATAACCTTTGTCAAATCAGCACCAGTGCTCCATGCCCAATTTTCATGAAAGCTTTTATCATCTTCCTTGAAGAACTCAACACTTTTGAGGCAGAAAGACAAAGTCTTCTCAGTATGTACCTAAGCCATAACCCATGTCCCAAAAACACAAGGGAAAAGGCAGTTCTTTTCACAATAGCTGAAAATTGCAACTGGAAAGACATTTGAGAGCACAGTATGTCATTGTTAGCAACAACTGTCAGATTGGAGTTGTGTTTTATGGTGAAACACAACGTGGCAAAAGCAATCAGTGTTTTGGACTTTTTAATAGACATTGCATGGAGAGGAAGACATTGCATCAGGGTTACAATACAGAAGGGGATGTAAGCCTCCCCCTTCTTCCCGTCTAAAATTCCCACCTCCACAACTCCTGTGTGGCCTATGGAGAGAACATAAAAGGACCCATATCAATCATTTTTTTTTCAGATTGGAATTACAATTTTGCCTCAGTATCTGACGGCACAGAATCTATCAAAGGAGAGCAACCGGTTACTGTTACAGTCAAAACAACCACACTTTCATCAGTGGTTTTTTCTTGCCCAAGTTCCCTAGCATGACTTGCAACCAGAATTTCCATAAATAAGACACAGGCCTCACAAATCATTATCAGGTATAGCCAGGTCTTCGGTAGCATTGAGTGGAATGAGCAACTTCCAGCACCTTACTCAAATAGGTTTGCTGTCTCTTCCACTGAAATATAATCTGACCAAGACCTGACAGCTCTGCTGCTGTGCCCATCCCAGGTAATGAATTCAAAAGTATTAATGAGACACCTTATGTTAGAACACCATGTGTTGGTAAAAGAAGACAAGCCTTTGAATTCCATTTGTGAGCGGGCAAAGTGTATAGGGAAAGATGTAGCCTAAGCAAATTCACTGCAGTGATGCACAGTCATGTATAAGAAACAAACAAGTGAAAATCTTTTACGCCTGAACACGACACCTCATTCGTTTCCTAGAGAAATTGGAGTGACAAAATAGCAAGAGCAGAATAAGACAGAGCAATTAAATGGACAGAGCCAAGTCAGCCACTCAAAAAGCAGACTGGAGTCAGCCATCGAGGGACCCAGCCACCCAAAGAGTACAGCAACTTTGTCTTCCAATAGTGGCAGAGAAGTGTCTGAAAGCAGAAGATAGGAAATGAATTTGCTTCCCTTTGACATCCAGCCGGAGTGTCTGTGGTACCAGTGTCAGAATTAGGCCTTGGGGCAAGCCTGCTTCGCAGTCTAGAAAAATCAGGATACGTGCCAGATGCAGAAGCACAGTGGAGAAGGAAAGAGGAAAAGTCCATTGCCAGAATTCTAGCCATTCCATTCTGGCTTTTAAACCAAATAATAGTATGTGTGACTTCCTTTTTAGAATACTATCTATGCAACACTGAAGTAAACAGGACATCAGCCTGGCATCATGCTCCAGAGAGAAGCAAAAGACATCCCCATAACTACTACAACAGCTGGGCTCTAGGATAAGGCATGTCATTCTCAGCACTCTAGCTAAGGAGAACAGCTGGGCTCCAAGTTGCAGGAAGCCCTTCTCCCAAGCCCAAAGTGCAGAGGTAGGTTAAAGGTTACCAAGTCGTAAGATTTTTTTGTAAGAAGTGTTCTAGAGTTGAGCCTGGCAAGTTCATGCAAAATATTGCTATACAGCTGAGCTCTGATATTAGCACTACTTGCACGTACCCTACAAAGTCTGCCGTGCCAGGTTTGTTACATTAGGCAAAGGCTAAATCAACCAAAATCATTTTTAGCAGCAATTTGGATTGTACCAATACCTTGATGTAGAATTCAGTCTTGGAAACACAGAAGGATACATTTTGGAATCCTTCCATAGAAGTCAAGGTTTTGGTGTCATCTGTCCAGTCCGTGCATTGTTATCCTAGACTGAATTGCCATAGTCATCCAACTTCAGGTTGTTTCTTCAGGATGTCTAACAAAAACCATTTGTCCATCTCTAACTGGATGGCAATATAAAACAGCAATATAATTCTTAACTATTCTACCTGAACTGCATGGAATTGTGATCTCAAATGCATCGTTATTAACGGTCCAGTTTGAAATGAGTAGAGAAAAACCCAAGCCATTCCAGGAACTGTTATGACAGGGCTTCCCCTGCTTCAGGGCATGATAGTGGCTAGAAATATTGGGATCTGGATACAAGAGCTCTATGCTCAAGTCCCTGCTCAACCATAGAACTGAGTGGCTTTACTCTCAGTTTATCCTACCTCATAGAGATAAAATAGTTACATGGCCCTTTCTATGCCCGAGTGCTACAGCAGTGACAGTAATTTGCCAGTGAAAAGGCTAACTACAGCACAACAGGGCTGCTAGGGAGAAAAGCTTCAAATGTTATCCGCCCACAGCAACAGGTGAGGCTGACCTGCCACTACACCAAACATCTCCTAAAAGGCTAACTAGAAGGAAACATACGCATTGAGTCGCACATCAGAGCTGCATTAGCTATATAAGCTATTTTTAAGATCTGTTCCAATTGTAATAATTTAGGTGGGTTAGAGCAACCTAGCTCAATATAAGGTAGCATTAAAGTGTCCACTTGAACTTACAAATTCAATAATCCACTTACACTCTGACTCATATACAAGTAGTTCTATACGAGAACTAATAGCAACCACTTTGTAAAGAAAAAGAAATGAAACGTGTTTTGGAAAGTTTAGTACTGCATCCTTGTAAATGTTGCACCATTCCAAAAAAAAAAAACTGAAATTGCAAATTGTTTGGACAAGTCTAGGGAAAGGACATGCAATCAAAAAATAAATATAATAGCTATAAATCCCATTCTTAAGTCATGCATTCAACAAAACTTGTGCATACCCAAAAATCTTCCCGTTTGAAGATATGTACACACAACTGCAACCATAGAGAAGGGTCATTTTTCCATCCCCAATAGCATTACGTGTAGCCCCCTATGCAATCCAATTAAAACAAAAATACCTGGGACTAAATTAATCCTATCAAAACTGATGCAACTGGAATGCGCTGAAATCCAAATAGTGGGCTACCTGTAGCTGACAATAAAAGATTAGGCAAACCCATGCAGGAATGACAGCTGTAATTAATTCTCTTACACAATTGATAAGAGTATCCAACAAAGACAGCATGAATGTTTGGTCATGTTCATTTGGTAGGAAATTCATGATAATCCTTTAGTAAGGAAATACCTTCTAAAAAGTCACTCCTGTGTTTTGAGCACAACTATTTGGTTGACTGATTCTATCAACACTTAAGAATTGTATATGAGTTTCCCCAAGAATGACACATGCATGGTGTCAATCATGCCAATAAAAGATGCCGAACAGGATGACTACATATCTTTATGCTGATGTACTGGGACCATAAGCCAATTGGCAAAAACAAATCTTGAGTTCACTTGGGCCACCCTCCATTAGAACTATAACATTCTTTTATTTGAGTGTACAGTAGGTTTATCATTTTGTTCTACAATGCACTTAAAAGCCTTCTCTTGGAACTTGCAAAAGGACTATCCAAAGCAGAAAGGCAGCATATTCTGTCAACATTTTTGGCATTCTTACTCATGGTTTTGGTCAGATTCTGCGTTGAACTGTAGCATGTTTATTGCTCAACTGTTTGTAGAATGAACTGTTCAATGTTTTATTCTTTCAAGTGTAACAAAAATATTTGAATCCTTTAATCCTGTATCTTTTGTGCACTGGAGTCTCCAATACCGAAATTGCTTTTCAAGTAATAAAACGAGAAAGAAAACCTCATCAAGCAATAGAAGGTGTTTGAAGAAAAATCAGAATCTTCTATAACCGCCCTGATTAAATGTCTCCCCATGAGAGAACTTGTTCTGGTCTAGACGACATTTCACATTTGCTTTTACGCCATCACTATAGGCATTTAACAGACACATTTAAAGACTAAGACCACCATAATGTTTGTGCTTAAAGTGCTCTTTATCTGATGCAGCAAAGATCAGCCACTTTTTGCTTTCTAAAAAGCAAATTGTGTCAAAAAAAAAAAAAAAGGAAGAATGAGTCCCAGAGTTCTTTTGGAAAGAAGAAAATTCTATTCCAATTCTGTGGGAGGCAGCACTAGTATTTTTTTGCACTGAGTAATTGGGGTCTTGGAGTCAAGTGACATAGTCCGTATGTATCACCATTAGGTAGTCAAACAGAGCCTTGTAGCTGAAATATCCTACAGTTGAAAAGCAAGCCCAGGAATAGAAGGTTTAAGAGTGGAGGTGGGAGCCATCATATGAATGCACGGCGACTATCAATTGGGCGCCCCCGACTGGTTCTGGGAGGGAATCTGTCATTGCAATTGGCTCTTCCTGGGAGGGTGGGATTGGGTTCTTGAAAGGACAATGGATCAAAGTGTGGCCTGAATGGAGGGAATGGACCTGGTACCTCTCCTGGGCCAGGAATGAGGGAGTTGATTGGGTCTCCAACATAGGGAAGTGTTGGCCTCTCATCAAATTCACCACCAATTATCATTGGGGGATAAAGAGGATTAGGAGGGAAAGGATTGGGATATAATGGGTTGGGATGAAATGGGATGGGGAGGGGAGGAGGCGGCAAAAACATCATGTGTCTCCACTTCAGGGCATCCTTCTTCTGCTTCAGTTTCTTCTTGTACAGCTGCAGAAAAAAAAGTGGAAAAGCTCAGCCAGAAGTCTAACAATGCTCACCATTTTAAAAAACAAACAAACCCTAAAATCTTAAATATATCCATCTAGAATTCTGAAAGGCTGCTGTATTAAGCAGTACACATTAAGACCACACATTAATCCATCTGTCAGCTGCTTCCCCCCAACAAAGAAGAATGTGTTCTGTACATCTTACAAAGGCAACCTGGTTTAGAGGTTGGGCTCTCACCAATCATTTGAAGCAACACTTTGTCTTCTACAGAATTCTAGACCAGAATTTAGCTTTGCTGGATTTACCAATATTGTAGAGATCAAGAATGAACCGAGTCATCCTTTATGACTCATGAGCTAATGATGAGCTCATTTGCTTTTTAAGTCCAAATGTTAGGAGGAGGAGAACCTGCCTCCTACATCAATTGCAGTTTCAGTCAGCTTGTCTAGGATGCAAGTCTATACACACTTACTGGGGTGAATTCAGTAAGACTTGCTTATGACTAGACATGCATAGGATTAAACTGTTAGAATCTAATCTGCACTTATTGTGACTCCCCAGACAACACCTTTTCTTAACAACACACAAACTCTACATATCAGACAGCCACCTACTTCCTTCCAGTCTGTGTCTCGAGGCCTGGCAACAGGATCTGCAAAGAAGAACAATTCAGACACTGATGCAACATTCCATACTACAGTTTTATATGCTGGTAAGAAAGCAATACTGGACAGTGCAAGCCAGTGCAGTTAGACTTGACCACCCAACTTCCAAACATACGATCTCTACCAAAAAGATCTTCGAAAAGCTGTTTCCTTGCATCCAATACTGTGGCTGGCTTTTGTGAAGAAAAGCTACAGCTAGAGGCGAGTTTGATAACTGAGAAATAACACTATATAATCTGAAGTTCACATCAAAAATGAAATAAAACTTTTTTTTTTTACTATTTTACCCCTCTCAGCACTGTTTCATGGTCCTGTATTCTTTCCAAACAAGTTGCAGAGGCACCTGAAGCCAGGAAAGATCCCACAAAGCATCATGGGTTTATTCATCTTATTGGTGCAGTACCAGTTTCCACCATTAGATGGGTTCAGAAGACACCATTCCTCTCCCAGGGGCTTATTCTCATAGCCGTTATACAGTTGCAAGGAGATGAGCTGCTGGGTGTTGCAAGCTGTGGTTATATGATTAAGAGTTGCTCCTACCACTTTGTGCTAAAAGAATTCTGGGCTGGGCCAGGTACAACTGCCTATTGAGGCATGCTAAGGATTCCCTTCCCCCTGTAAATATTGGACTATGCTTCCGTTCTGTATCCTGTGTGGATGTTCTACATTTGTATGATTTGGCATGTGCCATCTTGCATGCCCTCCCATACTGAAGCAGGTGCCATCTGCAATTTTTTCTGTGCTATTTTCCATGCCCCCCAATACCTTCCTCCAACACACCACCAGAAGCTCCGGAATGCATGTAGGCTGCACATGCTTTTACTGCATCACCTTCTTAGTGCACATATAGACTATCTGAACTTAGCATTTTGCCATTTTTTGTGCCAAGTTACCTTTTTTAAAAAAAAAATTAATTTACTGAAAATTACACAAAAACCCACCAAGAAGCACACCTCTAATGAAAGCTTCTTAAACTCTGCTTCAGACGACTGAGAGTCCGATCCTAAGATCTATTTGCCCATAGTACAAGCGTACTGCCAGCTCCTAGCATCAAACACACTTGAAAGTGTGTTTATCGCACCACCGAGGGCTCCACCACCAGCGCTGGGCCCAGTGCAACTGGTGCTGAGCCACAGTGCCCTGGAGCTGCCGCCACGCTGCCAACTGTAGTAAGTTACCGCAGGCTAGCAGTGCAGGTTTTGGGGAGGGTGGCATAGGGAAGACTAGGAGGGAGAAGCAGTCCCGAGAGGGGGTGGCGGAAGGAGAAGGAAGTCCTCTTCTTCGGAGGAGACCTTGGCAGGTGCCCAGCTCCCACAGGAAGCAACAATGCACATTTTGGCACTACTGCTCCTATGGGAGCCCGGTACCACAGGATTGGGCTGTGAGTTTAGTATAAAACCACTCAATTCACCTAAGTAATTAATAGTATAGTCACCTCTAAAATCCCTTAGGTATATGAATCTCCACAGTAGTTGGTCATTTGAGGCAGTATAGAGATCACGGCAAACAGCAGACAGAGAGATGAGTGAGCGAACATCCAGAAGTCGGAATATCCGGAATTTCAGTTCTAGTGGAAGGACCACCAATCCAAACACATCTGGTAGGTTCAAAGCTAAGAAGACAGAACTATGAGTTAAACTGCCATCATCTGACATGCATTATTAGCAACTTGATCCCATTTCCCAATCTTGTAAAAGTTTACATAATCTCAAACTACTCTCAGACACACCAATTATGCTGAAACACAGCTAAAGAAAATTATTCTGTGAACAAAACTTTGAATGAATTACCTGTAGAGGTGTTTGAACAGTGTTATTTATTTATCTTACTCAGAAGTAGGTTCATTGCATTCAGTAAGATTTAGGCTGTAACCCTGTATCTTTCTATATAATAGAACTGTACTTAAGAAAAAACATTGGGCAGGGAGAATGAGTTATTTCCACTAGAATCGTACAGTCAACAGGGACTAAAAATCCCAAACTAGCCTGGAAAAAAAAAAGACAGGAAAGGAGGAAGCAGGAATGGTTGTCCAGTATTCCCCAACTCCTCTGCTGCCTCTCAAGTACCCAATTACTGGACAAGCAAGATCTCCAGTTCCCCAGCTTGGAAATCAGCAGCCGCAGGCAGTTAGATCTGACCTATAGTGTCCATGGCGTTGTCTTGTAGGCCAAGACAAGGCTACTGCAGACAGCCTGACTTGAAGCAGACGTGGGACCTTGAAACAAACAGAATTTATAAGAACCGAGCTCAAAGTCGAAGCTCAGTGCCAAGTCTGGTAGAGTCATGCAATAACTGTGGGAAAGCACAGAACCTAACAGAGAAGTCTGAGAATTTCCATCACCCTCTTACATAATCTCAAGGTTGCCACCCCAGCAGGCACAAATTTAGCCAGCACATGCTTCTCAGAGGGCCCATCAGCAATATATTGTTCCTTCAGTACTTTTCCTACCTTGCCGGGCAGCAGCCAACAGAGGATACACCAGCTGATCTTTAAAGAGACGAGACAACTTCTGGAGATCCTTGTACACTCCAGCAATATTTGCTTTAACAAAAAAAACAAGAAAAAAAGTTTTTAACATCAATACAGTTATAGCAGATTTGTAAATAGTCATTTGACTAATTTCCTTTGATGAATATCAATAACTGGCAGCAATTGGCAGAGCACTGCTTGTTTTCTTTTTTTCAGATGGTTTAGATAATCACTGTGACACATCAACAAACAAGTAAAAGTTTGCATGGACTAGTAATCTAGGGTCTTATTTACAAGGCTAAATCGCAGTGTAGTATTTCTACAGGAAGTTAGTTTTGGCTGTAATCCCAAGAGTTTTTCATGGGGAAATGAGAAGGTTGGATGCTCAGTTCATTTTTGCTATGACTGACACAATACCCCCCCAGGACTCTTTGATGTTTAAAACTTGAGCTGGGTATACGAAGTCCTACTTGGAAAGGCCTGGGGCTCTGCCTTCTCTTTGTTCATGCTGTGGTTCCCTCTGCTGGCCAATTACAGTATATGTTGTTATAGTGTGAGACTTTTAAACACAGTGTGAGACTTTTAAACACAGGCAAACCGATCGGCTTGGAGAAGAGATCAGCAGAAGTTCTACATAGGTATTGGAGAAATGAACGTGGGGTGAACAGGGGAGCAGGGAACAATCAGTGCTGCATGCACTGGCCCCACCCCTCACCTCCATATGCTCAATTAGAAGAGTCTATACGCACGGGTTTCTGTAAGTGGAAAAGCATAGATCATGCTTATAGGATCTATACATACACATGCATATGTTCTCTGTGCAAATGAATGTTTAAGTGATACATAGAGCTCAGAGGCTGGGGCCAGCAGACACAACGACAATCATGCCGCTTCACTGCTACACAAACAAAACCAAGACATCTGCCCGCTGGTATAGAGAGCCATGACAATGCAGTATCCATCCTATTACTACTCTGGCCCTACCTGTTTTAAGAAATAACAGAAAATACTAACATAAGCAGTATCTGTGGAAGGCCCACAATCCAAATCATGAATGTAGCAAGCTGCCCTCACCCTACATCACAGTCCCAATCCAGATCAGAGCTACTCATTCCAACTACTATTTAAAACACACACACACACACACACACACACACACACACACACACACACACACACACGCAAAACTAGAGCCAAATGACACATTTGACAATACCTACTCTGGCCCAGAGTTGCATTTACCAGGGTTTGGTTATTGTTTTATCAGAATAACTGAGCATATGGGGCATGAAATCCTAG
Source organism: Lerista edwardsae (assembly GCA_029204185.1). Lineage (NCBI taxonomy): Eukaryota > Metazoa > Chordata > Lepidosauria > Squamata > Scincidae > Lerista > Lerista edwardsae. The sequence continues at coordinate 5,545,446 of JAJKFI010000060.1, forward strand.
CCATGTTACAAGCGTCCTCTTTATACAAACTATTTGTTAAGAGCAGCATTTTTAGAAAGGCTATGTAGCAAAAAGAATAGCTAATTCTCTTTGCAGTGCATGAAGACATTATATGGCTTGTAACACAGCTCAGTCAACTTAATCCATCACTCTATGGTCACCATCAACTGGTAAATCAAAGTTCCCTATGTAAGCAAGAAGGGGGCTGGTTTACACCACTGTAAAATCTAGCCTCTTAATATTTCCATTAGAGGACAATACTGCTCAGGCTCTGAAAGAAAACTGTACAAACACAAGCAGCATTACCATACAATATTGGCAACAGATGTAAGACAGGGAGAGGCAAACTATGATTGCCACCCCCTTTTTTTCTTCCCTCGACCACCTCTCTCTCCCACTAAACATTAGCACTCCTTTCCATGTTATATCAGGCAGCCTTAGAAGCATAATCAAAGCTGTTTATCTTTTACAATTTAAAAGACACATCAGAGCTAGTATCTAACATCTGGTGCAGATTAAGATTTTTCTGTTCTTGTTTAAAAGTTAAAAAAAATTAAGCCTAGCCTCTTGCCTTCATTATTGTGGACGTACACAGGATAAATATTTGGACTATGTATAGCAGTTTGTCTCTGCTGTTTAGAAGATGGTGCTTAAGTATCTTTCAAATACTGTCCTCTCCCTCATAGTCACTTCAGTGTCAATGGGCTCCTAGTCTGTATCACTTCAGCATTTTTCTCCTACACTTTCCAGCCGTTAGGTCAAACACTTGTCCAGGAGAGAATGATGCTTGGGGTTTTTTTTGCAATGTTTTGTTTCGATAGGATCTGTCTTCCAAGGACCTGTTGAGATTTGGTTAGTGTACTTCCAGACTTGAGGGCTCTGCCTGGCAGCAAAACAGGATGTTTTGCTGCCTGGCAGCAAAACTTGATGTCTGCCTGTACATCAAGGCAGCAAAACAGGATACAGCAGTTGGTCCAGCAGAATAAACAGATAGTCAAATGGACAGCGTTTCACCCCTCCTCATGTTAAAGACCCACAAAGGACCTGGGCCGCAGTCCTCTCTTAAATACTAGTTCAGCTGATCATGCTGCCCAATCAGGAGGCTGATACTAGCTCCATGGGAGACGTGCAGCCTTGCACGTCCCACCAAGCACAGGTGTCTTCTAATCAGCACTTACACCTGGCAAGGAAGGCCCATTAGCTTGTTGGCCTGATGCCATCAGCCATTCACGAGGGAACAGAGACTCTAGGCCTGGGTCAGACCTTGACCAGTCCTGACAGCCCCTCCTCTCTGTTTCCTCTTGGGAACACAGATAACCTTTGCAGATAACCAGTTACCCTCAGCATTGTTTTTCTCACATTCTCTCTCTGGACTTTTACACACTTTCTAGTCCTTTTAGAATGGGTACATCATGCTTACTGGTTACCTTATGCACAGATACAGAGGATCACTAACAGGCTTACACATTTTACATTCATGGTTCCACTGTTAGACAATGCAGATAGATACATAGTCACTTAATCATTTTACCAGTATCACAACACTCTCAATATCCACAAGCTTTATTTATCACCTTTTTGAGCTATTTCTAATTCATAGCTTTGTCTCAGCTTGTTATGGTTTCCTGCATTTCTTTCCTCTTTATCTGGCTGTCCTGGTTTACTTTCAAGGACACAGGCAGTTCTTGCCTCCCTTGATCAGACTTGATCAGGCTCCGATGCTCATTCATACACAGAATGCATCGGTACACTTCATGGATGCTTATTTGTATCCATATGGCACACATATACACAATATCATACCATTGTGTTACATATAGACATTGGCTCAATACTTTATTTAGTTCTGGTGTTTTAGCTACTCCAGCTGACTCATAGCATCTACCATGCTGTTTACAGAACATTGCCAACATGTCTACAAACATCTGCCTGCAAAGGCTCTTGTGCCATTGCCTGGCATTTGTGCCATTACCAAGTCTTAGGCTTTGTCATTAAGACTGGTTTGTTTTCTGGCTGGTTTCTAGCTATCACTCCAGCCATTGCATTTGTCCCTCTGGGAGAAGGGAAAAACTCTCATATCACTTTACTCCCTTTTGCCTTACTGCAAGGACTTGGACAAACGCTCTGAGGTATTTGAGGTTCCTTTTATTGCTTTTTCACGCCTCACTTTTACCTCATGTGGGCTGTTTGGTTAATAGCCCCCTGGGAGATACTATTACACTTACGTCTCCCACACCCGTGTGCAAATTCTCAGCACACTGCCTGGCTATGCTTAGCCTGGCGCTTTGCTCTATCCTCTGCAAAGCTGAAAAGATTACATCTTTTGTTGCAGCCCCTTTTTACCAAGGGTTTCTTAGCTGCTACACAGGCTGACCGATATGTAGTCCAGCCTCAGAAGCTGTGAACACATACACACACGCTTCCCACCTGGCACTCATATACCCAGGTACATCAGTCTGCATCTCTTTACCGAGATAGCCAGACCATGGCAAGGTTGGCAGAGTTTGGTTAGACTCAATACATTATGCCATACCTAAGCTCCAGTGTCATTACATCAATTTACTCAGATGCAGTGGGAGTCAATACATCAGCTAGTCAATACATCAATCACTTAGTACAATGATATATTCAGACCATATCAGTGCTTTTTGTCACGTGCCTGCACACACACACACAGGTACAGGCTTGCCTAGTCTCTTCAGTTAAGAACTTTTGCTCTCAAGGAAGCTACACGCATTCCTAGTGGTTCACTTTCCCTGTTTACCACTTTAAGAGAGACATTGTGCACTTAACCCTTATGGCTTCACTTTGCCGGCCACATAGAGAAATTTTTCAGGCAGCACTTTATATTTCAGCTGTTACCTTTTAAGACCTACCGGCTTGGGCTACTTCACTTTCACCTGGGGCATTTTATGCTAGAGGGATTTACAAACACACAGTTACCAGCTTCGCACGTTGGTGCTACTGGCCCCCTGCTTAGCATGATGTCTGCAAGACCTCATGTCTCAGACATTCCACTCATCCCTTCAGCCTCAGTAGACAAACAGCAATCACATCCTAGTTCCACAATGCACACACCTGCACTCTTCAGTGGACTGGACACATGTTACGGATGCTAGGTTACACTCCCAGCGTTCCATTCTTACAGCTGATTGACTCCACAACCACTTGACACATTTACACAACCTAACAGTTGGTTAGCAGACAGCTTATCCATGATCAATTTGTTCCTCCACTTTTCCTCAAGTATTCCAACAGTTTTAAACTTGGTGATCTGGATGCGTCATACTTGTCCCATTCACACAGTGCTTAACATATGATTGCACTCTTTGGGTTTCACCTATGCCTTCTTAGCTCACTGCTGACCGAGCATGCAACTAAGGCTTCATATTACCAACATTTTGCATAGGCAGTTCATCACACTTTGCAAGAGTTACTTCCACAGGGTTGCTTATTATTTTACAGGATAGCAAGTCCCTTCCAGCTAGCTCTGTGTGTGCCTACACTTGGCACACCCCAGAATAACTATTGTTTCCCCTGGACACCTTGCCTGTCTGTGGAGGTTCAATTAAGCATACTTTTGTGGCTTATCTTAAGTTTGTTTTCCTGATTCCATCCTCCCACATCTGGTCTCTTACACCCAGACTTCTCTTATTCATACAGGGAAGTGAATGGAGGTTGCTGGCACATTATATTTCATTCGTGAGTATCAAGGCTTTCTTTCTTATTCAACTCACAACCCAGCATTTCTAGGGTTAACAAATCCCATTCTGTCCCCTCCATCTCAGGAATGCCACCAGCCCCGCACCCAACGCTCACTCAGGGTGGATAATCACATGAAAAACAGGGCTTATTTGTTCTTCACTCTTCTACACAGCTTTTAAAGGTACACACACATAAATTTAACACATTGTTTCCTTTTCGAGGTTTGCAAGCAGCCTTGCTTTAGAGTAGACCTCGGATGACTTTGCCGCAAAACTCTCCCTTGTAGGTTCCCTGTCGGGTACACAAACTTGCTTTTCGCCACTTGGACGGCACACACACCCCTCCTGCCTTTCCTTTCCCACACAGCCTGCATTAGCAAACACATGCTCCTTGCTTTTGACTACGTGGGGTGTCACTACACAACATATACAACAGTGACTTAGGCTTACTCAGATTGAGGAAAACAGTGCGTAGCAGTATTTGTGCCCTTGCTCCCCCCCACAAGCATGCCCGCCTCCCCACAACACATTTAATGGGTGCGACGCATACAAGTCGCTGAGACGGACAAAGGGGTGGAGCGGCTTCTCGGGTACGCGTTGCTCCACTCTCGGGAGTGTATTGCCAGCCCCTCGCAAGGCACCTGGCACAGTCCCAAAAGATGAACGCGGCTTCTTGTGAAACTTTCTTCCTGCGTGCCTTCCACTGCGGGACGCCTTCCTTGACAAGGCTGCGATGCTTGCTTCTTCTCTGCAACAGCGTCGCTCTTCCCTCGCAGTGCGCCGTGCTGCGCCGTGCGCTGCGCCTTCCTCCAGGCAAACACAGGCTGGCTTGGCTTCTGCTCTCCGCATGCCACGCTCGCAACACGAGCGGCTGCACAGAGGAGCCCAACAAACTATATGCCAAGCATACCCAGGCGAGAAACTTAGGCCCAAAACAACGGCCTTTTCTTAGCGCCATGCCACACGTCGCGCCTCCGGCTTTGTTGCAAACGCCGGCTGTTGAGGAAGGAATGCTCACACTTCCAATCCTCGGGAGGGGTTTTTCTCTTTGTTGTCTCCGCTCCTGGGGTCTCGCCTCCACCTGGAACGGCGCTGACCTCATTCTGCTAACGGTGGGTCGCTCCCTGCTCCTGTAATTCGACTCCGGCCTTGAAGAATGCAGCTGGGCTCTCTCAGCAGACGCAGCTTCACACCTCCACACAAACAGACAGACTCTCTCTGCAGCAATCTGCCGGCTCTCAGCCTTCACTGCTCGCAGCAGCAGGCTCAGGAACTCTTGACATGCTCTGGAGCTCTGTCGCCTGCAGTCTCGCCTGTCGCCTCTGGGTGGCACCGCTGGGGCACAGCGGAAGCATGCTGGGCCCATAACCCTTGTTGAGATTTGGTTAGTGTACTTCCAGACTTGAGGGCTCTGCCTGGCAACGCAAGAAGCCCGGGTCTGGCATCTATAACCAAAAGCAGCATAAGCAGCTCCCAGCAGTGACGACGGCTGTGCTTGCAGGCACAAAGAAGCCACAACACACATTGTTGTGCTGAAGATAAGACTTGTATTTGTTACAGCTCACAGTCAAGGTCCAAGTAAAGGTAAACAGAGGTTGTTGTACATCAAGGCAGCAAAACAGGATACAGCAGTTGGTCCAGCAGAATAAACAGATAGTCAAATGGACAGCGTTTCACCCCTCCTCATGTTAAAGACCCACAAAGGACCTGGGCCGCAGTCCTCTCTTAAATACTAGTTCAGCTGATCATGCTGCCCAATCAGGAGGCTGATACTAGCTCCATGGGAGACGTGCAGCCTTGCACGTCCCACCAAGCACAGGTGTCTTCTAATCAGCACTTACACCTGGCAAGGAAGGCCCATTAGCTTGTTGGCCTGATGCCATCAGCCATTCACGAGGGAACAGAGACTCTAGGCCTGGGTCAGACCTTGACCAGTCCTGACAGGACCTGTATCAGGAACCCACCCAATCTTTGAGGATCTAATACAATTTCTGTTAGCTCATAAGATGCCCACTTCCCAGTGTTAAAAAAGGGCTGCCTACTGCCCTTTGCAGGTGTTACCCACTTCATCTTTCATTAACTCGATGCTGTTTGTTATCAAAACTAATGCTGCCTTCTTCACCTGCACCTTGCAGCTCCCCACGGAAGACAGAGACCAGCCATTTCAGGAGTCACATTACACAGAGTACCTGAGTCCTGAAAGCAGATGAAGGATGTTGGCAAAAGCTGCAGTCTCTTCACACTTCTAATGTCACTGGTGATCTTTAACATTGCTGCAAAACACATACAAAAGAAGCACTGAGAATGAAAGATAGCTTGGTTCACTTCTTACTTGTAATGACAGTTCACATTCTGCACCATGCTGGTGCTTATTTCCTTCTCTGAGACTGCACGGGAAATCAGAATGACAACTGGATTTTGCATGTTTATAAACATGCAACTGGATTTTACATTTTATAGAAGGCCAGAGAGCACATCCCAACCATGAATGCTTTGGGTCCCTTCTTGTATTAAGGCAGCCATCTCAGTTTTTTTTTAAATAATCCAAATACTGATGTAGCAGCCAACAATACTCAATTCTGTTGTGTTCCCAATACTCAACAGAAACCTATTCTGGTCTGCCAGTGGCAGAGAAATGTGAAAATGGATATGGAAATCAAAGTCCAGGCATCACAAGTTGGCACTCAAGCAGAATAATTTCAACCCTAAACAATCTTACCATTGACAACAATAAGGTCCCCCAAAGGCACACAAGTCAGGACAGCAAAGCCATTGTCACAGAGGGGGTGAGTATATTGTAGTTTATAAACACCTCTGTTCCTCCATTTCTCAGGCATTGATGTTGCCTTGGCTTCTGTCCCCTAGAAATAAATAAGAGGCAGTTAAGATGACAGTCGTCCTCTCTCTTCCTCAATGTTGCTGTTCCATAAAACTAGTGGCTGACCAAGGACAAATTCCGCAAGCTCAAAATCAGTAACAGACAGCAAGTGGAAGTCATGTGCTTTACAGGGCAATGACTGAAACACATTTTATATTGCTCCATCTTATACAGTACAACACAAGTCCACTTCAACATGGCCAATTTGCTTACTTGAGGTACATATCCCGTCTCCATCATGAGAAGATGGATCAAAACTATCAAGGCATCGTTGGCACTGGTACATTCTGCAGAGTGATAGAGGGTCTGAAGCGAGTGTGGCACTTGCCCATCTGTAGCTTCACAGCAAAGCATTGGTTCCAAAGGGTAAGAACCCGCCCCTTCTTGGAGATCAAGGTCAACAGTCTCTGAAGCAGAGTCTTGGCTGGATCCTGCCTTGAAAGGACAGCAACAAAACAAGAAGATTCAAAAAGTTATACCTAGTGGCGCAAACAGACTAAGAAAAAACCAAATGAAATTATGGCTTTCAGGAAGCAAGATGGCCTTTTTAAAGAGGCATATCTTGTGACAAGCTCCCCTCTGGACACGGTACCTGGAGGTCACAAAACACACGGGGGGGGGGTTGTCTTCAGTTCTTATAGATTTACCGTATTGTCATCCATCTGTATGTCGCTTTGGACATTAGGATCTCCTGTGTGTCCATTGCGTCTTTTGCTATCTGGGCTCCTGACCGGGCTGTGACATATAGCTGAAGTGGATGGTTCATGATTACTCTGTAGTGAAGGCAGGGAGGAAGCTGAAGGTAACGTGGGTGCTGCATTAGCATCTTCCAACACCAAGCATATCAAGTCTCCTGAAACAATCCCAAACGATGCTAGGGTTTCTTCATCTCCCGTAAGGAAGTCTTTATTGTTCAGTGTTATTGCAAACTGGGTATCAGAACTGCAAGAAAAAAAACAAGATTAGCTGCATGGGATCATAGGCATATTGAAGTATAGGCTCCAACTACAGCCCAAGTTGTGTCAAACAACAGCCTAAATACGTGACACCATCAGTTACTTGAGTACCATAATGCAGATAGTGGTGAAATATACATGTAATGTCAATAAAGGTTTCTAAATCTAAATCTACAGTGGGAGTTACTCCCAATTTGCTTCTACTGCACAGGATCAAGTCACTTTCTCCAATTATACATTACTGCATTTTGGAAGTCAGCAATCCAGAAGATAAAGAGGACACCGGAAATACCTAAGCTTCTGAAATTGTGAGATGTCCTATCCACTGGTTCTCAAACATTTTAGCACCGAGACCCACTTTTTAGAATGAAATCTGTCTGGGACCCAACAGATGTGATGTCATAGCTGCAAGAGCTGTCATTGTGATGCCAGAACCTGCTGCTTCCCTGACAATGCAGCAGTAAGTTGGGTTATTTCTCAGCCATTTTCCAACAGCAAAGGGAATCAGAAAGAAAAAAAAGCGAATTTACAACCTTGACATAAGCAAAATAACCATGTAGCCATCCCCCTTTCCAGGGTCCTATCTTCCCATATTTTCAATGACAGCTGCGCTACATGCTATGTGACCCACCTGAAAGTGGCGTGCAACCCACTTAGTGGGTCCCAAAGCACATCTTGAGAAACATGTCCTATGCCATTTTGTGATAGCAGAGAATCACAGACAATCTGAAACTGAACTCTTTAACATGTGCATGGGATGTCAAGCAATAGTTGACTTGCTGGAATAAAATATGCATCTCCCCATTCCAACCAAATAAGCCTGACTGTTACAGAAGATAACTTTTATCCCAAGAGATAAAAATGATCCTAAAGTGGGGGATGGGCAAGAAGCATATCTGCCTTTTAAATATGGTCCTTTGAAACAAAGAGGATTATACAAAGAGCATGTCTGGATTATACAGCTCACCTTCATAGCAGTCTATTACATTTTATTCAAGATGACAAGTTTTTTAAGCCAGACTGTTAATTCTAAACACTTTTGCCAAACTGAGCATAGATTCAATTGACATACAATATTTTCTTTAAAATCAAACCCATCAAGACTATATTTCTTGGATGAATGCATCTTTTGTGCATTTTCTACAGTCTTCTATGCATCAGTGCTTGGTACCATCATTCTCTTTTGAGGAGCTCATGACAGCAACCCCTCTTCTGAAAACACACTTACATAGGCAACCCTCCATGCAGAGATTGCAGTGGCAGATGGGAGGAAATCAGTCATCTGAATTCACCTACTTTGCCTGGCATTTAAGATCTCAACAAAGAATGTAGTCAGCACCGCAGATGTCATCACTAAAATAGATATCTTGACACTTAAATACTGTGGAAGACTTGCATGGACTTTTAATTGCTATAACCCCCTTTGAGAATCAGCTTTGACAAAGGAGACAATTATACTTAATAGATCGTTTAATAGAGGGGAGACAGGGAAACTGCCTTCTTCTTTCCCTATTCCTTCCCTACAGTGTCCACAGGTGTTATTACAGAGACGGACAAAGCACATGAAACCAAGTCTCACTGAATGCACTTATATTGACCAGGAGGCTCAGGACGTCATACACGAGTCTCATCCCCCCATTCCAGCTTTTCTCCTGTGGGGCAGGTTGCGCTGAAGGGGGAAGTGACCGGCTTCAGAGAGATTCAACCACCACGGAGGCTGAAGGAGAATCTGAACGCGGGTCTCCCTGGGAGTAACCCAAAACTCTAACCACTACACCACGCTGCTTCCCCCACCCCTTCCTTTTCGCTGGTACAGCCCACGCGTTCCCCCCACACACACACGTGTCACGGTCTGGTTCACACGTTACCTGTAACCCCAAGCGGGTAAGAGGGTCTGACAAAGATGCGCGCGCAGGTCCCCCAGAGTTGGCTCCTCCCCTGGCAACGCCAGCGGGGTCGTTCGCTTCTGCAGCCGAACTCGGAGTTTCATGATGGCGGCAGCGGCGCCAGAGGCGCTTCTTCTCCGTCAGCCGCGGCCGCCCTCACGGGATCTGAGCAGGCCCCTCGGCGGCGGAGCGGTCGGCGGCGGCGGCACTCACGAGTGCAAGGGCTTCTGGGTATCGTCGTTGTTGTCGTTTTGGGCCAGTGAAGTGCCGCCTCCGTCACCCCGCCCCGCCCCCTCAACCCCGTGGCGGCGCTAGCCCCGCCCCCTCGTCCAGCCGCGCCTCCCGTGCGCAGCTGGTTACTAAGCTGCCGATCCTAGAAAGGAAACGTAGCCGATCGACGATTATACTTTTCCCCAGGACCCGGCCCTGCTTGTTATATAATATGAATAGGAACGAAGTGAAGCCAGGGGGCGGGCTTAGCGGCGACGTCATTATACTCAAAACAATGCTGATTCCAAGCATTTCAGATTGGTTTGCGCGTGATGTTTAGGACTTAATAGTTTACTCCTGAAGTAAAAACTTACCAAAATAACAACGTGTGATCGTGTAGAAACATCATTGGTAACCTAATTTTGAGTTAATATGCAATTCCAAGGTTTAATTCCGCGTAATTATATTACTGAACACACCGGACGAAATGCCACTTGCTGTCTATTTAAACTCGGATTGCACTGTTTTGACAGACTTATTTTTTGAAATCTACACAACCAAAAATAAAGTGTGAACGGGAAGGAAAGAAAAAAGGGAAGGGTGGGCAAAAATTAGATAAATATGTAGGAAAATTACATTAAAATCTCTCAATGTATAACACAAGTAGTTGTCAATATGAGAGTAATTCTTTTTTACTTCTAGGCTATTAAGAGTATTTTTTTAAACTTCTACACTCACCCCCGCCCCCATAAAACAAATTCTGTTAATGTGCAGAATTTCAAAAATATTACCGTAGAAAATGGAAGGCGGGAAAAAAAAGTGTAAACGGGAAGGGGGGGAAAGGAGGGGGGAAATTTTTTTTTTTTACCTTCTAGGCCATTAACAGTGGGTGTCAGAAAATGGTGAATAAGACTGCTAGGAACAACAATAAATTACAGCTTCAAAAATTCTGTACTCACTGAACGGTCATTTTATTGAACCGATGTAATGAGAATACATTAATAATAATAATAATAATAATAATAATAATAATAATAATAATAATAATAATAATAGGATTTATATACCGCCTTTCTTAGGTCACCAGATTTCTCTAATGACTATAACTCAAGGCGGTTTACATGGGCAGACTTTATTCAGAAACCCGAAGGTTTTTACAATTTATACAGAAATGTTCTATCTTTCAAGAACTACACACATACAGATGGATCTTTCTGGATTTAGTCCTTCTTTCTGGCCACCCGTTTGTCTTCTTGCTGGCTGATAAATGGCTTCCCTGCTCCCACCAGAGAAGCGGCTGAACTTCGGCACAACTCCCCCTCACACAAGGCAGCCGAAGCTCAGCTGTTAGTCAGCCGCAATTAACGAGGTCTGCCGCTCACAGAGACTTCTGGCTGTCCTGAACTGGCGACCTTCAGATCTTCAGCTCTTATCTTCAGGCAAACGGAGGCATTAACCCTCTCAACTAAATCTTTCCGTGGAAATTAAATCCCATTTTTCGTCCAGCGATTCGCACACCCGTATGCAGAACACGCAGGCATGATTAAAGACGTTGAGATTAACTTTTACACGTGGGCAGGGAGATTTTGATTCGTGACTCCACGGCGGCAATCCTCTTTCGCGGCAATGATCTGAGTTTATACCCACGGCTTCAAGAATGTGACGTCATGTTCCCTCCAGTCAATATATAATCTTCTTGCTTTTCCCCCCTTGGATCTCTCACCTGCCTCCCCCCATTGCATTTTTTCGATCGATGACTTCTGTGCTCTCCCTGCTCACCCGTCGGGCCGCGTGCGTGGCGTTCCAAGGCAAGAACGCCTGCTGCGCTCATAGAGGTAAGATAACAGGAGGGAACATGACATCATTTTCTTGAAGCCGAGGACTTACAAATATGGCTGACTCAGATCTTTCCCGCCAAGGAGGATTGCCGCGCATCCCCGCACGTGTGTAAAAGTTAATCTCAACGTCTTTAATAATGCCTTCGTGTTCTGCATATGGGTGCACGAATCGCTGGACGAAAAATGGGATTACTTTTCACAGGTACTTAAAATCATTGTGATTAATTGCTACTGAGAAATATTACTTCCTAAAGTATGCAACCCTTCACAAACTGAAGTAGGTATGAAGAAGTAAAAGGAACTCAATCCACACACAACCTTCAGCAGTGATTTTTCGGATACAAAATGTTTGGTTTGCACGCCAGTAAGACTACACATTTGGCCGCTCATCTGAATACATTACATTACCCAAAGCGTTGTGTAGAGGCGTTGTGTAGAGAGCGTTGTGTAGAGAAAGCGTTGTGTTGTTGTGAATTTTACACCAAATGTTATGTGCATGTCAATAAGACTACACATTTGATCATGCTTCCAAATAATATAAGTACATTATTCCGATGCGCATCCGAATAATCACTGCCCACAACCTTCTAAGCAGCGCATTTCCCTCGTCTTCATAGGCTTTTAGAAGGTAAGAAGGAAATGCTGGAAATTCAGTTGGCTCAGGTGAACAGCAAGTAGTCATGAGAGGTGCATTATTCCGATGCGCATTGATAAAGTGAACAGCTCACCATTCATGAGGGGTACATTATTCCGATGCGCATACTACTAATCACTGCCCACAACTTTCTAAACAGCGCAGTCACCCTAACTTCATATTTTTTAAAACACTTATGAGAGGACTAATTGCCGTTCACTTTTTCCATGTATGATTTTTAATCTAACCTAATATGTTATTTTTTGTTTTATTGGCAGATTTCCAAAGAATCCTGAACTGCGGCAGCAATGGATCAAAGCACTCCGCCGTCAGAATTTCTTACCATCGAAATCAGCAGTGGTTTGTTCTGTACATTTTAAAGAAGAACAAACATGGATCACACTAGTCTCTGTTGTGCTCGGCTGAGAGAAAATGCTGTGCCTTCTGTATTTCCTGCATTTCCTTCTCACCTTCAAAAGCCTACGAAGAATAGGAAACCACCCAAACAACGTAGTTTCACCTCCTCTTCAGCTGCAGCTGATACATCTCTTGTATCTTCTGACACAGCACAAGATACCTCTGTGATAACCTCAACATCACCAACAAATCCATCTCCACCATCTACTTCCAATACAGACACACCACGGAAAGCTGAACTAAAGCGTAAATTAAGCGCAAGAGAGGATGAGCTTCTTTCATCTAGGAAAAAAGTAAAACGTCTGCAACAAGCGAGGCGTCGATTGATAAAGAAAACGGGTACATTAAGCAATATCATTGCTGAACTTCGGAATAAAAATCTAATGGGCATGGACAGTCTGTTTGTGTTGGAGAAATCTGGTGGTGGTGTGGCCGATCTTGTTACTAGACAGTTCATGTTATGTCAGGAATTAGCAGATTAGGTTCTTATCAGGTTATTACATTAAAGAACTCTGTCAGAGACTGGCATTTTTGAATATTAAATTTCCATGGAAAGATTCATGTATTCACGTTACATCGGTTCAATAAAACTACAATTCACTGAAACAGTGAGTGCATTATTTTTGAAGCTGTGTAATTTCCTGTTGTTCCTAGCAGTCTTATTCACCATTTTCTGACACCCACTGTTAATGGTCTAGAAGGTAAAAAAATATATATTTCCCCCCTCCTTTTTTCCCCCTTCCCGTTTACACTTTTTTCCCCACCCTCCCCTTTTTTTTCTTTCCTTCCCGTTCAAACTTTATTTTTCCGCCTTTCATTTTCTACTGTAATATTTATGAAATTCTGAACATTATCAGAAATTTTTTTAATGGGGCATGGCCTTTTTATTTTTGCTTGTGTAGATTTCAAAAAATAAGTCTGTCAAAACAGTGCAATCTGAGTTTAAATAGACAGCAAGTAGCATTTCGTCTGGTGTGTTCAGTAATATAATTATGCAGAATTTAACCTTGTAATTGCATATTAAATCATAATAAGGTTACCAATAATGTTTCTACACGATCACACGTTTTCATTTTCGTAAGTTTTTATTTCAGGAGTAAACTATTCAGTCGTAAACAGTACGAGCAAAGCAATCTGAAATGCTTGGAATAAGGATTGTTTTGGACGTACCAACATGGCTGCTAAGCCCGCCCCCTGGCCTCATTTGGCTGCTATTTCTTCTTAAGGCATGTCCCCTCCTGTTATCTTACCTTCATGGCTGCACTGTTCCTCAAGGGCGCGAGGCGCTTCTCTGTTGTCGTGGAGAAGGACTTGGCACGTGCGGCTGGGCCTCCGAGGTGGGCTGCAAGCGCTCGACTGAGGCTGCAAACTGATTTGCAGGAATGCGCGCTTCTCTAAATCTCGTGATTTTATCATGACTATCTGAAGTCTCAGTATTTTTACTGAGGAACTGGCTTGGAAGGAATACTTTACATTTTATAAAAGCCTAAGAACATAAGAAGAGCCCCGCTGGATCAGGCCAAAAGCCCATCAAGTGCAGCTTCCTGTATTGCATAGTGGTCCACGAGATGCCTCAAGAAGAGCACAAGTCAACAGGATACTACTTTTATATCCTGGCATTCAAGGTTGCATACAATCATCGTAACCTGTGATGGTAACCTCCATCCATCAGTCAATCTATTTATATACCACTTTTCAACACAAAGTTCTAATCTCCTGTTCTAGGGATATATGGTCACAGAAATGCATGCATAAACTTTGGAGTTCATAATACAGGAGTGAAGGTGCAAACATATTTTCATGGCAACTGCTTCTTAATATTTCAGGCAATATGTTTACTTAGGGTGCATCCTATGTACACTTATTCAGGGGTAACTCCGTTAATACAAATAGCATTTATTTCTGAGTAAAAGTGCATAGGATTGCACTGTTACAATCTAGAAAACTTTATGTTTGACACCCCTGCAGTAGGCAAAGCACTAAACAAAGGGATAATTATCTGTAAATATTGTTTTGAAGATCTTTACAGAATTACAAAGTTTATGTGAGTTGGCATGCTTCTGCCTATTTATTTCCAAATCCAAATTACGTGCTATGGTCTGCTAGCCCTCACTGTAAAGGCAGGTGGCACTTACAGGCCACGCAAAATCATCTCATACCTGCCAGTTGTCATCTAGAATGAGGATCATGATGTTCATGTCTTTGCAAGAGAGCAAAGAACATTTCCCCATAGGCTCCTTTTTGTCGTTTAGTATTCATTTCAGTATGTTCCCACCTCCCTAAGGGTCAGTCTATTGAGGTTTCAGTTATTTTTATCTCTGTTGCAGTTAGAGAAATACATTTTGCCAGGTTGCGTTGTAATGTTCTAGAAGATAACACATTTCTCTATCTGATGCATTCAAATCTGGCAGTTGTTTCCTAGTGTACTCACTCTGTTCAACAACACCAGCCAAAGAATTTGGAAGGAAACCAAAAAACAAAGCCCTGAAACAAAGAGTGAATGGGCAGAAATTAAGGTGATGCTCTACACAAAACAGGCTGTTAAAAATATTCATACAATAAACTGTATAGTCTAAAATTGGTATGACTTGCTGTAATGAGAAAAATACTTGGAAGAATTAGAAAAAAAGCCCCTTAGAAACTTCCTATTATACTGTAAGCTTCAAATAAAATAATTTGTATTCATTATTTTTTCCTGTTAAAAATAGTGATAGATATTAGAATATGCTCATTTAAATGTGCAACAGAAAATTCTGTCAGTAATTGAACAATTTGGGTAAGGGAATTATGAAAGCTGTTTTTAGAGCTGAAAGATGTACAGTATCTGAGGTAAAGAAGATTCAGATCATTATTATGTAGGCTTATTTAAGTAGTGTATAGACAAAGGGAACAAATTAATTAAATACAGATATGTCTATCCCACCTTTCGTTAAACACTTGCAAGTTGGCTTACAAATATTTAATAAAGCTGATACATAAAAATTATCGTCTTAAAAATAAAATCACTAGGCCAGAGCATGTGAGCAGGGCAGGTCACCAGGTCGTGTTTTGGAGGATGGGAGAACTTCTGTCCCCCACCCTTGACACTCCTGGGAGGAGAGGAAGCCATCTTTCACTTCCTTTCCCTCCATGCTTTGCCTGCTCCACCTCTCAGCATCATGGAGAAGCTGGTTCTGCCACCCTGTGTGGCCGCACACACTCCCAAGACCACATGCCAGCCAGCAGCTCACAAGCTCCAGAGTTCCATGGTGACAGCTGGAAAGAACGGGGCTGGCCAACTCTGTGGTCTCACCCTGCTGCTTGGCGGCAGCAACTGAAAAGAGCCACAAGCTACCAATAACACACAAGCCTACCCTGGCTTCAGCGGAATGATTTTTTTACTTCAAAATTTCGTTTGGAGAAGAGTGAGGCCCCCCGTCTCCCGCTCAGCATCCTGGTCCAGACCAGTGTCATGCATGCACACCTCAATGCAGAAATGTTTCCTTTGCGTCTGGGATGAAGCACACCTCTAGTGTACATTTGTGAACATGCCTAAGATTTGACCCTAAGATTGCATCTCATGATGGGAAGTTCCCTTTTGTCCACCAAGGCTCTGTGATTATCTTATCAATTTGTCATTGAATAAATGCTTAGAAGCCTGAACCAGGATCAGAGATTCATTGTGTGCAGGAGTGTTATTCAAAGACAGAGGGATGCTTTATCTCTGTCCCAAGACTTGCATTTGCAATCAAATGGATGATGAAGCAACAAGCAGTTTCGGCTGAAAGGATTACGTGCAGCAAATGAATGACTGAAATGAATAGTGACAGCCACATGTACTCTGCTTTCTTAAAAAAAAAAAAAATCAGCAGAAGCCATGCATGGAGGCTTCTGTGCCTGGTTATTAATTGCCTGATTTCATGTGTGGACCACAACTGTATTTTGTGCAGGTCTTTTTTTTTTCATTCTGAATCCTTCTTCCGCTACAGTCTGCAGCAGATTATGACTTTTCATTAGAGATAGTTGTCCAGATAACTGCAATTGCAGAACAGAAAGAATTTGGCTTCTTTTACTAGAATTCCCCATGACAACAGTGAATTAAAGGTGTTTTAGGGCACAAGCCGAACCTGGAGTTAGGCAGGCACAGTTAGGCCAGCACAAGGGACATGGTAACATATGTTTGGACCACTCTTGGAGTCAGAGAGGCCAGCACACAGACATGCACCATCCTCCCTGACTCCAGAGTGGTCCAAACACACTTTACGGTGGCTGTTGTGCCAGCCAAACTTTGCTGGCCTCACTGTGCCGGCCTAACTCCAGGTTCAGATTGTGCCCTTAGACTAGTGTTCTTTCTATGCTTAAACTGGTTTGAAAGAGAGCCAGTTACTGAAAGTTTTATCTAACAGGGTCCTCAAAAGAGCCATAAAGCATCTGACAAATAGGGAAGAGTCAAGCCGAGATACCCATGACTGGCATTAAACCTTGGAAATCAACGGAAACAAAGGAGTTTCTTTTGATCCTTTTGACCGGGAGTATCTGCCAGTTGACCATCAGATCAATTGTATGTGTAATACAGAATAGTTAATATTTAGCCCGAACATGATATATAATTAAAGATTTCTCACAGTACCCAGATGACGTTCATTCTGAAAGTTTTAGAATGTTATAGATAAAGTACTTTCTTGTGGCTGAAGAGGAAGAAGCCATATGAGGCACTCTCTGTAATTTTCAGCTGGACAAAACTGAGGTAAGGATGCCTACCTGTTCTGGAGATTTTCTTTAACTGGTGAAAGCAACTGAAAATGGGATAAGAGAACCCTTGGTTTGCAGGACTGTAGTTATGCTGGCTTATTTGAGAAATAAGACCTTTTTTAAAGGCTCAGCAAATCTGGAATACACAAGCTGCAACAGTTTTCTTCCAGCAATTTTAAGGCCAAAGGCGTATTCCTGGGGTTGATTGTAAATGTGTTTAGGATCTGCTTTGAACAACCATGTGGAAAATTTGATATTAAGCTAGTTTGTTATGAGCCACTGAAGTATTCCTATTGTCTGGCAAAAAAAATACAAGCCTAGGAGGCAAAATGAAAAACAAATAGTTGTAATTCATCATAGACATCTGAACACACTTGGAAATGAAACAGGCAAGCAATGCACCTGGGTGTGTAATTTACTCTTCTGTTGTTAATTGACATTTGCAGGGTGGTTTGAAGATAAAAGGGCTAATAGGACTGCCAAGTAGGGTTCTAGTCTTGACTGCTGGACAGTAACCAGCTTTTGAAAAAGTGTTTGTGTGAATCTGCATGCATGTGAGACATGGTGAGTGAGTGAGTGAGATTTAAAAATTTTCTGGCGGGGGAAGCTTCACTGCTGGGAGAAATTATGAAGAAATATAAATATATATACTTGCTTAATATAAATATATGATCCCTGAACCCTCAATACTGGTGTCAATGGTAGCATCCAATATACTATCAGGGGACACAGTGTGTGGGGGGGGGACACACACACACAGTGCAGGACATAGTGCCAGGGCCCGGAACAATCTGGCACTAGCATTGCCCCCTGCACCAAAAGGAAGACTAAATTTAGTAGGCCAGATGTGAAGCTTGATGGCTCTAATGTGACCACCAGCTCATGTGATTTATGTGAATATATGTTGCAAGTAAATTATCACAATCAGTGAGGTTGCTACATGTAATATTTGTCTATCTATCTATCTATCTATCTATCTATCTATTTATTTATTTATTTATTTATTTATTTATCCTGCCTTTACCTCTGAGTAAATACTCATCATGGTGTGTGTATTGGGCAATAATATCTAACTGCCCAACCTCTATTTGTCCAAGTCATTCATGGGTATGGAGAGGTTATGGTGGTGGTTTTATTAGCAGTGCAATTCTATGCATATCTACTCAGAAGGAAGTGCAACTGTGTTTAAGAGGGGCTTACATCCAGGAAAGTCCGAATAGGATTGTAATCTACATTATGCTTTTTTAAGCGCCTGATTTATGATATTTGGTCACATGTATTTTAACAGATTACTGCAAAGAAGGGGAAAAAAGAGATGAAGTTTTATGTCTTTTTGCTCCAATGGAGCCTATTCACCCTCGGTCTTAGTGCTAACCCTGGCATGAAAGTGAGGATCACACAGCAAGGGATGGATCATGGTGAGTTTGAGACACTGGTTATTCAAATTTTAAAAAGAACCAAAGACAAGAGGGAAGGGTCGTCACTCAATTTTTCCAGGCTGCAAAACTTGGTGCATACACAGGAGAAGGCCTGTATTATGTGGTATTCCTATCCATGCTCTGCATGCCATGCTGTGTCTTTGAATTCTTTGTATATTTAGAATTCATACTTTGAAATATTCATACTTCAATATTTCAAATAGTATTCAAAATACTTTGACTCATTCAAAGTACAAGTATGAATTTGTTTTTGGTGTTTTACTGTGAATTGTAGCTGAGAGCGCAATCCTAACTGGAGTCTGGCTGGCACAGGCCAGTAAAGTTTGGCTGGCACAAGGGCCACTATAAAGCATGTTTAGACCACTTTCGAAGTCAAGGAGGATGGCGCATGTCGGTGTGTTGGCCTCTCTGACTCCGAGAGTGGTCCAAATATACTTCACTGTGACCAAACCTTGCTGGCCTAACTATGCCAGCCTAACTCCAGGTTAGGTATATGCCTGAGATTTAGAGAGATGGAGAAAGTGTTCCAAATATAAAACAATATTTGCCAACTGAAAGAGCAGGATAAAAGGAGCAGACTTTAAAATACTATCATCCACTTTTTCTGTATTCCAAAATGCTTTCGGGGGAATCAGAAGCAAGTTAAATAACTTTTGTGCTCTTGTAGGCAAGCAGTTTGGAATAGAGCTTCTGAAGCAAAAATTAAAGGGATACACTTTTGAGGACTGGAATGGTCTGGAGCAATTTAGATTCGCTCAGTTCAACTACACACTATCAGGGTAAGTGAACAATAACAGTGATTTTGATACAAACTTCCCCCTCCCAACCACCTTGAAACACAGACTCCAGATAGACGCCACATAACACTATAGATAGAAATGTGCTTAATAAATATTCTCATTCTATTTGAAGAAGGTGCCCATTCTGCTTGCAGAAGGTGCCAAGTTTAATCACTATCCTCTGCAGGCTCTTGGGAAGATTGGGAAAGTATCACTTGCTTGACACACTGGAGAATATAGACAACATTGACCAAGGTGATCCAGTGATCTGTTTTGGTGCAAAGTGGCTTCCAATGTTCACAGTCTAACGTTTCAAAGGGGTAATGTAACATCAAATCACACATTTTAAGCTTGTGAACTGCATTGGGTGTGATTCAGTATGGGGTGATCTGTTGGAGCTGGTTTACATTCTATGGATGCAATGTAAAAGCCACAATATAAGCTCTTTGCATGGTACCTGTTATCACATAAGTATGTATTCTTGTTTAGGGAGCAATCCTAACCTGACATTAGGCCAGCACAGTTGGCCAGCAAAGTTTGGCCAGCACAAGGGCCACTGCAAAGTATGTTTCAACCACTCTTGGAATCAGAAAGGCCAGCACACAGATGTGCACCATCCTCCCTGACTCTAAGTGGTCCAAACATGCTTGATGGTGGCCCTTGTGCGAGCCAAATTTTGCTGGCCTAACTGTGCTGGCCTAACTCCAGGTTAGGATTGCGCTCTTTGTGACATAAGAACCTTGCCCAAACAGATCAAAGCCCAGGTAGCCCAGCATTCTTTCCCAAAATTCCAAAAGCTAACGAGCAACTGGGTGGTCCACCAGAAATTAACAAGTAATCCACCAGTTTATAGCACTCTGCCTTCTACCCAAACCAGC
Source organism: Lerista edwardsae (assembly GCA_029204185.1). Taxonomy (NCBI): domain Eukaryota; kingdom Metazoa; phylum Chordata; class Lepidosauria; order Squamata; family Scincidae; genus Lerista; species Lerista edwardsae. The sequence goes on from JAJKFI010000060.1 coordinate 5,565,796, forward strand.
TCTGCCTGTTCTAGATGAGTTTATTGTCTTAGGTTTTCATACAGTGAAAGCTAATGTGCCTTGGTGTTTTGCAGGCTAACAGTTGATAATGTTGAATTCCCGGAAACAAGAGTGTCTTTCATATCTGGGACTGGGATTCGCCTATTATTTAAAAATGTTACAGCAACTGTTAGTGGAGACTGGAGAATAAGCAACTGGCTGCTGTAAGTATAGTAGTGAGTGTAATTATTGATGGTGGGAAGGGAAGAAACAGTCTTTTTTTCAAGTGCAAAGCAATTTCTGAAACGTTTGATATTTCTAGCCTTCAAATACATCTGGGACCAGGGACTGAAGTTTGTCCTTCATTCTTGTCCCCCAATGCAAGATCTCTGCCAGTTAATACAATAATACATTCTGAATATTCATTTAGATACGCTTGGAAAGTGACAGGTTGCAGTTATTTTCAGGCTATCATTTTCCATGCTGCTAGCAGCTGGGCTGGCCCGAGATTTTCCACTGCCTGAGATGGCAGGCAAAATACGACCCTACTTTGCTGGATGATGGTCCTCCCACTCTCCAGTATTCTAGCTCAACACTGTCCTCCACACTCTCCATTTCCTCTCTGTTAGCCTCTTCCTTTTCCAAACCAGGGAGTAGACGGAGGGGAACAAGCAGTGGAGGCAAGTAGGCAGACACTGCTACTCTGTGTGTGTGTGTGTGTGTGTGTGTGTGTGTGTGTGTGTGTGTGTGT
>JAJKFI010000060.1:5572468-5618675 GCA_029204185.1 Lerista edwardsae
TGTGTGTGTGTGTGTGTGTGTGTGTGTGTGTGTGTGTGTGTGTGTGTTTGGCTTACAGAGCTACATTAAGTAAAAAACATCAAAACCAGAAGCAGTAAAACATTAATATTAAACACAAACACAGAGAGAACATTCAAAAACAGGGCAAAACTCAACACATCTTATACCATGGGTGGGGAAGGAAATGTCCAGAGGAGGGTCAAGTTATAGCACTCTTTCATTTTTTATATAAAAGATTTTTTATTTATTATTAAAATATGGGGGAGGATACAGAAGAAAACAAGAGAAGGGTTAAGACATAGGAAACACATACGGTATTGTTGTAGTGTATCTCATTGAGCTTAAATTCCTAATTCTAGTAACTCTATGTATTACTTCCAGAAGTTTCTATTTCTTTACCAACTATGTATATTCTAGTAAATCCAATTGCATTTAACATTTTCTATCCATCCATTCATAAAACATTCTCCAATTTTGTTCCACTCTATCTGTCTTCTTTTCATGTAGTCTTTCAGTTAAAATGTCCATTTCAGCTACTTAATAAATTTTGCTTATTACTTGTTCCGAACTTGGGATATCTTCGCCCTTCCACAAGTTATAGCACTCTTTCAGAGGCATAGAGGACACACATCCAACCATTGTCCAAATACCAGATGAAATAGGTGTGTTTTGAGCCCTCTCTGAAAAGCCATGAGGGGTTGGGTGGTTCTTAATTCCTCTGGAAGAGAATGTTTGTGGTGCCACCACCGAGAAGGCTCATAACCTGTGAGCTATATGATATATTTCAGGCATGCAACTTTCTTTGCAGGGGACTGTCTACCCAGCGGGCAACAACACAGAGCCTCCCTTCAAACCGGCCTCTTTCACTCTCCCAGATAAAAAAGACGCTATGCTCTATATCGGCATCTCAGAATATTTCTTTCAGACTGCCTCGCTAGCTTATTACACGTCTGGGGCCTTTAATATCTCTGCTGTAGAGGAGGTGAGTGCAAGGAGGAGGAAGAGGTGGTGTAAAGACTCCAAATTCCACTTTTCAAAGAAACTTTATATAAGACTGGTAATCTAGAAGGGCTGTCAAGCATAAGGCCGGCAACCCACAGAAACAACCCACAGAATCTGCCCACGCAGTTGTTGCCTTCTCCTAGCAGCACCGTCAGCTGTTCTCAGCTGCAAATGAGCTACAAAATGAACCATTGGCAGAAGCGTCACTGCCGAAAGGGTGGCCCGTGTGATAATTGGGCTCACTCAGATCTTGAAAATATGATCAGGATTTGTGTGTTTTCTTTTCCCCCATTTGCAACTAGTGAGTTCCTAAGTGAGAGGAAAGGTGCTTATTTCTGGTCATCACCTGCTTAAAGATAACACTTCCAGCTCTTATTGGGTGCCATGAATATTATTCAGCCTGCAGTATGAAACGAAAGTTCAACTCTCTAGCCCACCACCCTTCTCCCCTTCACATTTATTTATAGGAAGCTGCCTCATAATGAATCCGTTGGTTCAGTGGCGATCCTACCTATTTGTTGGGGGGGGGTGTCACCCCCAGGCACCACACCAATGGAGAAGAGGGAGCAGTGTGGAGGCTCATGGCACCGCTGTGGCGAGCAGGGTTTGGCCCAATGATGTCATGCAGGGGGAACGCAGGGGAACTCAGTTCCACTAGTTAAAACTAGGGCTGACTCCGCCCACTTCACTCTCCCTCCTCCCCCCTCCCCATTCCTCTGCAAAAAACTTTTCTTCTTGGTTGGCCAGCACTCAGAGGGTTAAAGGGGGCAACTCCGGATTCCTAGGGGGGCGAAGGCAGTGATGTCATTCAGGGGGAACGGACCAGAATGGACGTTCCGGATCCTAACGGGCTCCGTGGCTGGTTCCGGGTTCCCGACAAGTGCCAATCAAAAGTGAGTTCCTGTTCCTAAATCATTTGAATGACACCACTGGTTTGGCCCTCCTGCCCACCCTTTCATCTGTATCGTTCCAAAATGGAGGGATTCCTGGTGCTGGGTCCGTTAAATCCCAATGCCTTTATGTCAAAGGACACAGACATCTGTAAAATGTACAGTTGTGCCTCGTTATCCACTGGGGTTTCGTTCTGGAACCCCCAGTGGATACCAAAGTCAGTGGATACTGAAATCAATGGAAAAATAGCTTTAAAGACCCACTTCCAGGTTTCTTGCTCCTCCACTGTCGCCCTAGAATGCATTGGAATAGAGCCTATACCGCATTCAGCCACTAGATGGGGTGAATAGTGGAATCAAACAGAATAGGATGGTAGGAAATGGGATTTTAGCCCCTTTTTTCCTTGTTACAAGGCATTTAAAGACGGATCCCAGTATCAGTGGTTAGTTAAATCCGTGGATATCAAATCAGTGGATTTGATACAGGTCCCACTGTATATGACTAGTGCTAATGAAGCAGAAAATGGCTGATGAATGTTAAATCAGTGTGATAAGGTTATGGCCATGCCATGTGATATTATAGGTAGTTTCAGGTTAAACAGACAATTGCAGTAGGAAGAAGCAATGGATCTCCCCTTGCAAACATAAAAGCCCATTTAAGCGAGTAAGAAAAACCAGATCCATACAATGTTTGTTTAATTAAACAATAACATGCCGCAAGCTGTCACTGAGTAGCCTCACATTTTTTATTTTCTACAGCTTTCCTCTTTCTTCGGGTTAACTACAGATACTTTTAGCAGCACCATTCTCAGGGTAAGTGCCTTTTTTATCTATGAATGTTGATATTTCTCCTGTGATACAAGGCGTTCTAAGGAAGAATGCATGACCCTAGTGCTTGTCTAGTTTACAATCTAAAGCTGCTCTCAAGCTCTCTGTTGCCTTGAAACTCTGCAGATTGCTGAGAGGTATGCAGAGCCACATCCAATAATGATGAATCTAGTTGCTACAGCTGCTCCTGTGATCAGTCTGCGCCCAGGACGTTTTAACCTTGAGCTTGCTGGTTCCATGGACGTGTTGGCCGTCCTACCAAACTCAACCCAGACCCCGTTGTTCACCTTGAACATAGTAAGTACCACACCGCACAGAGAATATTCAGTCTGAGTAACCAGATGTCCTTTTTTTCCAGGACATGTCCTACATTTCAACCTTCTGTCCTGGGTAAATGTCAAGATGTCCTACATTTCAAGGCAGCATCAGGGGGGCTGCCCATATCACATGCTTGTCCTTTGTTCCTTCATTCGTTGTGTTGCATTAAAGGAGGACAAGACACCCCAAAATTATCAGGCTTTCTGTCTGATATCAAACATGTTCATAATCAGATTCTACTACGTAACTATGACCTAAAAACCAAGCAGCGGCTGAATAAAAATTGAACCTGTAAAGCAAGCTGTTATTAACTCGCTGCTTTCCCCTTTACTTTCTATTCTAAATAAGGAAGACTGAACATTTTTAGCCTCCAGGGAACTTTGGAAGGCTGCAACCTTCAGCCACTAACCCAGTAAATCAATTAAGCAAAGACCAGGAAGAGCCTTTTGGGCTTGGTGTGTTAAACATTCAGAAAATGCCTAGCTTTACTGTGCTGGCATGTCACACACAAGCACACCAAAAAAAAAAAATTTTTTTTTACATATTCTTTTATTTTTTAACCAACCATGTATTACATAATGTCAAATAATTCCAAAAAATGTAAGATGAGTTTAAAAATTTCAGTTGTTGTTGGGTGTTGGTGAAAGCTGGTGTGTCACCCAGAACGCTGTGGCGTGTCACTTTTGACACGTGTGTCACAGGTTCGCCATCAGTGCACTAGGCACAAGGCACTACTTCTCTTAGTCAAATCCCCAAGCTCTGTTTGGAAAGGCAACACACAAGATGGAGGGGGAGGGAGGAAAAAACATGGACCAAACAGGCAGATATTTCCCATTTTACCTCTCAAAAGGACTTGTTCTTTTTTTTTTGGCTTGGCTGAAAAAGAGTGTTTGAGTAGCTTGGGGTAATCAGAAACCTTTCTTTTACACAGAGAGCCAGGACTCATGCCAGTCTGACCATATTCCAACAGAAGCTGGTGTCAGCCTTGTGTCTGGACAGGTAACACTGAATTTTTAACCCACTTTTTCCCCCCAAAAAACAGCAGCAGCGTTATTCACCTGGTACGCTGGGCGGGACTTACCTTTGAGTGGCAGTCCGCCCATTGCGTCACACCATGTTCCGCCGCTTTCCCACCCGGCGGGAAAGCGGTGGAACGCGGCGTGACGCAACGGGCGGACTGCCACTCAAAGGTAAGTCCCGCCCAGCGTACCGGGTGAATAACGCCGCTGAAAAGCAGCCACAAGAGACCACCTTGAAACTGGGCTATAGTGTGGGAGGACTGGGGTTTTTGCCAATTTAAATCACGTCCCGGTAGCTGCAATTAGTCATGGAGGGGAAACGTTTCAGACACAGTTGTTGTGCCTGCAAGTGTCAGTCGTCCCTTCTTCCCTACTGCATTCCCAACCCAAACCCAAACCATGCTAGAGGCTGTTTTTTTTTAAAATGGCATTGAAAAATATGCTGCAGAGTAATTCAAACTAGGTTGGCGTGTGCCCCTTGTGCCGGCTTGCAACTATTGTAAATGTGCCATAAAGTGCATTTGTGCCTGTTTGTGAAGAGATGGGCCAGGGTACGGACGTGTGTGGGCCTCGCAGTGCTGACCCCTGGGCCTAGAGGCCCAAAGGTAAGGCCAGCCTTGCTAGGCCGGAACAGGGACTCTGAGAAAGCGGCGGGAGGCAGAACAGGGCAGGGGAGATGGGGAACAGGTAGGCCTGTGGGCGGGACGGGCTGGGGAGGGGGCCGAAGACAGGATCTTGCCTTTGGGCCAGATCCTAAACTCCGTCCTCGGCCTGAGAGGCCCCAATTCAGCTTTTTGGAGCTGTGCCACCAATTTTGGTGGAGCAGCTCCAAGTAGCCACATCCGAACCACTGTGTGCTACCCCAGGGGAAGGGAAATAAATTCCCTTTTCCCTGTGTAGAACAGCAGCAGATCCAAGTCCTGGGCTGGATATGGGGCAGGTGTGTCAGCCTGCCTATTCCAGCTCAGTGTTTGATTGCACTCTCAGTGATCCGATCACAGAACTCCTGTGCCACGTCTAGTTTGGCCCTAACACTATCCGCGACACTGTATCCTACTGGCTTCAGTTCCCTTGCTGTATTCAGTTGACAAAACCAACATCAAGTGCTCATCCTTTGTCATAAACCTTGTACTTTTCTTTCAGTTTCCAGCTCTCCTTGGCTCACTCCAACGTTGGCTTCTTCAAGGTAGGTTTTTCAGTTCTTAGAAAAGAAGGGTTAAGAGAAACCAAATATCACTTATAGCTTGCAAAAAATGGAGCCATTATGCCCCCAAATGTATTCCTGTATCATCTGAATTTTCTTCAAATGTCACACGTTATATACTTAAGTTGTAGCTCTTTTTCTTCTGTTAATTAATTGCTTTATATTACCATCTTTTCTGTCTTTCACCTTTTTTTGCTTTCCATATGTTTTGTGGTTCACAAAAGTGAATTCCTTCTCCGTTTAGCGTATTATGTTAAAACTGAAACCAGCAGTATAAACAAAGCGTATCGAGTTGGAGCTTGCACTATCGCAAGCAACAGGAAAGCGGAAGCTTCATTTTAAAAATACCTCCTTTCAGTGGCATGTGAATTGATGTGGCAGTTAGGATCAAGGTTATGATGTCCATAGCTACCAGTGCAGAAATGATATTGGAAAGAATGCATATTCTACAAAGCAGAATAAAATCCTGCACAATGCAGATTTGCAAAATCATAAAATCCCAGTTACAAATGATTTAAAATGATAGCATAGGCACCAACTAATTAAAAATATCTATCAGCTGTCTCCTAACTGGAGCAGATATGGCAATTTATTTGTGCCCTCCCTGAGTCAAAATTGTCCAATATTGCAGGTTTCACGTTTGGAGAGCTTCTTGGCTTATATTCTACAAAATGGAGTAATTCCAATAACTAATGGTAAGTATTCGGGGGAGAAGGGGTGTTTCCATCATTTTTAATGAACTTTGGAATTATAAAAATATAATTTTTGGAATTCCACTTTTGGAATTATAAACATCAGGCTGGATAATGAAAATAAGTATATTTTAAGATCTCTGCCAGGACAGCTACAGTGAAATCCTATGCCTGTCTTCTCAGAAGTAAGCCCTGTTACGCTCAGTGGGAGATACAGTACTCCTGATATATATGTGCACTGTCGAAACCCCTCCCTGCCTCCCTCCCAGCTCCTACACTGCCTTAGCTCAGGTAGTGCTGCATGGACCCAGCTGCTTGCTACTTCCAGCAGTGGCCAAGTCACTCTCTCAGGTGCATTTGGATTTGCAACAGGCGCGAAGCATATTCTGCCAGCACAGCACGCGGTTAGGACTGGGCTCTCAGTCATAACATTATTATGTAAAATCATAATAATGTTATTGCCTTGCTTCATTGGACCACTGAACCCGAAAGATAAATGACGTTTCATATGTCCTTATTTAAGCACTAAGGCAATTTGTGATGAGCTTTAAAATCAAAACAATGAATTGAAGTGTTAATGCAGTCGCCACCGCGGGACCTTCGTTATTTAGTATGAGATATTTAGAGAACTCTTCCTTTCTTTTTTAATTTAAGTGTATCTGAAGAATGGATTTCCAATTCCTAACCTTGACAAAGCCGTACTAGTGGAATCTGCTGTTAAAGTCCATCAGGTGAGATCCTGCTGTGGCTATGTCTGCCTGTTCTGTGTGCCTAGAAAGCAAGCAAGCAAGCAAACAACTTGATCAAGGAGGTGTGATGTGCATACTGAGGCCAACTGAGACTTGTCAGAAAACTGGCAGGGCTTCGGGGATCCCCTGATTGCCCAACTCACATCTCCAGGGTTCCCTCTTTATGAAATCACACACACATATTGAGCAGTGGCTGCACCAGAGGCCAGGTCTACCCAAGACTGCGCCACGAGTGCCAGGCCAGGGACAATCCAAAATATAGTCCTGCTGTGACTCTTGATTTTCTAAACTTTCTGTGTGAGTTGCACCTAGAATTAAAAAAAAACTAGGAATGGACCTCTGCAGAAAACTGCAGAGGACCTCTGGGAGCAAACCAACAGCAGCAGTAGCTCCACCTCCTTTTTCAGCCTCCAAGGGTGGGAGGGGAGAACTTGATCCCACCAGCTGACCATACAAAGCAGATGGGCAGGAAGGGGCCAGCCAGGTGGGGACAGAGGAAGGAGGGAAGCCATGGTGGTTTCTGTGTGTGCACATGCTCTTCCTGTGAGCCTGCTTCTTAAGCATTAAAGTGCTGAACTAGCCCTGCATAGACATGCTCCAAGTGAATGTGTTGCTTTGCTGTACAGCACAAGATATGGGGTAATGCAGATTAAAAAGGTGTTTATGGCAGTGGTAGTCAAACCTTTTTAGACCAGGATCCACTTTTTAGAATGGCACTAGTGTCGGGACCCACCCGAAGTGATGTCATTAGCCTGGAAGTGATGTTGTGGCAGGAAGTGAGATCATCAAGCAGGAAGTGCTGTCATTGTAACATAATAAAATGATACTCCTGAAATGCAAGTTGGCATTCTTGGACAGAAAGCAAGTTTAGGACAAAATATGGTGTAAAAGCACTGAACTGAAAACAAAATGCTTTTAAAAACTCTCACTTGAAAATTCAAACTGCTAACACTCACAAAAAGAATATAACAAGAGTAAGGTCTGCAGTTTCCAAGATGGCTGCTCCCAGCTTTCAGCGACCCACCTGACATCAGGTCCCGACCTACCAAATGGCTCCCAACCCACAGTTTGAATAACACTGGTTTATGGGGTTCACAGTACAATATTTTCACAGTAAAGTGTTGTCTCCAGAACAGATTACCATTATAAAGTCAGGGGTCCACTGTATGTGATTTAAATCCTTTTTCAGAACAATCCACCAGGCACTGTTGTTGAGCAACCTCCCTCCACTTTATAGCACTTAATGGCAATTAAATTGCATACTGGATTGCTCCCTTCTTTGCCATTGCTGTTATGTATATTCACAGTACCACAGAAAGAAACACTGGCAATAACCAAGCTACGAGCACTCTATAGTGTATGGCTGCTTTGAATGTTTATGTATCTTTTCAGGGCTACCTGCTGATTTCCACAGACGTGAACTTCAAACTGTAAAGCACCTTTGGAATGGCCTTTACTTACAAGAAATCCCATTCTGAAGAAGAAACCCTTTTCCTTCTCAAAGCATGACATTCCAAGATGCCATGGAGCCACAGACTTCTAGATGCCACAGGAAAGAAGGATTTAGAATTTCACGCCAAAGTAGTTTCCAAAAACATAAATCAGCGAAGTGGTATCTTTTATTGGGACAACCCGTTGGTTTGAACTTTGTCGCAGATTATCTGGTGATGATTATGGGCAGGGGTGGCCCAACCATGAGGCCACCTGAAGTTTTTGAATAGAGGGGCAGCAAAGAGGTGAGCCCCCCAGCCCCTCTGCCCCCACCCCAGACAGCCACTCCATTGAGCACTCAGACCCACTGTCAACTTACTGGGAACAAATTGGAAGAGTATCACAGCAGTAGCAACCTCCTCCTTCTTCCGGTGCTGCTGCAGGAAGAAGTAGAGGGAAAAACTACCGCAGCTCCAAGTCATAGCTCCTCACCAATTTAGTGCTTACAAAGCACAAAATCGGCAGGGACAGGTGATCAGGAGCCTGCCTGCCCCTTCCATGCACTGCCAAAGGCTGCTACTTGCAGCCTCCCCGCTCCACCTGTCTTCTAGGCTCTGAAGGCACAGAAGTGAGCTGTGCCTGCATTTCCAGCAGAAGAGGCGCAGACCCAGGAGGCTTCACACACCAGTCTTTATACGGAAAAGGAAGGGGGGATAGAAGCAAACCCACTTGTTCACTTGGGTGGGGCGGGTGGAACTGGGTGGGGGGAGGGGCGGAGTGGAGGTGGGACTGGCAGTGCCCTTTGCTGCTGGATCCTATCCTCCATATCGGGCCACGCAGCTCAGCACGGAGGCCCTCGCGTCTGCGCCGGCTAAATAGCTGGCAGAGACGCAAGGAGACCCATTGGCAGTCTTACCCAGGGGAAGGGCAGCCATTTGGCTACCGCTGCCCCTGCATCGGCCAGCCAGCTCAGGATTGTGAGCGTCATCTCTGCATCACAGATTATGCTGACTGGCCCCTACATAAAACCAGGAACAGAGTTACAGGGAAGCTCAGTCTACTGAACCGAATGAGGCTTGGAATGCTGTAACTCAATATTCCAAGCCTCTCATGCTTCCATATAGGCACTGAAGTAAGAGTAACATTTAAAGTAATAAGAGTGACACTCAGCATGCAGTGTCAGGCCACCTAGGCCAGCTTCCATATCCTCTTTTACGGTGCAATGGATTCATGGGGAAATCTCAAAGCCTGCTTACAGTGCATTTTCTCATGCTCTTTTAAAAAGTTAATATTACTGTTGCAAGATATCAAAAACCCTACGAAAATGAGAATCAGCCATATAGTTCAATGTTATCATTAAAAATTGGCATTCCATAGGAAGACAAATAAAGCCCAGTTGTCTGTGATACTCTTTCTCTGTCTCCTCTACAGCACATCAGTTTCGTTAAGCATGCACAAATCTAAATGTGACTACCCCAGTCACGCATAGGTGAACCAGATACTGATTTACATGATGAAGCAATGCAAATCCTTGCTGAAATAAGCAAGTCAGTTGGCAGTTTAAGGTCATCATCCCAAACAAGTCCTTTTAAGAATCCACACAATACAATTTTGAGAATTTTAGGACTTTTAAACCCAGTTATATTTCTAAATCACATCAGTACTACTTGTAAAAACTGTTCCTATAACTGGCATTGCCCAGAATACAAGTGTGCCCCAGCATTCACTGATTTGGTATCCAAAGTTTCAATTATCCACAGATACCAATCAATCAATCAATCAATAGTATTTATATACCGCTTTTCAACACAAAGTTCACAAAGCGGTTTACAGGCAAATAGTAATAATAAAGTTAAATGGCTCCCTGTCCCCAAAGGGCTCACAATCTAAAAAAATGCAAACCACCCCCAGCAACAGCCACTAGAAAGACACTGTGCAGGGGTGAAGAGGGACAATTACTCTCTCCCTGCTAAATATGAGGAGCACCACTTGAAAAAAGTACCTCTTGCCCAGTTAGCAGGGTTTAACCATGGATACTGAGACACTTATTAAAAAGATAGGGGAACATTCAGCAAATCTTTTTTTTTAACTTGTTGCAGCAAAACCACTGATGTTACCCTATCTTTAAAAAGGTGTCCCCAGTATCTACAATTTCAGGTATCCATGGGAGGGGCATGGAATGGATAAAGGGGCATGTCTGTATACAATTGATAGCTTTAAGTTTGAAGTTTCAAAAAACAGCTTGTGAACAATAACTGTGTCTTTACAGGCAATCTTATTTTCCAAGTTGTTTAAATAAATTATTCTTAAGAAATTTGATATTTTTCAAGAATTTGAAAGAGTTTGGTGGTAGGCACCATCTTAGAAGCATTCCTTCCTCCTACAGTACACACGATGGAATGCCTCTTCTAAAATGAGTCCTGCATGTAGGTTTGGAGGCAGATCTCCCGGAAAAAAATATGCAGAACTAATTGAAAGGCTCTGTTGTTTTTGGTCACAGCCGGTCCAAGACCTCCCACTGCTTCAGGTAGTGTGCCAAATGCTGCCCCCATTACCGGGTGATGTGTCAGCCTCTGCTCCTCCGATATGGAAGCCCACCATGCTCCAGTCCGCCCCAGTTCCCCTTCTTCCTTTTCCAGTCCAGGAAGTGGAAAGAGAAGGCTCAATGGACGTGAGCGGATGGACAGAAGTGGGGGTCCCACTGCCAGTCTGCTGCCTGAAGCAACCGCTCTTCCCTTGGCCTCATGGCTGGGACTTCCTTGTCCTTATCAACCCTCTGTCCTGGGCAAATTGCAAAATGTCCTACGCTTGAAGACAGGAGGTGCCGGCAGTGCTTGCTTGCATGTTTGTTGTGTTGCATTAAAGGAGAACAAGGCACCTTCAAATCCGTGTCCGTGTCCGTCTTCATGTTCCTCTTTGTTGCCTTTCCCACGGTGCCTGCCTCGCTCTTTTATATTCCTTCTGTACTGTACGTGTTCAACTAAAGCCAACTGAGGACCTTGTTTGTTGGTTTAACAATTTTGCACCCTGACTTTCCACACATACCCCTCGCAATGGGGCACCCAAGGCGGTTTACAACACCATAAAAATACAATAAGAACAGCGCAATAAAAAGCACAACGCAGCACCATCCTGCACGAAATAAAAACAGCGGACAAAATGCGAGCACAAGCAGCACATGCGCAGAACAACCTTTCAACCCCTGCAGGCTGCATGCATGCACGCTTTCTTCAGCTCGTTGCTTCCTGGAGGCACTAGGTGGCGCCGCCAAGAAGGTTATGGGGTTATGGCATGAAGGTATTATATTTCACTGGAGGAGCCATGACGTCACAGACTTGAAGCTATGGGTGTAAGCTCAGATCATTGCCGCGAAGGAGGATTGCCGCCGCGGCGTCACGAATAAAAATCTCCCTGCCCGTGTGGTAAAGTTAATCTCAACGTCTTTAAACATGTCTGCGTGTTCTGCATACGGGAGCACGAATCGCTGTACGAAAAATGGGATTACTTTCCACAGGTACTTAAAATCATTGTGATTCGTTGCTACAGAAAAATATCACTTCATAAAGTATGCAGCCCTTCACAAACTGAAGTAGATATGAAGAGATAAAAATAAAAATAAAAATATGTAATATTTTTGAAATTCTGAACATTAACAGAATTTGTTTTATGGGGGGGGTGAGTGTAGAAGTTTTAAAAAATACTCTTAATAGCCTAGAAGTGAAAAAGAATTACTCTCCTATTGACAACTACTTGTGTTATACATTGAGAGATTTTAATGTAATTTTCCTACATATTTATCTGATTTTTGCCCACCCTCCCCTTTTTTTCTTTCCTTCCCGTTCCCACTTTATTTTTGGTTGTGTAGATTTCAAAAAATAAGTCTGTCAAATAAAAGCAGTGCAATCCGAGTTTAAATAGACAGCAAGCGGCATTTCGTCCGGTGTGTTCAGTAATATAATTCTGCGGAATTAAACCTTGGAATTGCATATTGAATCATAATTAGGTTACCAATGATGTTTCTCCACGATCACACGTTGTTATTTTCGTAAGTTTTTACTTCAGGAGTAAACAAATAAGTCCTAAACATCATGCGAAAACCCATTTGAAATGCTTGGAATCAGCATTGTTTTGGGTGTATTTACGTCACCGCTAACCCCGCCCACTAGCTTCACTTTGTTCGCATTCAGATAACAAGAAGGGCCACCCGTTGGGTTATGGGCAAGGATGGGCGCCGCGATAATACTTCCACGTTGGCTGGGCGGGCAGCATAGAGATAGAATTCACTAGAGACGGCATGCCTGTTGATTTAATAGGAGCCCAGTGAAGCCACCTCGAGTAGACAAAAATGGCTGACTCAGATCATCGCCGTGAGGGAGGATACTCAAAACAATCCTGATTCCAAGCATTTCAGATTGCTTTGCTCGTGCTGTTTAGGACTGAATAAAAATAAAAATTTACGAAAATAAGTTAAATAGAAGGTGGCGCGCGCCAGACGCACGGACTTCAAAATGTGAACGCGCACATGCGTTCCTCACAGAGGGGAATAGAAACATTATTTGTAACCTTATTACCCGTATGCAGAACACGCAGGCATGATTAAAAAGGTTGATATTAACGTTTACACTTGCAGGGAGATTTTTATTTGTGAATTCGCGGCAATCCTCCCTCACGGCGATGATCTGAGTCAGCCATTTTTGTCTACTCGAGGTGGCTTCATGATAATGACGTCATGCCGTCTCTAGTGAATTCTATCTCTATGGCGGGCAGCGACAAAGAGGAACTGGTGGAGGTTTGAGCTTCGCCGGGCGCCGTAGAAACTCCTCCGGGCCTGTCTAGGACTGTCTCGTCACTCGCCTTTCCCTAGGAAGCGAGCTGGCCTCCACCTGGACCTGGAGGGGCGCTGCGTGTGTGTGGCCGAGCGTTGGTAGAGGCAGCGGCAGCGGCAGCGGCAGCGGGGCTGGCCCGCCATCTCCGCCGGCACCATGAGCCGAAGCTACAACGATGAGCTGCAGTACCTGGACAAGCTGGACAAGAACTGCTGGCGGATCAAGAAGGGCTTCGTGCCCAACATGCAAGTGAGTGGGACAAGTGGGAGTTAAGAGTGCCTCTGAGCATGTACAGTGCCATCCCTCCCAGTCCAGAGCGGGAGCCTTATGCACCTGAGTGGGACAAATGAGAGTTAAGAGTGCCTCTGAGTATGTACAGTGTGCCGCCGCCGCCACCACCCCAGTCCAGAGTGTGAGCCGTATGCACCTAATTTGTATAGGAAGCAATATGGAAGCTGCCTTCTTTCGAGCTTGGCCATCTGTCCATCTTAGCTCTGCCCTGGTTGGAAGGAGCTGGCTGGGATTCCAGGCAGGGAGGGGCTTTTTCCTGGATATTTCAGGATATTTGATCTGAAGGCATTCTGCGTTCAAAGTGTGCACCCTGTGGCTGAGCTGTGGCCCCGTTGAGGACCTTAAAAGTCATCAAGTAGAATAGAGATTGGGGAATGAAGTAGAAGAGGGGTGTGTGAAATCCTTCCGAATAGTCTAGTGCAGGGGTCTTCAACCTTTAGGAGTCTGGACCACTGAGGCAAAAACTGGAATTGCCATGGACCACATGCAACCCCCTCCAATGCCCTGCACACAAAAGTACAATTAAATTTGTCATAATTAAAAAATGACTGCAGTTCTGAAAGCTCTAAAACTAATGAACTTGGGTCACAAGACAAGGACAGATACTTGAATATCATCACTATATTGATATCGCTTCACTCAAGAGACACTGTCATACAGCATCATATATCTTCATGGACCTACAACATCATAGGCTTATTGAGTAGGGGGAATGATGGAATATATGGGCCCACAGAGAAGTTTTATGAAGACATGGCTGTCAGCACTGCTTTGGGGTTTGATTTCTTCAGTATTAACAGAACCCATTCAAGACCAGGTCAGATCTTTGAATGGATGGCATCAGAGGCTGCAGATGAGCCCGTAGGGTATGATTCTCTGTTTTGCTAGCTAAAGACAACAAATCAGACTACAGCGCTGATACCATATGTGGGTCAGAAGAAAAATATCCTCTTCCATGATTCAGGGTATCCAGAATTCTGGCTATTCAGAGTCAACCTCGATGGTTCATCTTCAGCAAAGTTTATAGAACTCAAAATATTAGGCATGTCCAAATCTGTACTAAAAGGGATTTCTTAAAATATAGTCACCAGACAGTTATGAACAAGCCCCTTCTTGTAGCCTATTAGATGCAGTTACTTGCCATCTTCACCTTGAGCTTTATACTTGTGGCATAGAGCTTAGGTAAGAGTGCTGCTTTTCCCCCCCTTTTGTCTGCCTTTAGGTGGAAGGTGTGTTCTACGTGAATGATCCTTTAGAAAAGTTAATGTTTGAAGAATTAAGGAATGCCTGCCGAGGTGGAGGTATGTATGTTATCAACAACCAGTCTCACTGACTTCTTTCACATATGGAATATTGCCTCAGTTCCCAAATTAACTCTCCTGTCTTTTGATGAATCCAGCCTTGGCATATATTCAATCACTACAATTGATATTTATGACTGCTTGAATGTGCAGGCATTCAGGCATCATAAGGTGAATCCTCAATAATGGAATCTATAGCCCAATCCTAACTAACTTTGCGTGCTGGGATGCAGTGGAACCAGCGCAGACTCCTCTGCATCCTATGTGCGGAGTTGCTACGCTGGTGGCCTCCTCAAGGAAAGGGGACATTCATGCTATTTGTCCTATTGCCCCAGCTGCTGCCGTGGGATACTCAGATCACCAAAAAATTGCTGGCACAAATCCAAGTGACATCATGTCAGTGGACTAGGGCTGCGAGGGGGAATAAGGTCTGGGAGGAGCCACTGTGCTGCCCCTGCCCCCTCCCTGGCCCAATACACCCATCCTCACCACCACCCACCCACCTCTGCCCTGTTCCTCCCACCCACCTCTGCCCCAGAATGCCTCCAAGCCACTCAGTGCAGGACTTACTTCTTAGCTTGGCAAGGCCTCTTCTGCTAGTGCAAGAGGCTTTCGTGGCCTTTCACAGGCTTCCTGCTGGGCCGTCGCAAAGTGCCTTACAGCACTTTTGCAATGGCAGTCTCCATGGCAGGGCACACTGGACCAGCACGCCTGCTACGGAGAACTGGGCCCTTAATTAAGGAGTTGTCATGTTTACATCATGTGAACACCATGTGTTGTTTATATCATGAGTTTCATCAATATGCTATTTGTCTAACTTTTAATTTGTTTAAGGAAAAAAAGTATTTCACGAATCACTGGTTTTTGAACATGAAAATAATAATTTGCTATGCTGCTTAAAATTCTGCTTGCTTATTATTATTATTTTTTAGCACTTTGTTGTAGGCTTAAGTGGTGGTTAAATGCCAAGAAGCCATAATCCCTTCTACCTGGATTTGTAATATCAGTTTCCTTAGTCGTATGTAATTTAGTATCTAAGTTGCGTTGTCTTTCACACTGAAGTTGTCAGTCTTTGTCATACAGATGTACAGGACTTCAAGAAGATAAATGCAATTATAGTTGGCCCATGTTAACCGTGGATTCGGAACCCGCCGATTCCAGCATCCACAGGTTCCCCTGATCCTACGGGACAACCTGGACTGATGTTTTGAGCCCTGCAGAGGCCATGCATGTCTGCCCGCAGCCTCTGTGGATCTCAGATACAAGATACTTTTATTGTCATTATACACAAGCGTACAATGAAATTTTGAAGCACTTCAGGACGCGGACCCACACAATCTCAACACTCTACAACAACACAAAACACACACCCCCCCAAAAAAAACCCATCATCCACCCATACACTCAACCCACACACATCCACCCATATAAATATCTAAAATAGGTATAATAAGATCTAAGATAGCTAAAAACATCAATACCATTTCACTTAGGGACTCAGCAAGATAAACAGTGAGTCTCAATGCCATAGGAAATGCCTTATTATCTTGTTCCTGGGTTTACTCAGTGGGGTTTACAAGTAAAAAAATGTCACTTCCGGTTCCCCCCCCCAAAAAAACCCGGAAGTAACACTTATATGCCATTCCTGAAACGGAACCCCCATGGATAATGAGGGCCTGCCTGTATTGTGGAGTGTTTCTATCAATCACAATTATTTAGAAAAGGGCACACATTTTACTTCAATCTTTCTTCTCTTTCAGGCGTTGGTGGCTTCTTGCCAGCCATGAAGCAAATTGGAAATGTGGCTGCGTTGCCTGGCATCATTCATGTAAGTGACTCCTTTGGAGAGTTGTCTCTTTATCGCTCAGAACAGAAGCTGCATAGAAAGAGTTTGCATGCTTGAATCCCAGCTTCTAGTAAGGTGTCGGAGGCAACAATACCGGTTCCATTCGTCTTAAGAAAGTTGCCAGACATCATAAAACTGACCCGTCATCATGGTTAATTTCAACTAATGAAGGGCAAAATGGCAACTGGGTGCCTACATTCTCTTCTTATTTATGAAATAAACCTTTCTAATTGTCTGCAATTTGTTCTTACAGATAATTGCATTTGCTAACTGTCCTTTGTGCCTCTGCTAGAAACAAAAGATTTTTCATGTTTTTAATGGTGTGTGGCAATGAAAATGGACTCCCAATGTTGCAGATTTGTATTTCTTTCTTATGTTAAGGCTAGTTGCCTTTTTGTTTGCTTTTTTTCCTTTCAGAGATCTATAGGGCTTCCTGATGTCCATTCCGGCTACGGGTTTGCCATTGGTAATATGGCGGCCTTTGATATGAATGACCCAGAAGCGGTGGTATCCCCAGGTATGGGTACTTTCAGTATCATGCCTTCTGTGCACAGACTGAACTATTCAATGTTCTCCAGATCTGTGCAGTGTATAAAAAACCAGATAGGAAGGCAAAATGCATTTCCCAATACTCCATTTATTCAATGCAAGTATACTTGCTGTGATCCACAGACTATTGTGTATTAGTTCATAGTTCCTAAATAGCATAGTCATCCTCTGTAGACAGCTGAGTTGTACCCAAAGTCCCTCTAGCTTTTGCCAAAATGCAGGCTTATAAAAGGATATAAACTTATTGCTCCTCATTCCCATGCCTCTTCAGGTTTGTAGGTAATATGCGTTAAGAATTACAACAATCCATCCTTATAAAAGCGCATTTATGTTCACCTTTATTAGCGGCTGAGAGCAGAGGTTTAAACAGATCCAGCGTTTGACATCTGTATTTATTTACTTGAAATTTTGTATAGTGTAGAGATAATCCAGTTTTTTAAAAAATCAGCCAAACGTTTTGCAGATGAAGAGTAAAAGTACAGCCAGGTAAATGCCACATGTTTAGCTAATTGAAAATGCTTTTCCAAAAAAATACCTCTGTTTTTTCTTGCTGTTGGAAACAACAGCAATAGTGAGAACAAGCAAGCTTGATTTTTCAGGAACTTCCACAGTGTGGATGTCCCTGTGAAGAAAGGTACCCCTCTTGTCTGCATATTTCTTCCATTCACAAAGACAAGACAGAAAAGTGCTTCATTTCTGGTTGAGAGCAGAGTAGTCTGTATAGGATAAAGTGTTCTTTAATTCATCTGTGGGCTGAGGTCAGTAGTTTCCTTGCCTTTCTCAAATTCATGCCTGCTACATCCTTAGGAGTAGTATAAGAGGTAGTAACATTTATCTGCTTTTGAGGCTTCAAATGGCATTTAGGAATGACTTACGGTGTGTATGTTTGCATATATGTACTCATAGTAATTGTATACATACTCATAAACATTGTCTTGAAACAACCCCTGTGAAGTTTGCAATATTAGTGACTGTTTTGGCCTCTTGGATCCCATGTTCCAAGAAATGTTATATTTCTGTAAGTGGTACCTTCTGAAATACTACAGAATAGTTGCCGGTCCTTCCTGCTTCAGGGTACAATCCTAATGAACTTTCCAGCACCAAGATAGGGGCAATGCAGCTCCAAAGGAAGGAAACAAACAGGGAGCTTCTGTGACGACTACTACTCCACTGCAAAATATAGAACAGGCCCCATTGGCACAGCTAAGTCAGTGCTGGAAAGTGGGTTAGGATTGCACCCTAAGGCAGTCAAGGGAACTATATTTTCACTTGTCAACCTTAGGAAATTATATGACAGTTTGTGGAAAACCAGTGAAAGTAGCTGCAGCAAATTTGACTGCGTGATGCCTCTCTGGTCGCCTTAGTACA
The DNA here is from genome assembly GCA_029204185.1 of Lerista edwardsae. Taxonomy (NCBI): domain Eukaryota; kingdom Metazoa; phylum Chordata; class Lepidosauria; order Squamata; family Scincidae; genus Lerista; species Lerista edwardsae. Next base: position 5,590,783 of record JAJKFI010000060.1, read on the forward strand.
GTGCTGGCAATTTGCTGAGTTTTGAAGGGTTGTGCTTGTTTTGTTCCGTTTGTACAGGTGGTGTCGGATTTGACATCAACTGTGGGGTCCGGCTGCTACGTACCAACCTTGATGAGTGTGATGTCCAGCCAGTGAAGGAGCAGCTTGCCCAGGCTATGTTTGACCATATCCCTGTTGGCGTGGGATCCAAAGGGGTCATCCCCATGAATGCCAAGTAAGAGTTACTTTGTTTGCCACCCCACTCCACCCCCAGCGTGCCCAGACTTAGAAAGGGTTTCTGCTTAATTTTGAAGAAGGCATCTTGATAAGGAACTGAGAGGAGGGAGAAAACAACTTCAGCACAGTTGTTACTAATGAGGGTGACTGTATGTCCAGGTTTGCCCTGGGTGGTCCTGGTTTACTCTTGTTCTGGTGTCTCGTCCAGTTTGGCATTTGTCACGGATTTGTCCCTCAGGTCAGGAGTGCTCTGAGGGTAACCCTGCTGCCTCTGACTACTGAGCAACCACAGGAGGAGCAGTAATAGGATCTGGGGATTGACTACAGGAACGCTGGGCGGGACTTACATGTGATTGGCAGCCTGCCCGTTTTGTTCCTTCGGCTGCCCACCGGCCACGCGGGCTTCTCCTGGGGAGCGCGCCCCACCGCTGCTCGTCCGATCACCCGGCGCCCCCCCCCCCGCGAGCCGGCACCCCTCCGAGGCCAGGGTGGGCAGCGGACCGAATGGACGGGCAGCCAATGACGCGTAAGTCCCGCTGAAGTCCCGCCTAGCGTTCCTGTAGTCAATCCCCAGATCCCATTACTGAGGAGGAGGTGGAGCCTATCTAGAGCTGTAAAACTGTACTGACTCCTGGAGAGGAGGGCAGGAAGGAGGACCTCGTTGGTTCTGTTTATTGTTGTTTATTGACTGGCCGCTTTTACAGGACCAGCTTTAGAAACTTTACGAGTGGGGGGGGAAAGGGTGGTGGTTGCCTGTTTTCTGCAGAAGGAACAGAAACCAAAAACATCTGCGTGTCCGGAATCTGCTCTTGTTGGAAGGCCTCGCAGCTTGAAAGGCAGTTGACTTTTCTGCCCTGAATCTCTGCGTTTATGCACATAGTGTGGGTGGGTGAGGTTTTGGAGGCCTCGGAGGATTTCTTGTCCTAATGTTTTACTTGGAAACAGCTCAGCAGTTAAAAACAAGAGACAGGCCACGCAGGTGGCCGTGAGAATGATTTGACTGTGTGGTCATTCAGTGGCCTACATTAAATAGAGAGACAACTCGTCGGCCTTCTAAAAGATCTGCAATCTAACATCAACCTCACCCCCCACAGCTTTAATTCTTCTCTTTCTTGGTTTAAGTACATCTGTTTATATAGGCTGTCTCCAATCCCCCCTAAAGGGGGGCAGGTTGTGTTCTTCTTTGCTGATAATTGGCTCCAGTTTGGTTTATACGTCCCCTCCTTTTTTCTTCTGCCTTCCCCCACTCTCTTATTCTTGGACCACTTTACTTGTTGGTGCTTCATAGAGGCAATTTTTATTTATTGGTTTGTCTGTTTTGGAGGGCGGGGGTTGAGGCACTGATAGATGGATTCTCATTTTGTTGCATTTTAATGGGGGGGGGCTTTAACTGTCGGGTTTAAGGGTTTGTTTTTTAATTGGGTTTTAACATTTAGGGCCCAATCCTAAGCTGCACTGGAACAGTCAGGCCGGGAGGCCTGCCCTGCACTGTATGCAGCGCAGCTTGGGAGCAGGCAGGAGCCTCCCTGGGGCAAGGGCACTTGTGTGCCCTGACTCAGAGGTAGGCGCCAGCTGTGCTTATGGGCTCCTCAGATCTGCGCCTGCTGTTTAGCAGATGCAGAGCCAAGCACACCGTGTGGCCCGAATCAGGCTACATCCCAACTCTGCCCCTTCCCCGAGCTGGCAAACTTCCCTACCCCCCACCCAGAAATGCCTGCCTCTGCCCAGAACCACTCTTGTGCTAGCCAAACTGGGTGCGATCCTGCCCCAAACACTTTGATGTACCAAAAAATGATTGGGAAGCATCATCCACTAGATAGTCGTAGTTTATTTCTCTGCAGCTAAAATGGCCTATGTGTAGCAGTGTCCCCAAACCATCAGTGCTGCATGCAGACTGGGGCAAGAAAGCCTTTCCCTAGGGGCCAGGAGTGACCCAGCCTAGTCCTAGACTTAATTCTCTTGTGGGTGGGTGTTGTGTGTGCCCCTGTGGCGGTGTGGAGAGATGCAGCAGTGGACCATCACTATGCTACATCCTGTGTTTTAACTGTGGTTTCCATAGTAGCCCTCTCTCTTCCCCTGCAGGGACCTGGAGGAGGCTCTGGAGATGGGGGTAGACTGGTCCCTACGAGAAGGCTATGCCTGGGCTGAGGATAAAGAGCATTGCGAAGAGTATGGAAGGATGCTGCAAGCTGATCCAAATAAAGTCTCTGCTAGGGCTAAGAAAAGAGGTTTGCCCCAGGTAACCAGTCTTCTGGTATTACGTTGTGTGACATAAGAAGTGTGTATGAAAAGATTGGATGTTCTGTTCTCAGAACTGGGCAGCTTGGATTTCCCAAAACATCTTCTCCCACAAGATGGTGTGATAGGGAACAACCTTTGCAGGTTTTTAAAAAGAGCAGACGCTTCAATGGATAATAATAGCTGCGCGTGGAACCTCCCTCTACAGAGACAGTATACTGGGGAAAGTTATCTCAGATAGGGATAAGTTCCTGGGGCCATTTGGCTAATTATATTGGGAGTTGAAAGTGCTGGACTCCAGGCTTGACCTCTACGTACACTGACCAAGGAAGAAGTTCCACTGTGTTTAGAACTTTAGAGTTCGGCCAGGGCTCAAATAGACATTTAGCTTGTTGAATCCTTTTTTTCTAAACAGTTTGTTTACAGTATTATCAAAGGAAGTGGCAACTTCCCCAGCCTTTCTAGTGTGTGTGTGTGTGTGTGTGTGTGTGTGTGTGTGTGTGATACTTTTTTTCCAAAATTTCTTGATTAAAATAGCAAAATCCTATGTGTTACTTTTTTTTTATTCAGATACCTTAACCCCCAAAAGACGGTGTTTTGTGTTTTTTATTCTATATTCTCATTCCAAGTTCTCATTTTTCATTAATTTTAAATGGTTTAAAAGTGTACTGGATAGGTGGTATAGTGTCAGCAGATGCTGCCACAGTATTATTTCAAATTGAAAAAAACAGTCTATTTTAATTTCTGGAAAATACCTTACACACGAAAATGCAATGTTTTGTGTTTTTATTCGGATATTTTAACCCCCAAGAGGTGGTGTTTTGTGTTCTTAACACACACAAAAACCACCCCTGCTAATGGAAACGGCAGCTTCTCAATTTTCCCTTCAGTATCTGCTCACCCCATTAGCTATGTCCTTCTGCTTTGTTTAACAGCTGGGGACGTTGGGGGCAGGAAACCATTACGCTGAGATTCAGGTTGTGGATGAAATTTACAATGAGTATGCTGCCAAGAAGATGGGCATAGACCACAAAGGCCAAGTGTGTGTGATGATCCACAGTGGCAGCAGAGGCCTGGGCCACCAAGTCGCTACAGGTATCATCAGGGGGCCCTCTCCTTGGAAATTTAAATAGGGAAATTTAAATGGGGTGTTTGTGCTTCTCACATAGTCCTGCAGATGCGTGTATGGCTTTGGAAAAAGGGGAATTGCACACAAGTCTTCACACATGGCATTTGGGGAATCTGCGGGCAGCTTTAACTTCTGAGCCTCCTAGTCCAGCAAAGCTTTGCAAGGGGACCTGCACTGATGGTGATAAGCTTGGCCCTCGTTCTTTCAGATGCCCTGGTGGCTATGGAGAAAGCCATGAAACGGGACAAGATCATCGTGAACGACCGCCAGCTGGCCTGTGCCAGGATTGCTTCCCAAGAGGGGCAGGATTACTTGAAGGGGATGGCTGCAGCTGGCAATTATGCCTGGGTCAATCGTTCCTCCATGACGTTCCTCACCAGACAGGTAGGGAAAGACTGGGTTGACTGGTAACTTGAGTGTGGGTTTAAAAAAAAATCCTGTTGACTGTGATCAGACTGGGGGGCGCAATCCTAACCTGGAGTTAGGCCGGCACAGTTAGGCCAGCACAGTTTGGCTGCCACAAGGGACACCGTAAAGTGTGTTTGGACCACTCTCGCAGTCAAAGAGGCCAGCACACAGGTGTTCGCCATCCTCCTTGACTCCGAGAGTGGTCCAAACGCGCTTTACAGTGTCCCTTGTGCTGGCCAAATTTTGGTGGCCTAACTGTGCCGGCCCAACTCCAGGTTAGGATTGTGCCTCGGGGCTCAGCTTGGAATTTTCCAGTGCTGAGAACCTTCAGTCAGTTTTAATGGAAATGAGCCAATGCTGTCAGAAATTCAGTTGCACCCTTTGGTTTGACACCTGACACAATTTCAGAAAAATGCAGCTAGTTCTCTCCAATTCTTTGGTGGCGTGCTTAGAAGTGATATGCTTCCTTGTTGACTTCCTAAACTTACAGTCCTTACGCCTATCAACAAGTCTGTGGCGGTCTGGTGCCCGCTGCTCAACAGTGCTTTGGGGACTGGCCCCTTTCTCAAAAAAAAAGCAGCCTCCCCAGTAGAACTCAGAGCTGAAGACCTGTGCAGGCTTCCAGGAGAGGAGGGGCTTAAGGGCAGCCTGGAGGAATGTTCGGAGCTGGGTGTCCTCCCCTACCCCATGTTTACTGTATGTAAACCCTGCTTTTCCGGCAGGGCAGGCCCACAAAGCAGCTTCTTATGTAACTTAAGAAGGGCAATATGTGCAGTGGAAATGTTTGTGAGAGTCTCACTGTAGATGGACGCAAGGGATGGCTGGTGCTAAAGAGGGCAGCCCACAGAAGCAGCCTTTCCATTGCACTGTGGAGGCTTCTAGTCCTCAGTGATGGAATCCAGAGTTCCAAGCTCTCTTTCTCCAGTGGGAAAGAGGAGAGGAAACTGCAGGCGGGCCCGGGACTGACTGGTGGCAAAGATGCCGGGTTCATGGGAACGGCCTTTCTGCGGAGGTGGGAGGTCAGAAAATTGCAAATGGGATAAATGGTGAGGGTTCCCCCCCCCGGTGTAGATAATTATATGAAATGGCTGACTAAGGCACTACTTTAAAACACACTCTTAGGGGTTCAGGAAACCTGAAATAAGATTAAACATAACCTGAGTGTTGGGGGAAAAGGTAACAAATATCATTTGCTTTTCTCATGTATCAGTTTTGATAGCTCCTCGGTCGTATTCACCTGCCCTGGATGCACCAGCCCCCCTTGCCCCACATATTTTTCAGAGGACCTCCTTGCATGTCTCTTCTTTCTCGTAGGCCTTTGCCAAAGTCTTCAACACCACCCCCGACGATCTGGACCTGCACGTGATCTACGACGTGTCTCACAACATCGCCAAAGTGGAGCAGCATGTGGTCGACGGGAAGGAACGAACCCTGCTGGTGCACAGGAAAGGATCGACCAGAGCTTTCCCCCCTCACCACCCTCTCATTGCTGTTGATTACCAAGTATGAGTTTGCTGCGTTGTTTCTCTTACATGCAGTAGCAACCTGCTGCTTCCTGTTCTGGCAGCACTAGGCTCCTTCACCTAATACGGCTGTGTTGAGTTTGGGATGGAAGTGACCAGTGTGTGTGTGGCATTGTTAATGCTCCCCTCGCTCACTTGTGCCTGTACAATCTTCGAGCTGACCGTTCCTCTTCATCGTGGTTTTTTAGTTGCAGCTTCCAGGCACGTTGTCTCCTTGGGAATCATATGTCTGAGACTTCCTTTATTCACTGATGGAAATTTGACCTGATTAAGCAATCTGGAGTTGGCTGCCACAGGACATGGTAGTAGTCGCTAGCTTGGATGGCTTAAAAAGAGTATCGGAGAAATGCATGGAAGGACCGGTCCATCATTGGCTACTAGTCATGATTGCTAAATCAATTCCTCCAGGTTCAGCAGCAGTCTACCGCTGAATGACCAGCTGCAGGAGAGCAGCAGCAAAAGAGAAATACTGCTTTTCTCTTCTGTTTTTGGGTATCCCAGAGATGGCTGGTGGGTTACTATGGGAAACAGGATGCTGCACTTAATGGGCCTCTGGCGTGATCCATCAGGGCTCTTCTTACTGTTCGGATGAGTGGATTAATGTGAATTGGCATTATGTGTATCTTGTCGATTTGTTAGAAGCGAAGGTTTCCTTTTAATCTTGGCAGCATTCTGTTTTTCCTCTCTGCAGTTGACTGGCCAGCCAGTGCTGATTGGTGGAACAATGGGAACCTGTAGCTACGTCCTCACTGGTACAGAGCAAGGCATGACTGAAACCTTTGGAACCACCTGCCACGGAGCAGTGAGTAGCAAAGCAACTTGTGTCCGTTGTTGAACTAACCCTAATGCTCCTTGCGACAGAATTGTTTGAGGTGGGCAGCCCAATCGGCCCAACAGCGAGCAGTGTTAGCAAAATGGCTAAAACCAACAGCTACACAGGCTATTTTGTCAGCAGAGGATTTGCAAGTCTTATTGAAAAGACAAGACTTACTGACTTTCCTCTTGCTTCAGAGCACCCTGCACCTCTTTAAGAGGTCTGTAGATGAGGGAATTTTAGCTTTTTGAGCTCTAATACTCTGATGTGACAAGCTGCACTTGCAGAGTTGGAGAAGGTACCAGGACCCTTAAGGTCTGAAGACTGGCCATCTCTCTCTCATTGTTTGTAGACTTGTATCCAATTCAAGCGCTACATTTCCAGAAGTGTGGGTTTTGATCTCACTCGAAGCGGGAAGGAAAGGTGTCCAGAGTTCCTGGCTACTGTGACCCCAGTTGAAATGATGTGAGAGGGCCATGCAGGGGGTCCAGGAAGTTTAAGTGAGGGGAGCAGCATAACCCAGGTGTGCATCAGACCTCCACTGAGGGATGCACAACTGGTTAGAAGAAAAGAGCCAGGTTGTTTGTGGCTTTGGATCGTTGCATTTTCTTTACATGTGTTGACAGTGTTTACTTCTAGTGAAGACTGCAAATGACATAACAAATTGTCCTTTAGGGCCGTGCATTGTCTCGTGCCAAGTCTCGACGCAACTTGGATTTCCAGGATGTATTGGACAAATTGGCTGACATGGGGATTGCCATCCGTGTGGCTTCCCCTAAACTGGTCATGGAAGAAGTAAGTTGTCTAAAAGCTTTCCTTTGGGGGGGGGGTGTTTGTTCACTCAAGGATGACTTCTCTGGTAGCAAAATCTTAACCTCCGTCAAAAAAGGGTAGAACATTTTATCAGAATCTGCCAAACTAAGAGCTCTAATTCAGCCTGAAAGAGAATTTTTTTTCTTCTCTCCACCATCTGTCTCATTTGGGGGCAATCTATTCCTCAGGTCATTGTTAAGAGCTGCTCTTGTTTAATAAGCAGGTAAATGGATAAGTAAATATCTTTGCTTTGAAAGAAGATAGATTGAATTCCATTCCAAAACAGTTGACATAATGTTGGGTTAGCTGAAGAATGGAAATCTCATGAACGTTCTCCTTGCATGAACCCTCTCGTCCTTTAGATCCTCTGGGGTGGACCTGCCAATGGTTCTATGTCTCGTTTTATTGGCCAGGGGAAGTCCAATAGGAGGGTGAAGAAGGGCTTGTTCAGCTATGGTTTCCGCCTTGTGCAATTTTTTACCAACAGAAACGCTCCTTAGCCCCAAGCCTTAAACAAGCCTTTATAAAGCACTGCAAGATATGAGCATTTTGTAAAGCACTGCAAGATATTCCAACTTTTGGAACTCATCTAGAGAGCTCATCTGAGTTGGTTGGCCTTGAATCATGACTGACCAGGCTTACATTTTTTTTTTTGTACAAAAAACCTGTTCTAGCATTGTGGGTTATAAATATTTGCTTTGATTGGATCTCTGTGTATTGTAAGCTGCCTAGAACCTTTTTTCAGTGAAGTAGAAGTTAGATTAAGCATTGTTATAAATAATATTTTAAAAGTGTTGCAGGCTGCTGTTAACTCTAACTTGTCTCCTTTATCCTAGGCACCTGAATCTTATAAGAATGTGACAGATGTGGTTAACACTTGCCATGCAGCTGGCATCAGCAAGAAAGCCATTAAACTGAGACCCATTGCCGTTATCAAAGGCTAGAGAAGCGCAAGACATCTTGCCACCCAGAGTGCTTGGGGAGAATGTTTCCATCTGGATGGAGAATACAGACTGACACTCGCTCTTTGTTTTTAGAACACCTGCAAGGAAGGCGTGTCTAGAAAATGTACTGTTAGGAGGAATGCATAATCCTTTTTATTTTGCACAGTGACGTCTGAAACTGATTTAATTCCTTGTAGCAGAAATCTCAAGTGTTCTTGCAGAATGCTTTTTGCCCTTAATAAATGGTTGTGATGATGGGGGAGATTCTGACCAATTTTGATGTAGGTTGAATACAAATACTTAACAACTGAGCCAGTGGACTGTGTTTAGTTTGTTGGACTTAAGCTTGAGCAGCTCTCTGAGGGCCCCATCGTATCCAGCTTCCCAGCACGGATTTTGCAGCCACAATGCAACACCGAGGTAAGGAGACAATTTTTGTCTTACCTTGAGGAGGCCTCCATGACTGCCCCCCCCATTGCAGGATACAGTGCACTCCCCACTGGCATGGCTGCATCGGCGTCTTTAAGACGTACCCTCCTTGGAAATATTTCCATGTCCTGAACTCAGCTGCCTGCAGATAATGTACATAGGCCATTTTTTTTGCCCTTGTAATAATGCCTTTTATTATGTGACTTGAGAACTGACACCAGTGCCCTACAGTAAGATCCCTGATGGGATAGTCGAACCCATCAGCACAGCCCTCTGTATTCTCATGGGATGCTGTTGGCTGAGGGTGAGCCGGCAGAGCGCTTTTTCCCTGTGAGATGTCCCCAGGATGTATTGGCTTGTTCTGTGTGCAGCTCGTGCCAAGTGGTACCCCTGAATTCTGCACCACTTGTTTTGTTAGAGAAACATCTTTATTTTCTTAAACTGAACCAAACTTTCCCGTGATGTCTCCCTGATTAGGGCACAAAAGATAGAGCTCTCTGTCGCTTTCATTAGTTACTATGGCATGAATGCCTTACTTCTTCATGCTGCGCCAGTGAGAAATTTCAACTGAGCAGCTGTTAATGGTACAGGACTCCTGCCGTCAGGTTGCATCTAACCCAACCCACAGTCCGTGCATAAACAGCATTAAGGAGCATTGGGCCTCTTGAGACATGCTGGAGTACTTGCCTATCAGTCTTGCTATTGGAAGGTACACCTCCTCCTGAATAAATTTCCATGTGGTTATGTATGCTAGTTTACTTTCTGAAATGGCAAATTGATATTCCTATAGGTAGAGAGGTGAGGGAAGAATGTTTGTGCCTCAGAGCTCCTGAGTTTCTATGTATTGCAACAAAATTTGACAACAGGGGGTCCCCAAATCCATCTTATCTTTTGGCATGCAGTGGGATAGGGGGGAAATCCAACCACAGCTGCCATCTTGTCATGTAATAGTGATGATAGTTATATGGGATCCCAACAGCAATAAGTGTAACTGGCAAATCTGCTTAGCTTCAGCCAGTACCAGCAGCTCAAGCTGATAATTGAGATCCATACCTCCTGCCCCAAATCAGCAGGAGAATCCATGATATATTTTTGGATGGGAAACAGAATGCCAGGCTGTAACAAGATGCAGTACCTGTTGGGGCAGGATGGAGTCGCTGTAGAGTTGAGAAGCCAGTGTGAGAAGGCCAACTAGCAAAAGAATGGAGTACAACCTTGAGGACCTGTCCAGGCTTGACTTAAGATTGCCTGCTGAAGCTCAGTGGCACACAGCCAGAGGAGAGACCCACACTGTGCTACATCTGGAACTGAGGATTCAGTGAATCACAGAATACTGTATATTTGTAAAAAAAACCCAAGGCATCTTGTTGTCTCGTGCTCCCTGAGGCATCTGGTGGGCCACTGTGAGATACGGGAAGCTGGACTAGAGGGGCCTTTGGCCTGATCCAGCAGGACTCTTCTTATGTTCCTTCCAAGGTACTGTCAAATCATTCACTTTCTTCACCCAGCAGAGGGCACCTAGGCAAAATTCAACTCTTGGAGAGATGCAGACACTGTAGAACATCTTCCATAAGAGAACTAATACAAGCTGCTTGGTCAAGACTGCTGATTATGTATTCCTTGAGGAAACGTTGGTTAACTGATGCTTGCTGGTGTCAGTTGTGGTTTTGAATTGACTTAAAAGGACTAATAAAATATAATATTGCTGAGACATGGGCCAAAAAAAGGTAGTTAGTAAAGACTATATAAAATATATCCTCCAGGACATTGGCTTGACGCAGTTGCATTACCCCAGCCCATCTCCTACCTCAACACTACTGTTTTCAGTGATGTCAATTACAGACCTGTAAGCAAGAAGGTCAGCAGTCCTTTTATAGGCTGCACATTCTGATGCTTGATGACTGCTGTTCTGTGCTAGGCTCATACGAATTCCCAGCACTTAACTAACAACAAACTATACCTCCAACTCTCTCTGTCTTGCAAAACACATAGGAAAAAAAGAGCTGTGATATTTGTCTCTAACTTGTTCCAATGTGCCTCAATGTTGCATATGTTCAAACGGAATGAATGAGACGAACACTGTGGTTTTTGAGCACCAATGGTGGCACTGTAAAAGATGGACCTGGATCAGATAGGAGCGTCCCCAAAACCTTTGCTGTTTCTCATATCTCCTGGCCTGCTGTGATCTGGATAGAGCAGGGCTGGCCAACTCACAGCACGTGTGCCACTATTGCACACAGACACTTTCTGAGTGGCTGGGGGGGGAAGTCACCATATATTTTGGAGAAAACATTTAAATAGCAAAGAAAGCATCACAGCAGTTTATGTAAAATGCTAAAGATTACCCCGAGGAGATAGGGAATGGTATCAGCAGTGGCCCCTTGTCCATGTCAGCCAGGAATTACGGGGTTAACCCCAGAGCCTTTGCCTGCAGCTAGTTCACACCTGCAGCTGATTGGAGATAACAAGGGCCCTGGGGAGAAAAGAAGCTCCTGGGAAGATGATGTGGAAAGAGGATTGCTAGGAGAAAAGAGTGGAAGGACAGAGTTTGAAAAATGTGACTGACTGGAGGGCACTCGGAGATTGCTGTTGGACACTGCTGAAATTAGTGTGTGGCTGCCAAGCCCCTGGAGCCACTAACCGGGGAGGAAGGAGGGCCAGTGAGGCTGAGCAGGTAAGCTGACTGCATTTTCCCTTTGTTTGGTGGTGGTTTTTAGTGGTGCCTTGTGTAAGACCAAGGTGGTTTTGGATGATGGAAGGGAAGCTAATTAGTCTACTGTTGGCTAATTAGGGAAGCTAATTGGACTACTGCCTAAGACTGCAGAAAGGGAATTTGGCACAACAATGGTTTGCTTGCTTGGCTACGCCTTATACAGTATACCCCATATTTCTAACATTGCAGTGTGCACACTTAGGGAGGCCACACCTGCTATGATTTGATTTGCCCTGGCTAGAAGATGGGGGGGAAAGGCGGGAAAAGCATGACGGACAGGAGAGAAAGTCAATTAGGAGTGACTCTTGTTCTGTACCTTAAGATACTCTGAGATATACCGGCCTTGAAACTGTAGGCTCTATTTAACTGTTGTTGTAATTTATTTATTTTTTACAATACAAAAACCTTTATTGGCATATAGACAAAAAAAGAAACAAGACAAAAGACAGGACAATCAATAGATAAATACTATCGCAATTAGCTCCAGAATTGTTACACTCAAGCTATTAGAATAAAATAAAATCAATAATTTGACATCTCCACACTTTTGACGCGAGCCAGATTGGTTTTGACTACCTGACCAAGAAACAAAGCGAACTGATTAATATAGATAGGATCTTTCATGACAAAAAGGAATTTCAAAATTTCAGAATCAACATTCGCACTACACATCTGCATAAGGGGTTTTAAGAATTTTTCCCTACCTCCACGATGGTTTGGACAGTGGAGTAAAAGGTGCTCAAGAGACTCAATTGCACCCAGATCACAAGAGCAGAGTCTTTCTGTAAAAGGGGTACCATTAAATCTACCCCAGAGCACAGCTGACGGGATCACATTGCAGCGTGCCAAAGACAAAGCTCTTCTAGCATTGGGGCTATCCACTGCATAAAGAAAAGGCGGTATCTGGCCAGTTGTAACTGGGATTTGATAAAATAGAGGAGAACAATATTTATTTGCAGCATTTAATAAGTTCTGGTCATGAATATCTAGGAGTCTACGTTTTATCATTCTAAATGCTTCAGTTTTATTTGTGAAACAGACCCAATCAGGTCCACTCCAATGCCGATTTGCGCCATCTTTAAGACCCAAAAGTCAGCTGAAAAGAAGGGGTCAGTAAGTAGATGGAAAAGTAGGCTATTCTGTTTATTAGCAAAGAAAACTTTAAGCCAAAATTTCGATGTTTGGGTCCGTTTGTTGTAATTGTGAAAAGCAACATTATGGTGGAGGTGCATGTTCAAGATTCTCTACATAAAAAGTGGCACGTGCTATGCTGAGGGTTGACCAGGGGTGGTCATTACCCATTATGCTCTTTTCCAAATGCTGTATATGAAAATAGCTCATATTCCACTCTTAGTAAAATAACAATAATTAATCATCTTGGTCATTCTTTCTGACTTGTTCCCTCCACAAAAGGAAGGCAATCTGTTGTGGCTGCCCCTGCCACTCTCCCCTAATAGTTCACAATGTGAGTAGATCCTTGCTGCTCACCTCACAGCAAGATCTTCAGCCTTTTTCATCTCATGGCACGCTGGCGCTAAAATTGCCAAGCCACACTATCAGCTTTTTGACAGTTGACAAGGCACATCATGCTACCGTGGGGGGGGGGGAGGCTCACCCCCCATGGCCCTACCAATAAATGACCCTTCTCCAAATTCCATTCACAACACACCAGTGTGCCACAGCACACTGGCTGAAAATGGTTGCACTGCAGTCTTGTGCAGAGTACAGCTACTCGTGACATTAGCTGTACATTTAAAGCACAAGCCTAACCTGGAGGTAGGCTGGCATAAACTAAGCCAGCAAAGTTTGGCTGGGACAAGGGCCACCATAAAGTGCGTCTGGACCACTCTTGGAGTCAGGGAGGATGGCGCACTTCTGTGGACTGGCCTCTCTGACTCCAAGAGTGGCCCAGAAATCCTTTACGGTGTCCCTTGGGCTGGCCAAACTTTGCTGGCTTAGCTCATGCCAGCCTACCTCAGTTTAGGATTGCGCCTTTAGTAAAGAAGTGTGTTTTCTGACAATCTCCTTGTCAATTTGAAGGGATGGCCTCAGGTTTTGTGAAAGGGAAAGTGTCTGCCTGGAAACTCTGTTGCTATCTCCACTGGCTGCCTTGTTTCTGTTTTGCTCTCTGTCCAGCTGCTGCCTTTACAGGGCATGGCTGCCCATGAGTCAGGGCACCCCTATATGAGTCAGGGCAGCCATGTGCCCCTGCATTTAGGGCCCTTTCCCACATCCACGCAGTCCTGCCCCTCAGCTGGTGGTCCTGCTGCAGGCCTGCTGCCGGCACTCTCTTCCTCCTCCTTGGCAAAGGCAGCTGCACCATCCCTTTGTTCTTCGACAATATAAACATGCTTAATGAGCTCCCTGCTCTCTTCAAAGCAAGAGCCGTCTCCAAGCATGCTAGCGCACGCGTGCTCCGCTTCAGCCGGAAGGCTTCTGATGCTCAGAGAGCCCAGGCTGTAGCTGGTATTTTGCCTTCTCCTTTTCCGGTAGTGGATTAGGGCATGGCACAGGCCCAAAGCTGCTGGCATCATTCAGACTGCTAAAAGAGTCCACTGGTCAACAATCGGCTCCTGAGCAACAAAGGTGGACCTCAAAGGATGCTGAGAAGAACCCTATTTATTAAAGCACTCTAGACATTTTTGCTCCCGTTGGTGTGTTTTGAGTATGATTTTATATTGGGAGCCCTCTGCAGACAGAGAACCATTTTCTTATTTTGCTACGTAAACTGGTTTGTGAACAACATTTGGCTGAATAGCAGTATATAAATATTCCTTATTCTTATTCTTATTCGAATTAGAATTTATACCTGCCTGCTCCTGCTGAAGTTAGAATTGGGCTGCCCAGCCATGTTTGTCTGCCCTTCCTTTCACAGTACTATATTTTATAATACTGTATGACCCAAAAGACAAAAAAAAGATTGAGAAAATTAAAATGGGAGGGTTACTGCCTTAAAAAAAACAACGCACACACACCATGGTTTCCATTGTTCAGCTTCAACAGCCTTGGCTAGGACTGCCAGCTCTGTTTGAAGAGAATCCTGTTGTTGTTTTTACATAGACCCAGACGTTGGGTACAAGCAGCATGATAGGCAAGGTTTGGTGACTTCACAAGGCTGCTGCTGACCCTTGAAAAATGGGACCTGCTGGTGGCAGAAAGATGGCCTGAGATTAACCTTTGCCCTCTGTATACCTGAGGGGAAAAAAGGGGAAAAATAATACTTTGGCAAACTGACAACCCTAAGAGTCTAGCGTGAACATAGCACAGGGACATGAGGCCCTGCACCTGCCAATCTTCTTGCCACACAATTTTAAATGCCTCAGGACCCTTTCAGTTAGGCCAGTGTTTCTCAAACTGTGGGTTGGGACCAGTGGTGTCATTCAAATGATTTAGGAACAGGAACTCACTTTTGATTGGCACTTGTCGGGAACCCGGAACCAGCCACGGAGCCCGTTAGGATCCGTTCTGGTCCGTTCCCCCTGAATGACATCACTGCCTTTAACCCTCTGAGTGCCGGCCAACCAAGAAGAAAAGCTCTTTGCAGAGGAATTGGGAGGGGGGAGGGGGGGGGAGTGAAGTGGGCGGAGTCAGCCCTAATTTTAACTAGTGGAACCTGCATGACATCACTGGTTGGGACCCACTTGGTGTTCCACGACTTTATGTCAGGCAGGTTGCTGAAAGCTGGGAGCAGCCATCTTGGAAGCTACAGACCTTACTCTTGCTATATTCCTTTTATGAGTGTTAATTTTTGAATTTTCAAGTGAGGGTTTTTTTATAATTTTGTTTTTAGTTCAATGCTTTTATATAATATTTTGTCCTAACCTTGCTTTCTGTCAGGGGTGTCTCAGGATTGTGCAGTTGCTGCAGTGGAAGAATTCCAGTTTGCATTCCAGGAGAGTCATTTTATTATGTCACAATGATGGTACTTCCTGCTTGATGGTGTCACTTCTGACTAGGACATCACTTCCTGGTTAATGACATCACTTCCAGTAGGTCCTGACACAAGAGCCATTCTAAAAAGTGGGTCCTAGTCTAAAACATTGGAAAACCAGTGAGTTAGGAGACGACAGTCCTTTGGCAGGCATTTGGCCAAAGGATGAGGCCAGGCTACTGGGAGAGAGTGCCTTTGGGAGAGAAGGTGAGAGGCAGCACCTGTCTGTCTGTCATTCACGCTTATGCCACAGCGGCATGTAGCACAGCCCTGTCTCAATCAGGCACTTTTCCACTTCTTTTCCACTGCACTGAGGCCAAGCAACCCCCATCACATACTTTTGCTCCTAACCAGGCAAGAAGTAGCTTGGCTGCTAGGACCAGGTGGTTGCAGGTGGATGAGGAGAGGTGAGGTGGATGGCAACCTCTACGGCCCACACACTGCCAGATGAACCACGTGGTTCTTCATGGAGTAGAACTAAATGAATGTTATGGTTTCCCTCCCCCCTAGAAGACAAATATATGTTGTGTATCTGTTTTATTACAGGGCTGTTGCCACCCACAAACATATCCTTCACCTTTTCCTAAAGGGGAACGTTAAATCATTTCGAGTTTTATAATTGTTATCTTTCAAGCCCCCACTGATGATTATGAGGGATTTGTCTAAGCGCCTGAACTGCTGGTTACGGTTTCATGGTGCAGAAAAGCATCTTGTGTTGCCTTGGAGCTCAGAGACCATAATTACTTCGACACAGAAGGCTTTTCATCCCAAGCAGATTCCCTTTCAGGAGCAGCCCCAGAAGTTGATCAGCTGCTTCGGAATTAGTTGGTCGCACTTTTTGACGATGGCCACCAGCTGCTCCAGGGCCAGCCCTTCTGGTGCTTGTGGCAGTAGGCCAAATGCTGCCCCCTTTACTTGGTGGTGGAAGGAAGAGGGGAAAGGAGAAGAAATGTGGAGGAGAGGCCCCGTCATAAGAACATAAGAAGAGCCCTGCTGGATCAGGCCAAAGGCCCATCTAGTCCAGCTTCCTGTATCTCACAGTGGCCCACCAGGTGCCCCAGGGAGGCATGAGACAACAAGATGCTTGCATCCTGTTGCCACTCCCTTGCACCCAGTACTCTGAAGTAGCCTACTACTAATGTAAGGAGGCTACAACCCATCACTGCCTATAGCCCACGATGGACTTTTCTTCCAGAAATCGGTCCAATCCCCTCTTAAAGGCATCAAGACCAGATGCCATCACCACCTCCTGTGGCAAAGAGTTCCACAGATTAACTACCCGCTGGGTAAAAAAGTACTTCCTTTTATCTGTTTTAACTCTCCCAACCCTCAGTTTTAGTGGATGTCCCCTGGTTCAGGTGTTTTGAGAGAGGGAAAAGAACATCCCTCTATCGTCTTTTCTCTTCCACACTTTCTCTTCTGCTCCATTTCCCTTTTTCGGCAAGCAGAGGCGTGTGCCCTCTCAACCTCTCGCATGAAGCAGCCATTTCAGTTAACCTCATGGCTGGGCCGGCCATGAACAGCTCTTCAGATTTCAGAAGCCAGGACGGAAAGAGGGGCTGTCGAGGCCAGGACAGGGAGGGTGTCCGCAACAGCAGCTCCACCCACGGCCCACATCCCCTTCCCCAGCCATAATCCACCTTCCTGGGTCCACTCGGACTCGCACCAACAAAATTGCTGGTACAGGTCTGAGCTGGTTGACCCATTGCCGAAGTACAGACTTGCCCCCAGGTAATCAATCAGTCAATCACTCACTAGTATTTATATACCGCTTTTCAACCCAAAGTTCACAAAGCGGTTTACAGGCAAATAATAACATTAAAGTTAAATGGCTCCCTGTCCCAAAAGGGCTCACAATCTAAAAAAAAAATATGCAGAATGCCACCAGCAACAGCCACTAGACAAGACACTGTGCTGGGGTGAAGAGGGACAATTGCTCTCCCCCTGCTAAATATAAGAGGAGCACCACTTGAAAAAGTGCCTCTTGCCCAGTTAGCAGGGGTTAATGTTCCCTTCCCTGTTCCCTTAAGGGAACAAATGTTCCCTTACCTGGAGGACACCTCCGGGACTGTCTTCCCACAGGATGCAATGTGCACTCTGGGGTCATAACTGCATCCAACCACAGAGGGGGCGGGGTTTAAATAGGATTGGGCTGTAAGACAAACCAGGCAAGGTGGTCAGGAGTCACTGTAGAAGGGCTGCTTTCAGTTACACGCCTTCAATGTGTACGAAGTATGCTCAGGCCCTTAGTGCAGTCCTCTGGGCTAGAGGTGATGTTGGGTCTGGGAACTGATACTTTGTCTTCCAGTCCCTCCTTAGCCATATATTCATGGACTGTTGTGGGAATACACAAGTGGTTTATAAATAGTGATGCAAACTAAAATCAGATGATTTTACTTATGCAGAAGAGCAGTAGGGCTGCTAGCCCTCCACAACTGGCCTGGAGTCTGTAGGAATCAGCCTTGATTTCCAGATGGCTACGGAAAATAATTCTGGAGATTTTAACAGCATCACCTTGACTAGGAGCCCAATCCTATCCTTCCTCCCCTCACTGGTGCAACTGTGCAAAAAAGGAGCAGGGTGCAGATCAGTTGGCTTTGGAGCGGAAAGGAGATTTAAATCCCCTTACCCCTCTATAAGCCTCCCACTCCACAATGGGTCTCCTCTGACCTACACCAGCTCTGTAGCTGCTGCAAGTGCAAGGAGAGAAAGGGGCAGGGAGGTTGCTGATGGAGGAGGTACTATCCAGCACGTTGCCATCCAAGCCAGATCTACCCCCTCCCGCAGCTTCCCTGCCCCTGTTTCTCCTCACCCACCCAGTTTTGCCCCCACAGCTGCCTTACCTGCTCTGGCGGCAGCGGTGGGGTCTGGCAATGGATGGGGCTCACTGTTGCCTCTTGGGGCAGCACACCCAAAATGGCAGTCCTGCGTAGGATTGGGCTGTTAATGACATTAGACTGTGTTTGGGCAGGGAGAGTCTCCACGAATAGCATCAGCCAGGGCTGGCAACCCTACAGAGCAGTGGGAGCACAAAGAGTGACTCGGGCTAGGTGCCCACAGCCTTCCCTGTGCAATCTGGGAATTGGCTCAATGAGTCTATGTCAAAGGGGGTAGAAGTGGGGGAAGGAAGCAGGAAAGCCCTTGATCAGAGCAGGAACGACGCGGATCGCATTACAGCGTGAACTGGATTTTACTCATTCCCGATTGCTTTCTGGTTTCAGTGAACTTCAAATGAAGTTGCGTTCGAACCCAAAGCATCTGTGTTTTGAAAACACAAGTCCTTCCGCGGCATCCTCCGGCTGGGGCTGATCACCGCAGAAGCCTTCCATTAATGGTTACTAGACAGGAAACAAGATAAGATCTTCAGCAAGAAAGCACAAAGCCCTGATCCTGCAAGCCAGCCCGGGAAGGGGTGGGCGGGCCATGAGGCTGCATCCAAGGCCTCGTCCCCAGGCCGCATGGCTCCAATTCTGGCCAAGAGGCCTCCTCGAACCTGAGCCCACAATTTTGCAGGCGCAGATCTGAGAAAGCCATTGGGGAGGCAGGAACCTCCCATGGTGTAAGGGCACAAGTGTACCCTTGCGCCTGGGAGGCTGCTGTGCACTCCAATGCTGCGTTGGGTACAGCACAAGACCGCCGGCCTGCCTGCTCCAGCGCATCATGGGATTGCGCTGTCACTTTCACACCAAGTGATCCGCAAACTCGGTTTCGATCAAGGTAGCGCTGCTGCTGAGAAAGACAGGTCTGCAGTAAGAAGGGCGGGCACCCACTCACACCTTGCCCACCGCACATCCAGTTGGATATCTGTACACATCCTGAAAAAAAAGATGCATTGTTCGGATCTCTTGCTTTATAAAACTCACCCTTCAACCACTTTCCCCCTTTTTTTTTTCTTGAGTGACTCATTCCAGGCATTTTCGTAATCCCCATCTGACACTGGTGGCAAATCTAACACCAGTGAATGGTGTTTGTTTATCCCAGCCCAAAGCCACGAAAACACTGACAGAAGAAACTAATCTGATATGCAGAGGAGGAAAGACCTGATGTTGAGAAACATCCTCATCTTTGCTTTGAATTATCAGCACATCAAATGGAAATTTCCCTTTTTGAAGTGAGTTTTCTTTTTATCTCACTGGCTCTCTCTCTCTCTCTCTCTCTCTCTCTCTCTCTCTCTCTCTCTCTCTGTAACAAAAAGCCCAAAGAGCGTTTGCTTTCATTTGTGAGTACATTACTTCTGACTATTATTTACTGTCTGGAGTTGACTATCTACTAAGCACTTCCTGCACACTAGAATGTTAATGGGATAATCACCAGAAGTGCTTCTAGCTACTGTAGGGTTCACAGGGTAGTTCAGCAAGTCATCTGGTTTCAGCAATACATGTGCATCCTTCTAAATTTCTCTCTTCTGACCAGCATGGTTCCTATCCAGGAAATAAGTACAGTACTGCGTGCAAAGATGTACAATGAACACAGTACTATATGGTTATGCTCATACTGACACAAGTCCTTAGTTTGGTTTTAATCAACCACAAGTTGACGTGCTACCAGTTCATAGAGTGCAGTCCTACTAGTAGCTTACCACTGGTAGCTTACTATCATTCTCCTGCTGAATTATGGGGCGACATCAGGGGTCAGCTAGGTTGGGCACTGGTCAAGCATTGATGCCCATTGGAGAGCCCACCTAGCGAGGCCAACTCCTGAACCCTCAGAACGTTGGGAGTGGTAACCGAGGCGTACATGATGGGGGACCTAGGGGGCCACATGGTTCTGGGCACCATGGTGGATGGCCCCATGACCTGCCGCCAGTGCCACCACCTGTCCTCTGGAGCCACTGCCACCTGCCCTCCGGGGCCTTCCCAAGGCCTCCAAAAGCATTCTGATGAAAACCGGAAGTACTGCTTAGAGGCCTTCAGAACGCTTTCTGGGGCCCTGTGGCTCCAGGTGAGTGGGAGGCTGGCAGTCTCAGTGGAGCAGCAGTCTGCAGGCCTGGACCTGTGTGACACATCTGCTCAAAAAGCCTGTAGGGCTTACAATGACAGGTTTGCCATGGTGCATCCAAGGCAGGGCTTTGCCCCTCAGGCCCAGAAACCGAGGCGGGAAATGCTCTAGACCAAGTACTTACTGGACCAGTTGTATTGTAGTGTTGAAGGACTGTTGGAGGTGCTTGAAAGAGACAGTGAGGAGGCAGAATTTGGTGCCATATCAAGCAGCAGATCAACTTGGGCTGCCCATACGCACAGGGAACGCAGGGAGTGGGTCACTGTAATGGGGAGACATGAAGAAGCAGCAAGAGAAAGTCATTTGCTGCTTCTCTGTGTTTTCAAAGTCTGGCACAGAGAGATGAACGCCCCTTGCCGGGTTTGCAGGATAACTCGGGCAGACAGCAGGAGCAGGGTTCGTGGCAATCGCCAATCATTGCTGGCGACCAGTGGGAGTCGGCATTTGTTGACCCCTGTGGAGAAGGCGCACATGGAGAGGTTGGTCTCCAAGGAGAGTGCACCGGGTCTGCAGGAGCGCCAGTTTAATTGCTGGAGGCTGGTTCTCAGTTTCATGGAATTCCAAATAGATATAATTATCTCTTGGATGAGGTTCAGGTCTTTAGAGGAACTGCCAGGTCTTTCATGAGGGGATGAATCCCTCCCAAGGAGAAACCATAGAAGAAAAGGAAGAAGAAAAAGGGTTGTGTTTTTTCCCCCATTTGGGTGTTGTCCTCAATTTCTGTCTGAAATAACGCGTGCCCCGCACTTTCAGAATATATGCAACAAAAATGTTTTATTTTTGAACTGTCGGTTCTAATTCTTTTTGGCACTTACAACCTGATTAAACAGTAATCTCTCTCTCTCTCTCTCTCTCTCTCTCTCTCTCTCTGAAAAGAGAACAGAAGGGAAAGCCTTACTACAAAATATATCTTTTGTAAATAAATATTAGTGATGTGCATGTGGGGCCTCAGCCATTTGCACCAGCAGTCCCAAGCACCCAATGGTGACATTGCTTTCACATCGCCAGTCCAGGGCTTATGGTGGCAGGTTGCAAGATCCACCACTGTAAACCCTGCCTAGAATTTGGCTTCATGTTTACCCTGTCCATGGACCCACCAAAAGCTACTGGGCTCCACCCCTCCCCCTCTAACCCCTTCCCTCAATCCAGAAGGCTTCTCCTGCAGATGTTGCTCATGTACACAATATCTACATTTCAAAACTAGATTTCCTACTGTTTTGGGACTTCCAGATCTTTCAGTAAAACCCTTGATCATTGCAAATTACTTTTGCAGAAACACCAAAGAAAAGAAACAAAAAAACTGGCAAAATGATTCTGGGTGACATTAATCCTGATTTGCATATTAAGATGCTTCAAGCTTTTGTTTTAGTT
This sequence comes from Lerista edwardsae, assembly GCA_029204185.1. NCBI lineage: Eukaryota > Metazoa > Chordata > Lepidosauria > Squamata > Scincidae > Lerista > Lerista edwardsae. The sequence continues at coordinate 5,612,310 of JAJKFI010000060.1, forward strand.
TTCTAGGGGCAGATGTTTCTTGCAAATGCAAAAGAACTCGCTTTTGAAGCATGTACTCCTCGTTCCCTAGTTCTAAAGAGATATCAAGTGACTGATTACTTTTGTGCACTTTATTATGGTTCCTTCTGTTTTTCTTTGGCATTTATTGACACTAAGTAATGTAACTTGAAAGGAACTTAATCTAGTTATTACTGGGGGGGGGCACTCAACTAAATAAGCCATTAAGGGTTGCAAAACAATCTCATGGGTAGGATTATCCATCTTAAAAATAGTGATAGTATCAAAGCACTAGTAGTTTTGTAATTTAATGGGAATTTTTCTTTCCCCCTGTTTGATAGAAAGATTAAAGTGTACTTAAGGCTGATAAAATTGTTGAGCATGTGCCTAAGAATATCTGTGTTGTCTTTTTAGTTAACCAGAGATCTTGCTGCCTGGGGAGACATCTCCTGGTACATTTTCATTAAAACATTAATTCAATGAGTGACAAGTTGGATCGCTATCTATTTACAAGGTTTGGTAATGATATGCTCTACACACTTTGAAACTAGACTTTTCAGTTAAAGGACCACATCAGTCTCATGGGTAGAAAAAAAAATCAGTTTTATAAATGAATGAATAAGATTTAAATGAATGAATAAGATATTTTAAGTTGTTCCGAACCAGATAAAATCTTGTAGTGGGTTGGATTTGGCCCTTGGGCCATAGACCCCTGGTCTAGACAGAGGAAACTCAGACCTGAATTCAAAATGTACCTTTCATTTGAAACCCTTGCTGACTTGGCTTGATTATCTGTATTAGGGCGATCTCCTGTTCTTTTGATCTTCTGCCCATTTTACATTTAGTCAAGTTAATTTTTGAAGGCACAATCAAGCAAAAATTAGTCGCAACTATAAAAGTATTTTTCTGAGCAGATGGTGCTATATAAAATAATAAATCATAATTATTAATTCGTTGCAATATCCCCTAACAACTGCCAGCTTCCTGGTCATTATAACCACATATTCAATTATCTTCAACATTGCCTACGTAGACTCTCTGCACTTGCAAAGGTGTAATCCCTACATCTCCCTCCTTCACTGTTTTAAGTTGTAATCCCAGAAATGGCTTCCAGGCTATTCTGCTCTCATCCATCTTTTCTGACACATCACAAAACGTTTTTGGCAAAAAATTAATGTCAGCAACGAATCCAGAAAAACACACCTTCGATCCATAAAGAGACTCCAGAATTTTCTCAGCAGTCTCTTCCTCTGCTCTGACTGCCTGCATGCAGCTTTAGGGCATATCCACAAATAATATATATTCCATTTAGGGCGCAATCCTAACCTGGAATTAGGCTGCCACAGTTAGGACAGCAAAGTTCGGCTGGCACAAGGGCGTTTATGGACTACTCTCAGAGTCAGGGAGGATGCCGCACGTCTGTGTCTCTGAGAGAGGTCCAAACATATTTTACGGTGTCCCTTGTGCCAGCCAAACATTGCTGGCCTAACTGTGCTGGCCTAACTCCAGGCTAGGATTGCGCTCTTAAGAGAGCTTCTCTAAATTACAAATTCTATCACCAGTCATGATTAAATTGTCCCACGGATTTCAATGGGGTTAGTCGCAGTTGACTTTTGCTGGTCTTTTGCCCATGGTCTGTGACTCAGCAGAACCCCGAGAGAAACCAAAGAGGACCAGATCCCAGAACACAGCATGTTCCATCTTGTCCAACCTCTTTTTCCTCCGTTTTGGTTTCTGCTCATCCTTGCTTTGCTTGCAAATTACCAGTTTCCCATCAAGTGCTCATGTCTTTCCAAGCAATATCAAAGAACTGCGCATTTATATGTGAATGCCCATGAGATGAATCATTTTCTGCGTTCTTATACCATAATAAGGTTCTGCTCACTCACCAAAAGGCAGAACATTCCCTAAGATCCTGCAAGTGGGTTTTAAACATTGTTTAGTATAGAACTACAGCTGTTATGCTGCAAGAAAGAGTCAAAGAACAGCCCTTTCTCTCCACATGACTGCCACTCAGTGGCATAGCTAATGGAAGTGTAGCCCAATGGAGAGGGCAAAATGATGCCCTGGAAGTGACATCATGATAGGAAGTGACATCACAGATATATTTTCATTTTATTGTTTTTTGGGGCCATAACTTGTGATAGAATGAAGATATTACACTCTGGTTTGTTTCATAGCATTCTGCATTAAATTCCACATCAAATGGTATATAACATGATGGTATTATTCATACATGGGACGTGGTGGCGCAGCGAGTTAACCTGCTGTTGCTGGGCTTTTGACCGCAAGGTTGGGAGTTCAAGACTGCGTGATGGAGTGAGCTCCCGTTGCTTGTTCCAGCTCCTGCCAACCTAGCAGTTCAAAAGCACCTAAATGCAAGTAGATAAATAGGGACCACTGGTGGGAAGGGAACGGCGTTCCGTGTGCTACGGCGTAGAGTCATGCCAGCCACATGACCACGGAAGCTTGTCCTCAGACAAAAAAAAACACTGGCTCTACAGGCTTTGAAACGGAGATGAGTACCGCCCCCTACAGTCGGTCATGACTAGACCATTTGGTCATGGGGAAACCTTTACCTTATTATTCATACATACCAAGGTTTTTACCATTTTGACCACTAGTGTCAAGCTCAGCTTGTTGACCCCCGCCCCAAGCTTGGTGCCTGGTGTAATTGCAAACACCCTCGCACTTCTTTAGCTACATTAACCCTACCCCAATGCTGGAAAGTTGGTAAGGATTGCGCATGCATGCGTGCGCACACACACACAGAGGGGGGCAGGGATACCACACCATTTGCACCTTGTACAGGAGCTGCAGTGGCATCAATAAAGAAGGGGCTAAAGTAACTGTACTCAGGGCTCAAGTCTTGGTCCAATTCCTATTCCTCCTCTTGCAGACTAGCAGTTCGAAAGCACCTAAAATGCAAGTAGATAAATAGGGACCACTTTGGTGGGAAGATAACGGCGTTCCGTGCGCTACGGCGTAGAATCATGCTGGCCACCATGATCAGACAAAAACGCCGGCTCACAGGCTTTGAAACGGAGATGAGCACCGCCCCCTACAGTCGGTCACGACCAGACCATTCGGTCGTGGGGAAACCTTTACCTTTACCTTTACCTGGCTCCACATAAGCTTAGCAACTCTAGGAATTGGCTCAATAAACTGAAAATGTTAATATATTCTCCCCTCTAAATTTGCTCCTTCACTGAAGGTCATAAATATCCACAATATTTTGCATATTCGAATTTATTACGTCATCCATAGAACACCCTCTTCCCATGTCAGTGCATTCATGCATGAGTAGCAGTCCTGCTTATTCAGACTTTATATCATCTGTACAGTGTGTGTGTGTCACCCATCAGGCCATTCAGGCAGGATGTTGTACATTTTCCTTCTTCCACTCTGACTTAATGTCTACATCTAACGCACACACACGCATGCACGCACCCACATACAGAGAGCGAGACATGTTATCAAACTGGTGTCAGTAACTTACTTTTATATAGAAAAATAAAATTGGTTATTAAGTGAGGGGCAAAAACATAAGAGAAGCAAACTGGATCCCTCTTCTGCTCCTTAGCTACCAATGATTAAATTATGGTTAAACTGAAGCTGGTGCCACAATGCCCATGGAGGCAGGTTCCGCACACTACTTGTTAGTCTGTTAACAGATCTTTGCTTATTATCATTTAGAAAGGTCAGTCAGTAAGGACAACGTTTAGGATTGTCACTTGATATAAGAAATTCTAGCTGATGGAATTATATGAGTTTATGGTTGCAATCCTATTAACCTGTGAGTCCTGTTGAACTCTTTGGAGCTTACTTCTGAGCAGTTATGCATAGGCTTGTGCTGTCAGTCAATTGACAGAGGGCCCAATCCTATCAACTTCCTAGCAATGATGCAACTGCAAATGAAACCCTAAGGTAAGGGAACAAACATTCCTTTTCCTTGAGGAGGCCATGACTCCCCCCCCCTTTACTATAGGATGCCGGGCATGCCCTATTAGCACAGCTACACTAGTGCTGGAAAGTTGGATAGGATCTGGCCCTTAATTCAATTTGCATGTGGGAGTAAAAAAATAACTCCTTCTGAAGCAAAAGGATACTTATTTTGTTATGATGCAGAAATATGTCAAAGGAACCGTCTCTCAAGCACTGCATTGCTGTCTTTTGTGGGGAAAAGTAGTGGGGAAAAGTAGTGGTGCTTGCCACCTGCACTTTTGTGGTTCACCTATTAATAACAGTGCTTGGGAAAAACCATCTGCTGCCTGGTTCACTGGGAACACCTTTTAGTCAAACATCTTAAAATCAAGTAACCTAATGCCAATTTATCAGAGAGAATGTTGCATCCCTAATCATATCATTATCATCCTCACCTCATTCACATCTTGAACTTCTATTCAGATTTTCCAACCCCAGTTTCCCTAGATGCAAAGGATCCAACCTGGAGGGTTAGTTTTGCTTAAATCCTACAGAAATAAAAAGAGATGAATCAGACATGACTTACTTTGATCATTTATTGTAATGGGACTTAAGCCCACATAACCTTCTCTAGTTAAGATCCAAATGTTTACTTTTGTCTGGAGCAAACATTTTATTAATCTTTTTTTATCATTCCAGCAGTGTTTCTCCACTAACCATCATACAAACTTCTTAACAGGAACCAGAGAATGACTAGAAATGATAACCTTTGAAACCAGCTCATCTGCTTTTATTATTTCTGTCTGAGTCGCAAAAATCACAAAAAGTGGAGTCCGGTTTTAGATTTAAAAAACCACACACGCACACATACTATTCCAGTCACACCCACTGTTGTTAATATCATAAATAAGATAAGCTAACAATAAGATTTTCTTTCTTACATAAGCACCTGAAGAGTGAATTACAACAGAGAAAAAGCCAGCTCAAATCATGAAGATACCTTTTCATGCCTTTGTTAGGACTAATTTTGTCCTGAGGGGGAACTCAAACAATTTAAAATAGTGTGGCTTAAAAACAACAGTTAGTCCCGAAGGTGACAATTTCAGTCCGTGTTTCCTAACTGCAAACTTCTTCAATCTCACTGTAAGGGGAAGAAGCTAGTGAAGTTTTAGACTCTCCATCACTGTTACATTCCCCTCTTATACTAAGGCCAGAAGCAGCCGGACTCTCTGCAGTTGCAACTGTTGTCTTGTCTAAAGAAGGATAGTCCAGCAAATTCTGAAGCTGTTTGATGTAAGTGATGGCAGCTCTCAGGGTCTCCACTTTGCTGAGACGCTTGTCAGCCAGCTCCTTGGGAAGGTGATCTCGAAGGCGTGCATAACCCTCGTTCACACAGCGAACCCGTTGCCTCTCCCTTTCGTTCCTCTTTCGGATGAAGGCAGGCTCAAAAGAATAGTCATAGACTCCAACATACCCAGAAAAGGGTAAATAGGAGAACCTTCCTGAATATCCGTTGTAGGCTTGGTGGTCCCAGTAGGATGCATCAAAGTGGAAAGGAACACTGAATGGCTCTCGGAGTGGGAGCCCATGAGGACTTGCGTGGCTACTCCCGAGGGATGCTGGTCCTGAGAACGAGATCCTGTTCAACAGCCCATCGTCTTGACTGCTTCCCATTTTTTTCCAGCAATGCAACATTGACTTCCAAAATTAGCTCTGTGGAATTAATCCATCAATGGGAAAGTCAAATGGACCAAAGCACACTCTGCTTCCCAATATGGTCTATCTTTATGAAGATAACGGAGCACTAGATGTCTGCCCAAGGTTTGTGATAGCAACGATGGCTCTTGAATCCCACTCTTCCGTTTGAATAACAGCCCCGCTCTTGGATGTATTATTACAAAGGCAGGATGCCTTCTAATTTATAAGCAGGCTTCTAGGGCCATCACTCCACACTTTAAACCTAGGTTTTTCCTCTGATCTTCATATTTCAAAAGATAATGAGAGGGTTCCTGTGTTTCTTTTCTCCTAGCTTGGATGTATGACTATAGAAGTAAAACCAAACATAAATAATCTTCCAGGCTGTAAACACTCCTCACGTATTGTAATCCATGGTGTCCTTTGATATTGCCTGCCTCCAAAAGGATGGGTAACTTGAAAAGTTTACAGGCATCTGCCAAGTGTTGCCAAGGCTCCTCCTCCTCAAGAACCAAGGCTCTCCTGTCAGCTAAGAAATAAATAAAATAGCCAAGGGCTTTTTCTTCCAAAATCCAAAGGGTTTGTTGCTTCCGCTTCTCTGTTGTTAAACTGAAGCAGCTTGTGAAGAAGTTTGAAGAATTAGACCATATCTGATTCTGTCTAGCTTGTGTGTGTGTGTGTGTGTGTGTGTGTGTGTGTGTGTGAGAGAGAGAGAGAGAGAGAGAGAGAGAGAGAGAGAGAGAGAGAGAG
>JAJKFI010000060.1:5618685-5660931 GCA_029204185.1 Lerista edwardsae
AGAGAGAGAGAGAGAGAGAGAGAGAGAGAGAGAGAGAGAGAGAGAGAATCAAGGGAAAGAGTGCTCCCTTGTGGTTGCATTGTCACATCAGATCAGGCTTGAAAGCACATTGCCCCAACTCCCTGAATTAAATGCAAATAGGGATTATTATTCTTTTTCCCTTGATGTTCTTATAGCTAAGGATACTTCAAGCTCAGGCCTATGCCTGCCTACTCAGAAGTAAGTCCCATTCTTTTCTGTGGAGCTTACTCGCAGGACAGTGTGGCTAGGATTGCAATCTCACTCAAGGATATAACACTCGATATAATTGTGGCATTTATTTACTGTGCAAACATGTACCTGTTTCATTTTGCCATAGGCCCGTAGCCAGTGGTGTCATTCAAATGATTTAGGAACAGGAACTCACTTTTGATTGGCACTTGTTGGGAACCTGGAACCAGCCACAGAGCCCGTTAGGATCCGGAACGCCCGTTCTGGTCCGTTCCCCCTGAATGACATCACTGCCCGTAGCGCCAGCAGCACATGTGTACCGCCAGCTGTGGGTGTCACAAACATGCTGTAAACCACATTTGCAGCACGCAGGGAAGAGGCTGCACCAGCTCTGGGGCTCAGTGCTGAGAAGTGGCCGGCAGTAAGTTCCACCACTGCTCAGCAGCAAGGCCTTTCCAGGTGGGGAAGGGAGGGGGCGAAACTGGGCGGGGGGAGGGATCAGGCGCAGGAGGGGGTGGAGATGGCAGCAGCCTCTGCGACTGTATCCTATGCCCCCTCCCTGGCCAGCCTGACAAGGCCTCCTGGATTCCGTGCCCAATCAGTAGCGGGTGCAGAGTCAAGGAGACTCATTGCTGCTGCTACCCAAACTGGGTTCCTTGCAGATTCAACTCAGACAAGGCAGGTGCAGTTTAAGCATTTTACAGTAACAGCAACAGGTAAGAAACTGAATAGAACAGAGGGCAACAGCCCACCCCTCCCCTTTTCAGGATTCATCTAGCTCAGGTCTCCTGATTGGAGGAGTGATTAGCTCCACCCCTCCAGCGTTCTTGCTCAGGCTTAACCCCCTGCTATCTTCCTGGATATATAACACCCCTTCTGCCCCAAGTACAGCCAATATTCAAGGGATGTAGTCTTCCAAGTAGCGAGGCCTTGCCCGCTCTTGCGTGGCACAAATCATGGTTAGGGAGCAAATGCTTCCTTATCCCAAGGAGACCTCGGGTGGCTTCCTGGTGCCCATATTGAGATCATGATAGCAGCAATATTCAGCCTAAGGAAATCCTGATTCACAGGCCAAATCCGCTGCACTCTTCACTTCCATGCCCTCTGAAGTATTTTTGATCTGCATCAGAGGCATACTTAGAAGGGGATCACAGCCCTAGGTTTTGCATGCAGCCACTCCCCCTCCTCTTCGGAGCCATTCCCAGCAGCTAGAGCAAAACGGAGCTCACTGCAGAACTGGGCCATTCGGACCGTGTAGCTGAATGACATTTTCTTAGCATGGTGATGCTGAGGGATTATCTACCATAAAAGGAAACCGATAGCTTTGTAATGAATGCATCTGCAGAGCTTCAGAGACGTTTTGATATTACCCCTGCCCTGCTATGCTTCCTATGAAGATCAAAAGGCAGAGGTGCAGACAGCCAAACGCCTACAAGTCCCTTCCTGCACAGGCAACCTCCTCTAGCCCTGCCTTTTGAAACTTCAGTGACACGTTTGATCAGATTACAAAAGCGCAAAACCATGTTTGGGGGAACTGCTGGCTCTTAGGGCACCCAACTTTCCAGCAGCCGAGCAGCCGTGTCAAGGGGGCATGTGCTGCATCCTGTGATGAGGATGCAGTCATGGAGGTCTCCTTAAGGTAAGAGAACGTTTGTTCCCTTACCTCAGGGCTGCATTGCGGCTGCATTGGTGTAGGAAAGTTGGATAGGATTGGGGTCTTAGTCACACTCCTGGTGAAATGTGTTTTGAATAGGTTTAAGGAATTTGTGCAAAATTCTTGCCACTACTCTGTGGTTTCTTTCCCCCCTTTTTCAGCAACTTTTTTATTATTCATTTTATTTCTTTACTCCACCTTTCTTTTTATTTTAATGCTCTATTTTATATTGCGTGAATTAACAAAACTAAGAAAATAAGCATTACAAGGATGTATTCAAATAGTTACATATTTGCAAAGAAAGAAAATGAGGGTAAAAACAGATATATAAGCAATTATAAACATCATATAAGCAATCAGAACTTTAATATTCCCATACGGATCATGTAGCTTAGGATATTTTATTAAGGAATGGCCTCCATATATTTTTCAAATATGTCCATATGCAACTGACGGTGATATGCCATTTGCTCAAATACCGATAAATGCAAAATGTCATCAATCCATTGGGCACAAGTTGATGGGCTTCTTTCCTTCCATTGGGTAATAGAAGGGTCCAATCCTGTCCAACTTTCCAGCACTGATGCAGTCATGCCAACAGGACATGTGCTGCATCCTGCAGAGGAGGGGCATCGACGAGAAGGCCTTACTTGGGGGTGAACTGCAGCTGCATTGGTGCTGGAAAGTTGGATAGAATTGGGTCCAAACTTTAGGGTTTTATGAATGTTCAAGTTTCCATAGTTTGCCAAGACTGGAAGGAGGTTCTGGTTAAACTTGGAAGAAGTAAACGTGTAAACCAAGAAGACTGTCAGTGTTCTCATCTTGAACATAAATGTTTTGTCCTAGTGGCCTACATGCTATCTGCTTGAACTCATGATCTAGAAAGCAAATTAACAATAATAGTCTTGAATAATTAAAAGGAACCAGCGGGACCAGCCCTTAGGCAGCCAGTGCAATAGGTGGCATGTCACATGGAGAGGGTTTTCTCTTCTTTATGCCTTCATAAAAAAATAAATATCAAAGTAAATGGAACACAGTTCCAGATTTAAGACTATATCTTATATCAGTTGAATCTGATTTCAAGCAACTATGTGCCTCAAACCAAGCTCAGGGATTACACTGAACATGGGCTGTGTACAACATTGGTTGTGTTTTATAAAAATTATTCCAGTGCTTTTTAATTCCATTATTGGGCCATTTACAGTTATAACATACATCTGAAATCACAGCACATAATTAAACAGTAACTAAATGTTTCATTAATGTTTAATTACATTAACAGTAATTAAATTAAAATGCTTAATTACATTTTGCTCATATGAGGGACACAATTTATGGAAATAGGCTGCCAAGGGGTATGCAAGTGGGGAAAAAAGGTTAGGAACCACTGTCCTTTAAAATGTGTGCAAACAAAAAGTAGTGATTTGGCTAAATGCCTCATTGGGAAGCATGTTTGTGAATATGTGTGGTGAGTGGAACTTTCAGCATGGTTCATGCATACTAACCATGGTTGAGTGAATGGAGTAACAGTTTGAAGAATTTATATCCCGCCTTTCCCATGGCGAAGCAAATGCCCAAGGTGGGGCAGACTAGTCTAAACCACCATTTTTCGATGGGGTTTTAACAAATACATAGTTTTCTGTGATTCACCGAATCCTCAGTCCCAGATATAGCCTTCACAGTGTGGTTCTCCTCTGGCTGCATGCCATTGAGCTGTATACATCCATGAACACATACTCCATGAACACAATTTGGTCACAACCTTTGGGTCTTGCATTTTACACTTTGATAGCATCCTTGATCTCAAGAGTCTAACTAGGAAAATATGCTACCCACACAATTTGTGATGCCTCACCAATTAAAGTGCTGATTCCTTTCTCTGACGGCAAGAAATTGTAACAGCCTCTGTGAATAATATAGGCTCTCTCTTTTCCTCTTGGCACTGACAGCATTACTAATGCTCCTGATTTCGCTAAGACAGTTTTCAAAATCGCGATCAATTAACGTAACGAGTAAGCAACTCTTTAAGGCTACGGATACGCCCAGACATGAAAATAAAGCTTTTCCCCTCCCTCGCTCCACTCCGGATGCCTCTTTCCTTTTCTCGCCCCCTCGCTTCCTAGGAGCTTCCCCCAAACCACATCGAGCAGGCCAGGAAGTGTACGGTCCCTGCAAACTCCTCCCCACGCAGGTCACCAAGGCAGCGCAAACACATTGGTTCGCGAACGCAGTTTCCCGGTCGTGGGTGGTTCTTGTGTGCCTGGATCGCTGGACCAGGTGCCCTCTCAAAGCGGGCGCGATCCTAGGCGTGTGCCTGCGTAGGCTCTGCTGAGTTCAGTAGGGCTGCCTCCTAGGTAACTGTGCCTAGAATGGCAGCCTAAGCGCACTCGAGTCCATGATGCCCCAATCGTGGGAGCGCACGGCGCAGCTAGGGCAGGGGTCGGTGTGCCTGAGAAAAGCGCCCACGCCATTGTTAGCCAGCCATGCCCGTGCCCAATGCAGCGCTCCGAGCCCGGCTCCGCGCCTTTTGAAGAGGAGGAGGCTGGGCGCGGCCGGAGCTGGAGGAGTTCGCCAATCCAGCCTCTACTGCTCTCGCCGTTTTCCTGCTTCCTTCCCACGACGGCTTTTCAAAAGTCAGGAGCGCGGGAAGCAGGAGCTGGATGAAGGAGCCGCGGCTGCAGCCACCTCCGGAGGGAGACGCCAGCCCTGGAGGGGAGGAAGAGCCGTCCAGTTAGGCAGAAAAGGCAGAGTTTGGGGCTCTTCAGCCTAGAAAAAAGGCATCTGAGTTAAGTGGGGACTTGATTGAGACATACACAATTATGCATGGGATGGATAAAGTGGATAGAGGGAAGTTCTTTTCCCTCTCACACAATACCAGAACCAGGGGACCTCCACTAAAATTGAGGGTTGGGAGAGTGAGAACAGATAAAAGGAAATACTTTTTTACCCAGCGGGAAATTAATCTGTGGAACTCCTTGCCACAGGAGGTGGTGATGGCATCTGGCCTAGATGCTTTTAAAAGGGGACTGGGCAGATTTCTGGAGGAAAAGTCCATCGCAGGCTACAGGCCATGATGGTTAGTGCAACCTCCTTACTTTAGAGGTAGGCTCCCTCGGAGTGCCAGATGCAGGGGAGTGGCAACGAGATGCACATATCTAGTTGTCTTGTGTGTTCCCTGAGGCATCTGGTGGGCTGCTGCAAGATGCAGGAAGCTGGACTAGATGGGCCTTTGGCCTGATTAGTGGGCCTCTTCCTATGTTCTTAGTGCGTGGGGTGGGGGAAAAGAGAACGGAAGGAAGAGCCGCCCACTCACCTGGAAGCTTCTTGGCTGGCAGAGCAATCCGATGGGGGCGAGCCCCATGCCAGCTTAGGGAGGGCAATGTATGCCAGGTGCTACAAACACCTGAACGTGGGATACATTCCAGTGGGTCTGTGAAGCTGCTTTCAGCCGAGTTGGATCATTGGCCATCTGGCTCAATACCGTCCACAATGAGTGGCAGCAGCAGCTCTCTGTAGTTTCGGATAGCTCATCTGGAAGGTCCAGAGAAAAAGAACCAGAATTCGTTGTTGCAGGGAAACTGATTCCCACTGTGCCAGCCCCGGTTGTGTGCTTTGCAGAATGTGGTTGTGTGAGTGTCCCATGCATCTGTTAGTGCAAGTATCGCATGCATGTGTCCCATGCATGCGTGTGTGATACGTTGTTGGTGAGTGACACAATTCCCATCACTTCATGAGCTCTTACGTGCACTTAAAAAAAAAAGTTATTTAGAGGCCGATGTGTTAATTGACTCTCCAATGTCCATCACTAGGGCTGCAATCCTAAACAGACCTTTCTAGGAATAAGTCCCATTATATACAATGGGACTTACTTCCAAGTAGGCATGAATAGGCTTGTCTTGTCAGTCCAGTAATTTCGCCAAGATGCCTATCCCTGATCTAGAACAACATGCAAATGTGCAGCAGGTAAAGCCCTTTTTTTGCAGACAGAGCCTGTGTAGATGGAGGAGACTTGGTGAAATGAAAAAGCAATCCTGGTTTCTGAATTTTTAATGGATAGTGACATGAAACCTCTAGAAAATCTGATTGGCTGTTACCCATTTGTGTGTCTGCTGGCCTCTTTGATATTTGTCAACAACGTCTGTATAAGTACATACAAGTTGTATGTGTACATACAACACAGCAGAGAATAGAATTTATAGCCTGTACTTGGGAATGAGCACAAGACTTTCTAGTGGTTACACTCCAGAAAATTTTTTTAAAATCTTGGAAAAAAATGTCTGGATTTCTGAATAGTCTGGATTTTGGATGTCCAGATAAGGGATAATCTTCCTGTACTTAAAATGAAGTAAACACATGGCTATAAATCAGATTACAACTATAGTTTAAAATTGTGCACTGACCCTACTGTAGAGGATGCAATTAAGTAATTTGGGAAGGAGGGACCAATTAGTATATGGAAAAAGCAATGTAATTGACAATGCAATCCTACGCATGTCTGCTCTGCAAGGCTGGCCCAAGACGTCCTGAGATGCCTGAAGGACCCTGCCAAATTCTGCCCGTTTTACCTGATGACATGCCAGCCTCTGCCCCTCCCGTTCTCCAGTGTTCTAGCTCAGCACTCTACTCCCCTCCGTTTCTTCGACGTTCCCCCTCTTCCTTTTCCAACCAAGGGATTATCTGAAATTATTCCAAATGTTCCTTAAGGCTGCAATCCTGTGCACACCAACATGGGGAGTAAGTTCCTTTGACCCCTGCTAACTGGGTAAGAGGCACTTGTTCAAGTGGAGTTCCTCTTATATTTAATGGGGGGGGGAGTAATTGTCCCTATTCACCCCTGCACAGTGTCTGTTCTAGTGTCTGTTGCTGGTGGTGTTCTGCATTTTTTTGATTGTGAGCCCTTTGGGACAGGATAATTTTACATTATTATTATTATTATTATTATTATTATTATTATTATTATTATTATTATTATTATTATTATTATTATTTGCCTGTAAACTGCTTTCTGAACTTTGTGTTGAAAAGCAGTATATACATACTGTTGATCGATTGATTGATTTGAACGCAGTGGGGCTCACTTCTAAGTAGGTGCACGCAGGATTGTAACAGTAAGATTATTTATACAGGGAGGTTGTCCCTTATCCAGACATTCAAAATCCAGACTATTCCAAAATCCAGACATTTTTTGTCCAATACTTAAAAAATTTTTATTTCTGTATTGTAAACACTAGATGATCTTGTGCTTATTCATTCCCATATACAGGCTGTAAGTTTTATGCTCTGCTCTGTGGTGCATCCTTATACAGACATTTGTTGACAAAGAGGCCAGCAGACACCCAAATGGTGAAAAGACCAAGAAGAAGCATTTCTCATTATATTTATGCAATTATGCCAAAGTCCAGAAAAATCCGAAATCCAGACACCTTCCTGTCCCAAGCAGTCCGGATAAGAGATACTCAAAAAAGAAAAGAAAGAAACCCAGCGCATAATGAAGAGCAGTTTGGGGCGGATAGAGCGGTGGCGGGAAGAGCGGGGTCGCTTCCTGGCTGCGGCGGAAGCAGTCGCCGTTCCACGCGTGACCTCCCCCCCGCCTCCCTTCCGGGCTCTGTCAGCGCGCGCGGTTTCTGGCCACCCGGGAAGGGCCGTTGCGGCAAACAAACAGTCCCCTCATTGTCGCTCCCCCTCACCCCCCGCGACGGCTCATGAGGCGGTTGGGCTGGGGAGGCCGCCGCGGGCTTCGCGACCCGGCCTGAGGCGCCAGGAAGGCGGCAGCCTAGTCGAATGCTCGCCTGGGGCGGAGAGGAGCGGCGGCTCCCGGCCGCCGGAGGGTGGACCAGATGAGGAGGAGGCCGTGGCCGCCGCCGCTGGGTCCCTCTCCGTCCCGGCCTCGCCAGGCAGATGCATCCCAGGTGAGGAGACGCTGCGCGCGTCGGAGCCAAGCGGGCGGCGCTTAGAGGCGCGTCTCTGGAGACGGGGGGTGCCTGGAGTCCCATTCGCCAAGAGGGCTCCGGGGCACGTTAAGAGCGCTGCTTCCTCCCTGGCGGGCTCTTGCTCCCCCGTCCTTCGCGGTGGCTTTCAGGCCCTGGCTGTCAGCGGCAAGACGTGCTCCTGGGTGCACTTAGTACAGGTCGATGATCCCTTAGGCTTACGCAGACACCCGAAATCCAGACTTTTTGCCCAGGACTTTTAAAAACTTCCTGTAGAAAGAAGGTCTTTTGCTCATTACCATGTACAGGCTGTAAGTTTTGTTCTCTGCTCTGTCGTGTTGTTGAAAAAAGAGAGGCCAGCAGGCACCCAAATGGGCAACAGTGAAAAGAGCATTATATTTATGCAAGCATCCTGAAATCCAGAAGACTCCAAAATCCAGACACCTTCCCATTCCACACAGTCCCGTCAACCTGTACTAGCAAGGCACTCTCTTTGTGGGGGCCCAAACTGTAGCTTTTCTTTTTCTCCTTCTTCTGCGTTAATAGCTGTTGCGTAAACCAAGTCTGTTACATAGATTTGCAGTTGGAACAACCCATTGCCACAGTCCTTAATTTAGCCCTAAACAAATTATCGTGCCAATGAGCAGCCGTGGGATAATTATTCCTAGAGCAAAGTACAAAGTATATAGACAGTTGTAGGGGCAGGACTTCAGGCAGGACTGGCTTGGGATCACTTGCTAACTTCAGGCATTCCCGAACATCCGAACTGCAGATGTGCAATGAGAAATAAATAAGCAAAAACTCTGTGAGTCTGAAGTGTCCATACATAAAGGAGTCTGACTGTAGCCTCTAATTTGCTCTTTTGCCCATGTCTTCTTCTAATGAGCCTTGGGGATGTGGTAAGTTAACCATATCTTTGTTTTGGGTATTGTTTTCGGAACACTGTATCACTCCTTGTGCAGCAGAATTGCTTCCCCTTGGAGGAAGCTGCCCAGTGTGTGTCTGTGTGAATTGCTGCTTTTGTTTGGTCTCTTTTCAGGCTGGAGGTATGTCTAGCATAATGACTGGCACAGGAGCACTAGATCTGGGCTCTGAGTAATCCTTAAACTTTCATGTACATGCAATCATGAATTTCAGAAGTAAAGTTGCATTGTGTTCAGAGGGATTTACACTCAGGGAAGAGTGTATAGGATTGCAGCCTAATAGCAGTACAATCTATAGTATAACTTTGAGGCAATAAGCTTCTACCATATTGTTTGCAGTAGTATGGGACAGGATTTGTTTATTATTGTATTTATATCTGATTCATTTCAGATATATTCAGGTTTCTTCTCTAGATGTCCTGTTTTGCTGTACATGTTTAAAAGTTCAGAATTCTTGACCTGATAACTTCTTGACCAGGGCTGAAAACTTGCTTAGCTGGAACATGATTCTTTCTTCTAGGATGAATGAAATGAACCTGAGCCCTGTAGGGATGGAACAGTTGACGGCTTCTTCTGTGAGCAGTGCCCTCACTGTCTCAGGAAGCCACTTGGGTCTGGCTTCCTCACCAACACACAATGCCATACCAGCACCAGGTATTATAATAAATCAGGAGGAACTGACTTTCCTTGTTTTATCTGATTTCTGTGCTTCTCAAACTGTGGGAAGGTATATGACTAGTTTCAGCTTTAGGAAACATTGGATGTCCTGTATTTTATGCATGAAGGAACTCTGTCCTCCTCTGATTCTTTGAGTTCCAGTTTTATATTGCAATCTGGCATAAAGCTTTGGCAGTTTGATTTTACTGTTGGTTTTTCAACTGATGTTTACTGTTTACCAATTTTACTGTTTCAGACTTAAGAATACCCTTCTAATGTTACAAAAATTATGTGGACAACTTGGGGTAGATATGTAGAGTTATGTTGTAACATATGAAGCAACCCTAAGAACCCTATTAATGACGAATTATACATATTTCAAGACGCATTTGTTCAGTTTTGGAAACCAAAAGTTTTGATAACTTTTTTCATTTTCTTTCTTTTCCTGCATTTCTTTTGTCCACTGGTGTCATATAGCCAACTCAAGTTTCATGTTATTTTGTGTTTTGTTTTTGATAGGATTGCCAGTTGCAATTCCTAATTTGGGGCCCTCCTTACCCTCTGCTCTATCTCTGATGCTTCCAATGGGCATTGGGGATCGGGGAGTGATGTGTGGAATACCTGAGAGAAATTATACGCTACCTCCACCGCCTTACCCTCACTTGGACAGCAGCTACTTCAGACACATTCTACCTGGTGCGTAGTGGGCTAAGAGATTGATCTAAGTCTCTGGTCAGCCGTGTGTGTGTGTGTGTGTGTGTGTGTGTGTGTGTGTGTGTGTGTGTGTAATGATAGAACCATCAAGAGCGGGGCTATAAGTACGAATAATTTCATCATCTTATTGTGAGCCTCCATTATTGCTGGGCCCCTATGGACAACTTACAGCCCAATTTATGCACATTTACTCAGAAGTAAGTGCCAATGAGGCTTACTCCTGGGGAAAATGTGCGTAGGATTGCAACCTCAATGGGGGATATACATGTTTGCAATAAGTAAACATAATAAGCTACACTTCTAGAATTTTGAACACAAATTCTGTTTTCTGTTTCTTGGTACAGACATCCTGAAACTCTTTAAAATTGTTCATTGCAAGACATTGATTTGATTTTAAACAAATCAAAATTAAGGTTATGGTCTGACTTTAAAGAGGAAGAGGCACTAGAATTATAAAACTACTGATAACATTTTATAACTATAAATAAGTTGCCATTGCACTCATCAGTTTGAAACTTGACTAGCTATTGCAATCGGGTACTTTTCTCATATTCTCTTTTTACTCTCTCTTCCCTTCCTCAGGTCTTTTATCTTATTTAGCTGACAGACCTCCACCTCAATACATCCATCCCACCAACATAAATGTTGATAGTAATCCAGCTTTATCTGTCTCCAACAACCCTTCCGGTCTGGATCCCTACCAGTCGAATGGAACAGTGGGTCTTGAACCAGGCATTGTTTCCATGGATTCCCGCTCAGTGAATGTGCACAACACCCAGAGTTTACATCCCAGTGACAGTCATGATGTTGCTCTGGATACAACTATCGCCATGGAGAGTGTTTCAAGGGTTTCCAGTCCAATCTCTCCTGACAGAATAGCTGAGGAACTTACAATGAGTGACGTGGCTGGAGATCATTCACAGATTGCCAGTGGCAACCAAAATCATGAGCCTTTAGCTGTAGATGCTGTGGGCAGCACCATAGCCACAGATACTGTTGGGCATGGCGGTGTCATCCCCATTCACAGTAGCAGTTTGGAACTTCCTGTTGTTATGGAGCCTGACCATATTGCAGGCCGTGTCAGCGGGATATCTGACAGAACGCTGAGTGATTCAATTCATACAGTGGCTATGAGTAGCAATTCTGTGAGTGTTGCACTTTCTACCTCGCACAACCTCACGTCCTTGGAATCTGTTTCTTTACATGAGGTGGGTCTCAGTTTGGAGCCTGTGACAGTGTCTTCCATAAACCAGGAAGTAGCCATGGGACAAAATCATGTGGATGTCTCCTCAGATAATCTTGCCTTTGTGCCATCATCACTGCAGATGGAAGACTCCAATTCAAACAAGGAAAACATGGCCACCTTGTTTACCATATGTAAGTGTGTGCCCCTGTTTGCTTTCCTCAACCTTTGGTTGCATTATCATTGCAACTATTTTGAGGAAAGGTAGAAGGATTCTTGTAGAAAGGTAGAAGGATTTACACCTTTCTGGAGTGAGGTCCAATTAACTCAGAAAATATTTTTTTTGAAAAATTCGGGAGAATTGTTAAAATTTGCACTCTGCATAATTGCAGTGTCCCAGAAATGATCAAAAGGTCATAGTCTGGGGATTCTGGAGACCCTTCAGACACGGGCTCAGCACCCATATTGAGTCAGATCTGTGAGCGCCAAACCCATGGATAAGGAGGGCCAACTGTACTTGTTACAGGCAACTTGGGGAGTAGCTATTTCCAAGTCTCTTGACACTGCAATTCAGTGTTGATTGTTGGTTCATATGGGTGCTTGATGTTCATGTTCCTTTAAGTGTACTGGTTTTTACCACGTACAGTCACCCATTGTTTTACATGAGGATTATGTTCCAGAGTTGGCATGTAATGCTAAAGTTGCATATACTCAAAATAGCCTTGAAAATATCTTTCATCCAGAAAATACAACTGTGTCTCTAGAAATTACAAGTGGGGACTGAATTAACAGTAGCTTCATTATCTTATCTCAATTTTTCTCAGGCATGTATTTAGTAAGTAGAATGGCAGTTGGAATCACCTGCACTATTTAAACTTTTCCTCTGTTTTTTCTTTCTTTCTATGTGAAATTGAATTTATGCAAGTCAATTGCACCTAAAATGAAGAGCATCTTGGTATTTTTTTTTCCAGAAATAGGTCAGCTTGTATTGTCTGTGTCCTAGTCAGATGTGTGTCAAAGATGTTCAGAAGTACATCTGTTAAAAAATGACAGGTGCTATTGAACCTGTGGCAAAGTCTGTGGATTTGATTATGCTACCAAGACTCTATTTCTGTGATGAAATCTCCTACGTGATTTTGGATGTGCTGCTTAGGTTTCCTTCGCCATCCATTTGTCTGCAGTGTGGATGGGAAAAATCCTGTAGTATTTAATACGAAAGAATTTTATCATGTTTGCTGACCTAGCACTATGTGAGTGTTGAGCCCTTTGGTTTTTGTGCTTTGGGGGGCAGAAATGGTTATGATGCTGGCTGCAAATTCTGAAGCACCCCTCTCAAATTTCAGATAGCTATAATGTCCCCTTAGTCCCAGTGTCTGTTGAGCATTGGATTATTTGTTGATGTGATTTTTTTTGAATGCACTGCGATTTTTCTGCTGATACAGATGCTTTCTGTTGACAGCAGTGTCTGGCTAATCATATGCAGCTTTTGAAGCTCATATGATCAAGGGTCAGAGCACTAGTGGGAAAGGAGACACCTTGCAATAGTACTAGGATCCAGCCTTGGCACCAGTATTTGGGCATAGCAGCAGCCTGATGCAATTCTGAACCTTCTCCTTAAGACTATGGGCCACAGCTGCTGCTCTACAGCAACTTTATTTGTGGGACTTTGCAGTCTTCCAATGTTTGGGTGGCAGGCTGCATGATAGCAAGTTCTTTGCAGAAATGCTTTGCTATTCGGTTTTTGTAATGGTTTTTGTAACCCTCTTCTTGTTTGTCATACTATGGTGGCACAAAGGAACATTTGTTTGATGCTGTGTCCCTTCCCTCATCCACAGGGTGCACAATCTGTGACAAGGCATACCCATCAGATTGTCCAGATCATGGGCCGGTGACCTTTGTTTCAGACACCCCGATAGAGAGCCGAGCCAGGCTTTCTGTTCCAAAACAGCTTGTTATTCGCCAGTCTATTATGGGAACTGAAGCTGGTAAGGATCTTGTTAAATGTAGATTTTTATAACACAATTGAGGGAAAAAACTCCAAGTATTCACAATATGATTAGATAACTGAAAAAGGCAGTAAGTTAGTCTGGGTAATACATTATGAATAGGTACAGGTGTTTGAAAATGGAGTTTTTTTATTTTTATGAAAAATTGTTGAATTAAAATGCAAAATGTTATGTTTTTGTGTTTATAACTGATTACAGTACATGATTCCAGTGTTCTGTACTAAATGCGCGAACGTTTCCCTTTTAAAAAGAGATCACTCTGGGTCCCTTTGGCTTTGCAAAGGAGTCATGGAAAATGATGAGCTGAGAGTTTGATTTCATACACCTGGCTAAATTGTTGGCTGCTTCTGCAGTTTCTGAAATAAGAATTTTCTGTTTTTGCAGGAGATACCATGAAATCTTTAATGAATGCAGGAGGTCAGGATCTCAGTTTCACAGATCATCTGAAAGTAAATGACTTGCTATCAGAAAAGAAGTATCTGTGCATTGATTACAGTTGAGCTTACTCCCAAGAGTGTTATGTGATAGTAGTTGTTTCTGTGGATATCCTATTTTGTAGAAGTTGTCATGGCCTGATGCTTAGCAGTAGCCCTTGGAGCAGTTTTATTGATCTATGTTGTTGCTAATCTTCACTAACCATAGCTCTTGAAGGTGTAGTCAGTAGATTATTGTTTTTTTACACTGGTGGCAGGTGTGTGGGCTCAAGAAACCATTCCTGTGCGGACTTGCTTTGGACCACTCATTGGACAACAGAGTCGTTCTATGGAAGTAGCTGATTGGACAGACAAAGCAGCTAATCACATTTGGAAGGTCAGTGTGTGTTGTCATGTTTTATTAATGCATTTTAATGCAAAACTCCTTGGATTTGACCTTCCTTCCTTACATGCACAAGAAAAGTGCAGTGCCTCATTGTGAAGGGCAGTGCTTTATCACTACTAGTACTTCACAGTACAACAGGTGATACATGTCCTCACTGCTGCATTTATCTCATTGCACTGGCCTGACCCCACTGGAAATGAAGATGGCTGGGGTGCAGGTACCCTAGTAGGCAAGATGAGACTGTGCAACTGCCTCGCTCTTTAAAAGAGATACCATTTGGGGAAGGAGGGTGAAGAGTGAAAGACAGATATGGGGTAGCAGAGGCAGCAAAAAAAGTTCACAAAGCCATTTACACAACAAATTAAATGGGGAGGGGATATCCAAAAATATGTTGTCATACTTTATTCTGATTCTTTTGACAAATTCAGCCACTTAATCTCACCATGTTCTAGTGTGTTGCTGTGAATTGTCACAGAGAAATGGTGGCTGCCATCGGGGTTCTCTGATCAACTGAGCTACTCTGTGTGGAGATACTGTGTGTTCAAACATTTGAAATGACCCCCTGTTCTATCTCTTTCTTGTCAGATGTACCATAACAACATCCTGGAGTTCTACATCATCACAACTGATGAGAATGAATGTAACTGGATGATGTTTGTGCGGAAAGCCAGGTAGGTGAGTGAGAGAGAGAGAGAAGAGGAAGAAAAAAATCTCACTCCAAATTCTGTACTTTTTAAATTTAATCTGAAATAGTGCACTCCCTCTTGTGTGAGAGCCAGTGCCAGAAATTTATTGAATTCTATCAAAGTCTACTCTCATGGGTGCCATGATTCAAGAAAATGCATCATTTTGGTAACATTTTGACCACTATGCCTATTCTGAGAGAGCAGCACTGGCTACTATTTATAAATGGGCTCTGCTTTTAGGTGCACCTCCAGCATCTTCTCAGTTGTGAACTTATACCAGCCTGTCTGTGGAATTCATGTCATAGAAAGCCTGCCTGTTTAACTTGTGGCTGAATTCTTGAAAGCTAATTAAAGCAATCTTATTTAGGAAGGAATTTATGATAGCCAGTATGTAAAAGCTGGACTGGGACCTCTGTTGAGATGTCTTTATGAGTGTAATCTTTTAAAAATTCTAACTTTTTATTGTATTTGGTGAGCCATTAAGAATACCTTTATAGATTAGTAAATGTATTTTTATTTCTTATACTTTTCTAAGTACGTCTTAGAAAAAAGTAAATGTGGAATGTTCCCCCTCCCCCAGCTGCTCTTGTATTATATAAGGCAAAGTGCCCTAACCTAAACTCTGATGAATCCCCAGTATGCATATCCACCCATCTTTGTGATACAAGAACCCAGAAAATAGGGTAATTACTCATGGTTTTTCTAATATATTAACACTGAAATGAAGATAGCTTATGCGTAGTGAATATTGACCAGGACCTTTAGTGAAAATAGATGTGGTCCCTGAAGAGGATAATTCCTTATACATAGCACTCTGGCATTGAAGGATGGGGGAGGCTGAGCACTTTTGATGGCTTCGTCATCCTTTCATTGCCTGGTTTACAAAAAATGCAAAATATGTTCTAGCCTAAGGGTAAGCATTCTGCTAGGTCTTGGAATCTGAATTTGTATTAGAAGCAGGAGCATACCTCTAGTTCAGCCCATAATCAAGTTTACCTTTTGAAAGAAACTGACTGGTGGGTAGAGATTTTTCACTTTCTGGAGACAAGCAGGGAAATGTACAGTTTTGTAATGTGTTGAAGTTCTTAAATGGATCTTTAGACCCTCTTTCTAAATGAAAATGTGGATGCTTCTAACTGGTAGCGGCACTTTGCTGTTGGATTTTTAATTGATATAAATTATGATTATGAAATTAACATTTAATAGCTGAGGTTGTGACAAATTGTTGTGTTTTCCCTCCATGTGGAATAGGAACAGAGAAGAGCAGAATCTGGTAGCTTACCCACATGATGGAAAAATTTACTTCTGCAGCTCCCGTGATATTCCTCCAGAGCAAGAGCTTCTTTTTTACTATAGTCGTGATTATGCTCGACAAATTGGTAAATATTTGGGCACATTTATTCCAAATACATCTTCTAGCCTTATTTGGCCCCTGTTTCATTGTGCTTCTCTCAAAGCTCTGAATGAATTGCTGTAGTTCTGTAGTGTGTTTTGAACATTTCAAATTTGCAGATTTTCATTCCAGACATTTTTCAAAGGTTACTAAGCAGTATCTTGCAGGCTAAGAAACATAGGTATAATTGGGGGCTTGCTTAAATCAATAAAAGAAACTATTATCTGAGCTGGCCAGTATTGCATTGGAAGTTGCACTAGATCATTCTTGACCATGAATTTACTGTATTTTGAGACTTTTTAGTCAAGATTATGTTGGTGCTTTTTAGGTCCTACCTACGGCTGCACCAGCAAAACCAGTAAATCTACCAATTTACTTACCTTATTATGACCTACAGTACTGAATATATGGGTTTTTAGGAAAAATTGTTATATTAGCACAGTCCTGCAATCATAAGGGTAAGATATCATTTTATACTGCGTGAGAGAAAATTGGTCACCTTAAAAATGGAACCACATTAAATAGTAAACCAACAAATATTTGAGTGTTAGTGTAATTATGTGTCTGTTTTTATGTTTAAAGGTGTTCCTGAACAGCCTGATGTGCACACGTGTCAATGTGGGAAAGAGTGTGCTTCCTACACAGAATTCAAGGCCCACTTGAGCAGTCACATTCACAGCCAACTTCCTAGCCAGGGGGCACATGCCAACAGCCACGGACCAGGTCACAGTAAAGAAAGGAAATGGAAGTGCTCCATTTGTCCTCAAGCTTTCATCTCGCCTTCTAAGCTTCATGTTCACTTCATGGGCCACATGGGCATGAAGCCACACAAGTGTGATTTCTGTAGCAAAGCCTTCAGTGATCCCAGCAATCTACGTACCCACCTCAAAATACACACTGGTAAGTATAGACTAGAGTGAGAAGCAGATACCACATTTGCTTACTCAAGAGTTAGAGGAACAACTAAGCAAACACTTGACCAATGTCTTCCTTGCAAAGTTGGGCTTAATCCTAGACCTATCCTTACTCCCATTTTATCTTTTCCCATCCAAATTAATAGTACTAGCTGAACAGCTGAAGCAAAATTTCAAAGTGTTAATCTCCTGCATTTTGTGCCCAAAAGCCTTGTTTTGTATATTGTTCTGCACCGATAATGTTTTTCACATTGTCATCCTTGAAGACCCTGAGCAGGTCCATTATATACTAGCAACAACGGTTCTCTTTGTAACCAAGTTGTCTTTTTTTTTTAATCCTCCCAACTTGGCCTCTATATTTTCTCTTCCTATTATTTTCTCTTGGGGTGTAATGCATTTAAAGTTCCACTTTACTTTGAAGGAGCAATTGCGTAAGACGTGTATGGCAAAAGTATGGTTGGTTTTTTAAAACCAAATGAGGTGAAATGTAAAAGATGTCTTATAACTTGCTTATGTTCAATTCTAGGTCAGAAGAACTATCGCTGTACTCAGTGTGAGAAGTCATTTACTCAGAAGGCCCACCTGGAGTCACACATGGTTATTCATACGGGGGAGAAAAACCTCAAGTGTGATTACTGTGACAGACGCTTTTTCCGGCGCCAAGATCTTAAGCAGCATGTACTTACCCATACACAGTGAGTAATTTGCAGGAAGCAGATGGTTCAGGTTGTCTAGGGCAGTGGTTCCCAACTCCGGTGGAAGAAAGCCTGAGCCTCTAATGGAAACATGGGTTTTAAACCCATTGCAACAAGCCTCTGCACCTTTGTCTGCTACGCACAACTCTTGCCAGCAGCTGTGTGTGAGCGAATGCCCAGGAAAGTTTAAGGGGGGCAGAGGAATTGGAGACCATCATTAGAAGGTTCCGAAAATGGAAGGAGGGGAGAGAGGGGCACCCAGCAAGCTTGCTCATTAGTCCAGCTTCAAGGTGGAGCGGGGCAGCTGCCCCTGTGAGAACTTGTGCGCTCTCTCTCTCTCTCGATGGCTTCTCTGGGCTCTTCTCCTATCCCCTCTTTGGAATCTACAAGCTGATTCCTGTTGTTTTCATGTACTCTCCCCCACCCCACCCGGAAGCCACATCTCTTTACTCCCCTTTTCATCC
This sequence comes from Lerista edwardsae, assembly GCA_029204185.1. Classification (NCBI taxonomy): domain Eukaryota; kingdom Metazoa; phylum Chordata; class Lepidosauria; order Squamata; family Scincidae; genus Lerista; species Lerista edwardsae. The sequence continues at coordinate 5,636,931 of JAJKFI010000060.1, forward strand.
TGAGGAGAAGCAAGAGGATTGGGAGGTCTCTGTGGCGGGACAGTTAAGAGACTCAGGGCTAGGCTGCAGCAAGGAAAGAGCCACAGGTTTCATAATTCAAGGAAGCTGAATCCCCACCCCAGAGCCCACCCTTCAACCCCAACCAGAGCTTTGCTTTGCCCACCTGCTAAAAATGGTAAAGCTTGAAAATTTTTATTTACCTTTTATATTAACATTAACAATATTAATGTATTTTTTATATTTACATTGTGATGTAAAAAAGAGTTCGACATATTTCCAAGAGCTTCACGTGCCATGGCTTTGCCCTCTTTCTCTCTATAATGCTGCTTTACTCCTTCTGTTTAGAGACCGTCAGCTCAAGTGCCCCCAGTGTGAAAAATTGTTCTTGAGAACAAACCACCTGAAGAAGCACTTAAACTCTCATGAAGGAAAACGGGACTATGTCTGTGAAAAGTGTTCCAAGGCTTATTTAACAAAGTACCACCTCACTCGCCATCTAAAAATTTGTAAAGGACCCATATCCAGTCTCTTAGCCCAGGAAGAAGAAGAGGAGGAGGAGGAAGAGGAAGATGATGATTCAGAAGAAGAATTGATAAACTCTGTAAGGAGCGAAAACATGTGATGAATGACACTCTCTCCACCCACAAACAAGAAATGGATGACCTCCTAAAACTAAATTAATCAGTAATTATTGAATGACCCTCTTGTCAGTGGCTAAAGGTCACATTTTAATGAAAATGGATTATTAAATATGCACTTTTCAAAGCATTTTGCAGGAAGCTTAAACCAATGAGATCATCAATATGCTACTCATTTTTATCTGTTTGAATTGTTCTCTTGAGAAACTTGGTTGATGTGTCATGCATGACTTTTAGAACGAAACAGGTAGCTACAGTTCTTCGTTCAAGGTTATCAACTATTTGGAATAATCACTAGCAACCACTCTGTCAGACTACAATAGGAAGTAGTTGTTCAGACACATTAAAACAACTAAGCATTTCCAAACTGCAAGGGTATGAAATATTCTCAATCAGGGAGGCAGACTGTGTTTAGTGCAGACATGGTTTTAGACATGGTTTCACCATTCCGTGAGGATGACATATGGTATTTGTGAACTATAACCAGTAATCATTTTTGGGAGAGGGAATCCTGCTGCTAATGTATTTATGGAATGAAGATATCTAAAATCTGCTTTGTGATGGAAAAAAATTGATAGTGTTTTTTTAATGTGTGTATCAATGATAAATCTTTCTTGGGACCAGTTTACCTAATACCACTTTTGATAAGAGCAGCAACTACTAGCAGCCTGAAACTTCTGTGATCTCTTACTTTAATGATCCTACAATCATTCTAGTATGTAAGTAGTGACCTTGCTGCCCCCATAATAGGCACATCAGTGGTTCCCAAACTGTGGGTCGCAAATCACCTAGGGCAACCATATTGAAAAGATGGGATGCTGGAGGGCTGTGTGGTTGTTTTGCTTTTGTTAAGGTTGTAAATAGTGCAAAAACTAACTCACTCACCTACCATTTTTCAAAATAATGTTTATACATATACAGTGCAACTATCACAAAGTATATCATGATTCCATTTCAGCTTCTGGATTGCTGCTACCGGCAGAGTTCTTTGCTTGAGAACTTGACTTGGCCACTATGAGCCTCTCCCTCTTTCCAAAGACATCATTCACTATAAAACAAAACAAGAGCTAAGTGAGTGTATAAAAGAAGAGCTAAGAACATTTTTGCTAACTCAGAACCCTATGGGCAGGGGTGGCCCCAATTATGAGGAAACCTGAAGTGCTTGCTTGGAGCAAGATTCTTGGAGGGGCAGCAAATGGATGAGCCCTTGTGTTTGCCTGCTGCTCCGCTGGATGCTCTGATCCTTTTCTGACTTGTTGGGAGAGGATTGCAGCAGTGGCAGCTTCCTTTTCCCTCTAGTGCTGCTGGAGGAAGGAGTAGGGGAAAAAGCTGCTGTGGCTCCAAATCACCTCTCCCTGCCTAGTTGGTGGGACTTAGAGCTTGCCTATTATATCTCTTCCTTGCACTTATGAAGATTGCTGAATGCAGCCCCTCTCCCACCCCTTCATGGACTGAGCATGGGCCAGGGATGCTGGATTCCCAGCATCACTGGCACCATTTCAAATGGAAGAGGCACAAACCAAGGAGGATTTTTGCAGCTATTTTTGTAAGTAAAAGGAAGGGGAGAATGGCGGCACACCTGCTCATTTGCCTACCTGCCTTCCACAGGAGGATTGCGCGTGTGGCAGATTCAGGCAACACAGAAGTGCATGCCGCCATGCGTAATAGGACTTGACAATACTGCAAGTACTGCCAAACAGGCAAGGAAACTTCTATGATAGTGGAAAGGGGGGGAGAGATAAGGAAAGTTCTTGCAGGTGTCCAGAAACATAAAAGGTGCTTAAATCTAGGGCCTCTGGATCAGTCTTGGTGGCTAGCACCAAGGGCCCACTAAAATTTATAGGAACAGGTCATGTTGCAGACACAGTAAAAATGGGGAAGGGAAGTTTTGAGGACACAGTTTTTCATGTCCCATAGTATTAGTTGGAACTATGTTAAAGAGAAACACAATTGATCACCTGCAGAAATGCTGCTTATATCCCAGGTCCGCAACCCTTGTCGCTCTCCTCCAAAGGCATAGACAAATGGTAAATCTGGACAACTTGCAACACAAAAAAGCGCACCCTGGGAACAAAAGACATTCAAAAATGAAATTCTTTCCAATCAATCCTCTGAATTAATAAGTACATTGCCTAACTAAGTTCTAGTGTTTTTATTCAAAGTATAGCACAAAGATACAGGAAGCAACTGTCTATATTGTTTCCTGTTACACAAGTCCATTTAAAGAGTACATACTGTATAAAATACTTGTGCAAACTTTCAATAGCATAATTTATAATGTCCAGTATGATTGTATTTTAATAAAACAGGCGTGCCCTTTTCCACAGAGGATCTGTTCCACAGGCTCCCACAGATACAGAAACAGCAGATTCAGGGTACACTATAAGAATAGAATATGCATTTGTTTGGTGCGGGTGAAGGGGCTAAGTCCCTGCAACCCACCCACCCACCCACCCACCCACCCACGGCCATTATTTTTGTTTTTGCATTGTTGTGACTAATGCCTGCACGCCACAGGGAGACTAATAACATGTTGTTAGTCTCCCTCTAGTGGTCAGGATGATTACTTTCACATCCAAAAACAAAAGTAATGGCCATGCAGGAAAGACATCGCACTTCAGTAACAAAGGGCCTTATGCTGCTAGAATACTTGATCTGGTAATGCAAGGCCTATTAGGAATGGGCCATAAGTTGATCCCAGTTCACTGAATTTACTATATGCAACACAATTTCGGAAAAGAATAAGACTCATTTGATTAGGTATATTCTTGGTTTCTTTCTCGTCAAAAAAAGGGGCGACAGTCACCATTTTCATATCTCTGGAATGAACCAAACTGGGTTTGTCTCCTAATATATCCCAAATTTTCACATATTTGTCTGCAGATGATGTCACAAGGCATCCTTTGATTTGGCTGCTTAGCTGTAATCCTGCAAAACAAACATATTTCCAGTATGTAACTATTATTCAGAAAGATAATTCACCCAAACTCCGTATTACAAAGAGAAGCCAACTCAATACATCCAGACCACATGACCTTTGTTCCTCCAGCTCCAAACCACCTCAAGAAACGTCTCCTGATCCCTTTAGACAGCTATACCTTTACTACCACTTATTACTGGAACTGCCAAGCTTGAATATTGCCATGATGCTATCATTACCATCAGATCCTTCTTTAAAACCCACCTTTTCTGTGAAGTTGTAGCATCACCACTTAGAGCCACATCAGATATGTCTGTAAACTTGTAACATGGCTCTATGAGTCCCCTCCTGATATAACAGCCCAGGGGATGCAAAGCAGCATGGCACCACAGCAGAGAGTTCGGGGTGGGTTAGGGCTCTTGTCCCTGCTGCAGTTTTGCTCCCAATTATTTCTCACACATGCTATATTAAATTATGGGAAAAAGCTACAACTGAACATTCCCCCAACCAGTACGCCTGTTTTGCAGTCCCTTCCCAGTCTCTATCTATACTAAGGGAAAGAGCCACCAGCACCAGGCCACATTACTGTTTACAGGTAGATCTACTCTGGACCTCAGTCCCTTTACCCTATAGCAGGGGTCAGGGAACATTTTTACCTTTTACCCCAAAATATATTTAGATGCGCCAATGTTACCCCCACCCCAACCACCACCAGAACAAAAGAAAACAAATTACATATTGGAACCCATTGCTTTTTATTTGATTAATTAATTAGCTTAATTAATGCTATGTAAATATGAAGTTGTAAAGGGCAGAGCAAAACAAACAAAAACAAAACAAAACGGAGCCAGCCAGCCAGCGGCGGAACCGGAATGGGGGTAATGGATGGTTGCACTGCCAAGACACAGCCGGGCATGCATATAGATTCATATGCATGCCCAGCTGTGTCTCGGCAGCACGACCGTCCGTTACCCCCAGGAATTTCATTTTTACCCCATTTGGGGTAATTTACCCCTGTTCCCTGACCACTGCCCTATAGCACCTGCCTCTGAGACGATGCATTTAAAACGAATGCATATTCTCCTGGTTTCATCTGCCTTCATTTCCCCTTCTGCCTCCCTTGTGGCAAGTTCTCTGGGGCAGGGGACTGTCTCTCACCACCATTCTTGCCCAAGACTAGAGGCTGCATGGTGGAGTTCTTCATTTACATATGTCCACCTCTTTCAGGAAGACAGCACAGCGCAGATGCCTGAGGGCCTCCAAAATCCTTGGGCCACCAATATCATCTGAACCAAGACCTACTTTCCCTTCCACTGGTTAAAAACCATGGACCATGAAAAGCTAAGGCATAGTCCAAGTCATCTTTCAATAATTAGGCTCATGACCCAGATATGATGTGCACATCTCATACTTTATTTGCCAAGAGCCATGTCAACCACTGCAGAGAGGCAAATGCACATTTGTCATCCATACTGCACATACACCTCAAGAAAGGCAGACAATATGATAGTGTTATTCTACCAACAGCAGACCCAGCCTTTGGGGCAGGGGGGTGGGGGAAGGCAAGGCTTACCAGATACTTCTTCATCATGAGCTTTCAGTGTGAAGACTGGTTTATCTGAACGAGCATCCAGGCAATACACAAATCCATCTTCCGTACTGGCCTACAAAAAACATGGCATTTTAAAACACACTGCAAGTCGTTTCAAGCACTTTTTGAATAGGTCATACATATCTGGAGCAGGAGGCACAAGACATCATGGAGCCAGGTACTTACTAAGAAGTGATAAGGTGAAAAATGATTCCAGGTCACTCTTTCAACCTGCCCACTAAAGCGCCAGATTCTACGGTTTTCTTGTGGATTTCGACAGTCGTATAAAACGGCTGATCTGAAAAACACAATATTTCTTCAAAGTGAGACTTAAGGTTCTTAAATCCCACATGCTAAAATTCATTCATTGGCAAGCTAATTAATTTTTTTTCATTTAAACACCACCACAGACATATAAAGCAGAGAAGCAAACCCTCAGTAGCCAGGAAAATGGCTGCAAACCTGCTGTAGCCAGGAAAAAAAACCCCCACACAACTGGCTTAGAAGATGCCAAGGCAAGGACATTTATGTCCTTTAACTGGCCTAGAAGATGTCCAAGGCAAGGACATGGCTCACTAGTAGGGGTCTGAGGCAGTGGTGGTATTCAAATAAATTAACAACCGGTTCTATGACGTCATAGCCGGAGCAAAAAAAACCCCAAAGCCAGCAGAGGTAAGCAAGTGGGCAGGGCCCGGCCGTTTAACAACCGGTTCTATAGAACCTGGGAGAACCCCCTGAATAACACCACTGGTCTGAGGGTCCCACACGTACCTAAGTACCATCAATGGTATAAGTACAAGTACCACTGGTTGAAAAACACTGCTCAAAATCTTAAATCAAAATTACAAGAGAGAAAGAGCCCAATCCCACCCAATGTTCCAGCACCAATGCAGCTCTGAGGTAGGAGAAGAAAATTCCCTTGAGGAGGCTTCTGTGACGGACCCTTCCCACCGCAGGATGCAGAACATGCCCTGGTGGAACGGCTGCATCAGTGCTGGAAATCTGGATAGGATTGGGCCCTAAGTCAATACCAGAGCATTAACACAATACGTAACTGGACCTAGATTAGAATGCTTACACTGAGGCGGGATAGGATTTTATACCACATTTATTATTTGTTTCCTCATCCTGCAACCACTGTACAACCTTTTTAGTCACAAAGCAGTGAAAGAAAATAAGCCCTTCCTTACTTGTCGTAGGAACCAGAAATGAGAGTTTGTGTTTCAAATGGATGAAACTGCAGCGTCTGCACCTGAAAGGAACATTAGATTTGAGAGATATTTACCCTGAAATTCAGTTTCACAGTATATATAATTGCTTTTGATATAAAATCCACTGTAGGAGGCATGTTTCCACAAACACACCTTTTCTGGAAATGTGGTTACCTGCTAGCTTTAAACAAAAAGCCAGGCACCCACCAGTATGTAAAATATATATTTGATTAAAAAATTGCTGATATGGGGCAAACAGCACAGTCTGAGTTTTAGTTTTGTAAAAAAAAAAATGTGCGCTGAACTTAAAGGGCGCAAAACTCTTAAATCTTCTGCTCTTATACCCTGTGTGGATAAGTTTCACGCAGCTCTTAAATCCCTCCTCTGCTAGGCTCTCGTATGCCATACTCTCTTAAAGGCGATTCAATTTACACACAAAATGACTAACAGAAGCCCAAGAGGAATAGAACGTTCCTCCAACTACTTCAGGCCTTTTCCAATTGATTTTTGTTTAAGCTTGGAATAGGATAGTTCCAGTAGTGGGATCTGCAAATGAAGAAGTGGAACGCTGGGCGGACGGGCTGCCAATCAAATGTTAGTCCCGCCTAAGTCCCGCCCAGCGTTCCACTTCTTCATTTGCAGATCCCACTACTGGATAGTTCCCCCACAATAGTGCCACGAGGGCCTCTGGGGAAGGGAAGGGTGGAAGCAGCAGCAAGAACAACTGTGTCACTGCCACTGTCGAATCATACGCTGGCTCTACCCATCACAGAGGCACTGTTCTGTGTAAGATGTCAATAGTTATTCCCTAGGGTTGCAAAATGCTTTAGGCCCAAATCCTTACCAACTTTCCAGCACTGACATAGCTGTGCCAACGGGGCATGTGCTGCATTCTGCAGTTGGGAGGCAGTCACAGAAGCCGCCTCAAGGTAGGGGAATGTTTGTTCCCTTACCCCAGTGCTGGGAAGTTGGTTAGGCTTGCACCATGATTCAGACAGCTCTGATTGTTTTAACAGCTACAACGCTGGAATAAACGCTGAACAGGTGATGTTGTATCCATCTGTGTGTCAAAACGGTTAACCCACTGCCACTCTGGAACCAACGTACCTTGTCTGTGTGAAAAGAAAGGTTTGCTGCGGGCGTGCTGGTGGACATGTCCCAAAGAATTACAGAGTGATCCGCAGATGCACTTGCCAGCACGGATCTGAAAGGAACAGAGGAACAAAATGGGGGCCCAGAGCAAGTGCACAGACACCCAACCCATTTGTCTCATCACAACTCTGCCTGCAGCCAGAGGGTACAAAACTTTAAGTGCTAAAAGTTCAGCTATCCAAGAAAAGATAGCCCTGTGCCGAGTTTTCAAACAGACGATAAGACTGGGAAAATAAAAACTGCAGGTAGTCTTCTGCTTAATTTAAGCATTCTGGCTTAATGGGATTGTGGAATAAATAGACCCACCTGAGCCCCTGCCTCCACTGGCATAATTAGTGTTGTGCCAGCACAGGCTGCTTTACACCTGCTGCAAAATATCCTCCACTGACGCATGCTTGCGGGCACACTAGCAAGAAGGCTGCAATAACCACCCGTGCACTGCAAGGCTGACAGACACCCAACTGCCTGACACTAACAGTAACAGTGATGCAGCTTCTAATGACAATCAGATGAAACTGGCAAGACAGGAGCTGCGTTTCTGGAGGCAATGAAACTAGAGTAAATGAAGCTGACTGCAGCTCCCAGAACAGAGGAGATGCTAAATAAGAGTACCAACAGAAAAAAATACGAGAAGTGTATCAATTCACATTAAAAATTCCGTATTTCTATTATTTACTAGAAACTGCTTTGAGTTGGCTCTGGTTAGAGCTCTGTCCAGACACATGGGAACCTGCCTTATACTGAGACAGGTCACTGGACCATCTAATTCAGTATTGATTCAGACAGGAAGACTTTCCCAGCCCTAAGTGGAGATGCCAAGGACTGAACCTGGGACCTTCTGCATGCAAACTGAGCTGCAGCCTCCTCCATGGCCCCAGAGAGAGCATGCAGGAAGCCAATCCCGTAGTCCAAACGTAGACGATGTGGCTACATCTAATACAATTGCACTGAGAACCCAACCCTATGCATGTCTACTCAGGAGTAAGTCCTATTATAGTCAATGGGGCTTACTCCCAAGTAAGTGAGGAGAGGAGTGCAGCCTAAGTGTTCTTTTACCTGAGTTGTTTATTCCATGAAAGGTCAAGAACTGCATCAGTGTGACCTTCTTGAGTGTCTTCTTTAGATAAACTCTGTGTATACAAATGTACAATAATTACTGCTGACTTCCACGGGTCTAAAAAAAGTGCCTGCTGTATTAGCCTCTTAGTTCTGGACTCCTTTACATGGCCAAACAAAGGAACATCACATATTTCAGAAGACTGCATTATCACGAAAGCCTGAAGCCATATAATACATTCTAGTTACACTCCCTTGGCCTTCTTCAGTAAGAGAAATAATCCTCCAAAGGCAGCGATTTTCAGCCTTTTTCATCTCATGGCACAATGAGAAGTACTAAAATTGTTAAGGCACACCATCAGTTTTTTGACAATTGATAAGGTGCACCATGCTGCCAATGGGAGGCTTGCATCCCCCATTGGCTCTACTAATAAACGGCCTTCCCCCAAATTCCCATGGCACACCTGTAGACCACTCACCTGTAGACCACTCAATTCTCTACCTATTTATCTCAGGCGTCTACTGGCAGGGCCATCCACAAGTGGGAATTAGAGAGCATGAGGCCAAGACCTCTTTATAGGAGAGTTTGAGATCAAGGGCTAGCATCTTGTTTTCTTCCTGCTGAGCCCATCCACTGGATTGAAAAGATTTCATATTAGAAAAAGTTGAGCCAAACCACACATGGCTTCAAACACATTGTTGGTGCCGTGTGTGTTTGGCTGTTTGGTAAATTGCAGGCTGGGGTGAGTGAAGGAACCATACCAAGATTATAATGTGCTATTTACAAAATAAAACTAACATACAATTCTTTTAAATAGCATCTATAAATCCTGGGAACCTCTCCAGGTCAAACTGACATCTGAGCCACTTCTCGGTTTAAACCAGCCATTCAAATCGCCCAATGAATTATATACAGTAGACCTCCATGTTCTGCGGATGTCAGACACAAGCCCCACCCACCCCCCACCCCACGGGCTTACTTTGACCCTTCAACCCTTACCAGAGCAGAGCCTGGAGAGTTTTCTGAAGCCCAAAAAGTCCATGCAAGCCCCCATGGGCTTCAGAATGGCTATGTAGACCAAAAAAAAAAAGTCACAAAAGCCAGAAGTGACATTTTAATTGCCTTAAGGCATTCTGAGACTCAGAGAAGCCTGTACACATTTTTCCACTCCAAGTCTGTTCAATTCATCTTTCCACAGTGTCTTGTCACCAAAGGGTTCCAAAAAACAAGTTACTCTTCAGTAAATCCATAACTACAAGATTCAGTATACAAGTGTATTATTTTGACAGAAACAGCAATCTTTCTTTGGTTTTTGCCTAGAAATATTAAAATCATTAACACTTCTTAATTACCTTCTTTCCTTTCTTTTTCTTCTTTTTTGCTTTCTTGCTCCCAAGAGTAAAGACTGGCTCTAAACAATCCACTATATCAAGATCCCACACTTCAATTATAGGGTTCATGGTACCCACAGCAATATAGTTTCCTGAAAGAGGAACATCCAAGGGCAATCATGCAGAATTCATTGCTTGGCTCATATAATTTATTCTCCTGATTTCTTCTCCTGATTTACAGGAGACCATCTGATCATGAATATAGTACAAAATAACTCATTTTAATGAAACCAGCAAGGCTTGAACCAAAGAAGTCATCACATAATTCTTCACATGTTAAAAAATCGTAGCTTTTTAAAATAAAATTTTAAGACTAATATAAATTATCTTTGAAAGTCAACAAAAGCACAGATGTGATGCAGCTAGGAGAGCAGAATGAAAAGCTCTGGCTCATAAAAACCTTTTCTGCTCCTTGTCTTTGATATTGTATTGCATTATTTTTAAACTGATGTTTTTATTATTTCATTATTTTTAGGGAAACCATTTCATGAGGCATGCCTGAAGAGCAGGGTATAAATGCTCAAACATAAAATTAAAAATGTAAGAACAGTTATTAACATTTTTGTTCTTCATCACACATCTAGAATCTTATTTCTTAAATTGGTACCCAGCCTTTTCTCCAAATCAGGATTCTCTAAATCCCCCTCCCAAGTTTGGTTCGGTGAAGATACAGTAACTTGTGTATGGACATCCAGTGACTCAGAAAACTAAAAAGGCATGCTGGACTTCACCCTTCCTCCCAGGCTGTGTCTTCCTCTTTTCCTTTGTGTACTTGAGCAAACACATGCAGAGCTAAAAACAAACAAAAAGGGTTCTCCTCGCCAACATTCTTTAGGAGTTTTCTGAGCCTCATTCACCCCTCTCTGTGGAAGAGACACTTGTCAGAGCAGGGAAGGCCAATCAGCCTTGACCAAACTGGATGTGTCGAGCTTGTTGTCTAACTGCTACCCTGGAATTTACTCATCCTCAATTTGTAATTCATTCACCTGTAGAATCGTCAGGATCAAAGTTCAGCCACTCTGTACATAAAGGGTACGCTGATAAGATGAGATCATGATGGACATAAAAGGAGTCTTCTTCATTATTATAAACTGAAAAAAAATTAAATAGTTTTCTTTATGAAATGGAAATTCACTAATCAATATACCCCTACCACTACCACCACCCACTTGCCCCAGCAAGCAAAGTAGGACTTGACAATATCACAATGATTTCATCAATCAAATACGAAGGGTGTGAAGGCAGCACAGAACTCTTTGGCACCACAGAATATTAGCTTTGGGACAGGATTGCACATTTATGATCTATCAAGCCACACAAAGCCTGCTAACCATATAAAATGGCTTACAGGCACTTAAACAATATTTACATCACATCTATAAATTCAAGCATGAAGGTGGACAAGCTAAAGACACTATCAGTTCAAGAGTGACAACAGAGGCATCTAGGTTCCAAAATCAGATAGATGACACTGCTTATGCCAATTATTTTCTAGACCTGCTTTAAAAGCAAGAAGGGATTACCTACCATGAACTTCTAGGCTGCAGTGGTCCTTATCAACTTTGCCACATACAACAAGATTGTCACTTGGCTTAATTACAAAATCTTCTTGTTCATATTGCTCCTAGAGAACAAGGAAAATTGAACAAGATTAGAACATAGCTATTTTTTGAGCCAAGCTTTCAAACATCATGCAGAATGCTCATTATTGTCATAACACTGTTGGCAGAATCCAAGTAAAAAGAACAACTATAGGAGTACCCAAAGTTCTTGGGCGTTGCCAGTAGGATGGTGGACTTTTCTTCTTTGAATAGAAGATATGGAATTCCCTTGCCATATCACAAGTGGTCTGCCCATGGCACAAGAAGTTGCTCTTTCAGGAATGCGGCACTAGTTGTGGGTTCACTGGATCCCAGCTATATGCTTTCATGAGTTTACAGGGCAAATAAGTATTCCAATACAATACTGAAAATAAAATTTGGCAATGGAGCTGGGACAATGCAAAGTCCCAAATGGAAATCTCAAGCAAGATGCATGTCTCTCTCTTGCTACAATTATAACACACCTTTAAATAAAAAATGTTGGGCTGCAAGTCTATGCAAAGCTACTTGATGAGACCTACTCAGTGAGACTTTCTTCTGAGCAGACATGAATATAAAAGCAGAACCATTCTCCCACCAAAACTCAGTGTAAGCAGCCCAAAATACAATATACAGAGATATGGGGAAATTGCAAAAAAGTTCCTGAAGAATAAAGAGCTCCCGAAGGGGTTGTAAATTATAACAAAAGGAAAATGCAACCATCATTATGACAGTGCCAGCAATTATTATAATAAATAATCGTGCATTTGAGAATTGCCTGCCATCCTAATCTGAGGTGCTCAAAAATTGCTCAGTAGCCAAAAAATTGCACAGTAGCCTCCATGGCCTCACCTGCAGTCAGCACCTTTGCTGTTGTTCTGAACTCAATTCCAGTCTTGCAAGAGAGCAGAAGAATGCTTTAATACTCACAGTATCTTTAAGAGTGACGTAAGGATCATTTTCATTGCTGCCGAATACTGTAAGGCCTGCTAGGGTCTCTCCAAGACTCTCGGTGCCTGCAAAAGAACAGTCACACCATCAACAGGTTGTAGTGGATCAGTCAAAAATACACAACAATGAAACTTCTCAAGCACCCATTTCTTTACAAATTCATTCTTGGTCTAAATGCACCAGTCTCAACAAAGATAGTGTTTTAGTCACTGAAAAAGTGATGTTAGAGATCTCACTAGCAATTATTCCAGAGAGCTACTTGTTCGCCCAGGTCTCTGGTTCTTGGAAGTTTGTATATGGAGGAATGGACCCCCCACTTTCTGAGTCTCTTCCAGTCCTGTGAATTTCAAATACCCACCATCTCAATAGCCACAACCTAGCGTATTAAACAAGACTCCTTACTCCCCAACTCTATCCTTCTCCAAGCACTCCACAAGAACACTGATCCTTCAAGATACCTTGTTTGAGACAAAACCAAATTTTTATTCAACAGCACTGAGTACTGAAGACTATATTCCAGTCCTCATTGAAAAGCTAACATTGTTTCCATCAGGACTCAACAAATTCTGGTCACACACAGCAAATCAAATGTTGTTCCTGGGGCCTAAGAAATACCTGCAAGGCTGCAACCGAGGGGCAGCCATTGCTGTAATGCATAATGGCTGTAAGAGCAGTTTGAGTAGCAGGAACAGCAAGAGCCAGGAAATTTGGGGGGAGAAGCAGGAAGTTACAGAGGGAGCCTCTCTTGTATTTGCCGGGAGGGGGGTGTCAAACAGATACTCATGAATGCATGTCCTTGCCAGGAAGCAAAGGAAAACGGAGACAGGTGAGCAGAGGAGTATACATGCTGGTTTTACAACCCATCTACTCAGAAGTGAGCCCACTGCGTTCAAAAGGACTCACTCCCAGGCAAGTGTTTATAGGATTACTGCCTTGGTGTCATGAATTTTAACTTTAAAAAATTCTTGATTTAAATGCTTTATTTTTTGAATCAAAGAATGTACATCTTTTTGCTGTCACAGTGATAACATTTGCAAAGTTTTCCTACCATCACAAGGAGTTGAAAACTGTGCTTTTTAATGCTTGTTTTTATGTGAACTATAATTCTAATACGTTTTACTGGTAATGTATTAGACTGATTTGTTTTGCACTTTTTTGGCTAGCATTAAGGCATTCAAACTTGGAAAAAAATCTGTCTTGCTCCTAAATCCAAAGTAAATTTGACAAGTCCTGGATTACGTGAAAACTTACAGAACATTTCCTGGTTGATATTGGGGAATAGAGGAAAAAGAGAGCACTACCTGTATTTTCTTCATCATAATTGTCCAAATCGTATTCCGCCAGCTCGTCGTCATTCAGCTTTTCATCCTCTTCACAGTCCTCATCTCCAGGAGCAGCGCTAGCAGCACTAGCATGTGCAACCTCCATGCTATCTCCAGCAGCCCCACCATCATCATCATCACTAGCATCCGTTGTTTCCCTATGTCAGCAAATGTACAGCACAAAACATTTTGCACAATTGAACAGCAGTGAAATATGGTCAGTCACTCACCCACTGACACTTGCACAATTCCAAATCCCTTCCCTTCCTCCGAGACTTCAATTCTAAGCATGCTTACAAAAGAACAAATGCTACTGATCTCAGTGGGACGTAATCTCCAAAACGCAGCGTCTCTCACTGCCTCCAAAAGCTGGTGCTATTGCACCTACTTAAAAATTTCAGAACAGACAGACTGTACATATGATAAAGCATGGCGTGGCTGTCCTTACATTGGGATGTCCTTAAGTTGGAGGCTATTTATAAAGTTAATAATACTGAACTCTGAACATTTGCAAATATAAGAGAAAGAAATAATTTGGACACAGAACCAAAGAAGCATTCTTTTTATATGTTCATTTATATCATTTTATATTTATAGCAATGAGACAACTACGGTTTACTTTTAATTAATCATTGTCTGGCTTTAAACACACTGCCATTTGCTCCAAAGTAACTCTTTGCCTGCTTCCAACTTCTCCCACATTCTTTTGAGAATTTTATTTTAAAGCAAACATTCTTAATAAATATTCAAGTTCCAAATTCGTAAAGACTTACTGCAATCTCTCCTTGGCTTCAGAGATCAAACGCTTCAATTCTTCCTTATCAAGCTGGACCTGCAAAACATACCAAAAACGCTACCAACATGGTTTAACAGATGAAGCAGGGGAGAAATTAAGTACACCATGCTAAGCTCCTTGGAGGAAGGGCAGTATAAAAATGGAATAACTAAGTAAAATAAATAATACTCACATGACAACACTCAAAATAGCATTGTCAGATCAACACTTCCAACACTAAGTGATATTGTGGAAACAAACTGAAATTGCAATGTTCTGAAGTCACAAACATCTTTGGCATTTTATGCAGCTGTTATAATGAATAAAGGTTGTGCCTTCCAGGCACATCTAGCAAGCTGACAGAGAGAAGCTGACTGACGGATACTTACCTCAAATACATGAGGTCAGAGCATGATGGACAATCAGTATGGAGAAAGACTGCAGCAACTCCTGGTGCTTTTGGATTCTTTTTCCATGTTAGATCCAACGTGGCTATGTTGGATCTAATATGAAAAAAAGATCCAAAAGCAACATGAGAATAATAGTGTGTTTCAGGACTCTGCCTTACAAAGCTCCACATGTTTCAAATAATATTAGAGATAGACCCAGATAATTGCTGGCGTTTGCTGTTTCAAAGCCACAGCAATCTTCTCTGTCCTGTCAGACTTCTGTGCAATCAGAGACAGTTTCTGTACCCAGCAAATTTTGATTTAATGAACTGAGGGCGCAATCCTAACCAACTTGCCAGCACTGGGGTAAGGGCAATGATGCTCCAAGCTAAGGGAACAAACAGGCGGGGGGGGGGGTGCCAGAGGTCCTCGGCCGGGTCTCACCTTGTCAGGCGTTTCCTTAGCAACGCCCCTGGGAATCCAGGCGACGCAGGTCACGGGGCAGCTCATGGTTCCAAGGCGCGAGCGCCACACAAGGAGCTGCCTGGGCCACGTGCAACTCTCTTCCGGCAAGCCTTAGCCCCGCCTCCCGGTCACTGATGACGCTAACAGCCCGACGTCACACGCGCCCTATCCATCGCATCCCATGATCGCATCTCAGCACCGCAGGGCTCGGGCCGAGTGAGGTCATCAATATGCGCCGCACGCGCGAGCTTAGTGACGTCGACAGAGACGCTTTTCTCTTTGACGCTCGGATTTCATCATGCAGAAATAGACACATACTAGAGTGTGCACCGTCTGGTCTAGATCGCGTCGGAATCCTTTTATGGTGGTTGTTCGTGTGCTGGGGAAATGCAAGGCGCCCTCCAAGCCCCGTTGAGCACAGATGTGTTCGACAAATGCAACAGGATGAGGTTGTAGGATGGCGTGCAGGTGGCCAGGGTGGGATACATGCCGCTTTAGAAGGCTCACTTGCACTGAAAACATACATACATACATACATACATACATACATACATACATACATAGGGTTGCCAGATAGAAACTGGGACAGAGTACCTCTAACCATTGGATAGAAAAGGGAATTTTGGCAGGTGCAGCTTTTGAAACCCTTGATGAGCTGCACCTGCCCAAATTCCTTCTTCTATACAATGGTTAAAGGTATAGGCACTCTGTCCCAGTTTGCATCTGGTAATCCTAGCTATACAAGTAAAGAACGAGCCCCTGAGAAGTGACCTGGGCAGGCTCCAACAATCTCCCTAATCGGGAAAATGTCTACTTGCAAGGATTTCTCTCTCAAGCTCAGGAGGTGTTGAAAAATAGGGCATCTCCTGCCTGCCTCCTGTCTAGTGTGCTATGATGTGTTCTATTCTACCGCCTCGTCCTGTTGCACGTCTAAGGACTTGCTTTGGAGTAAGTGTGTATACAGGCTCACGAGCATGATGCTGAATACTTGTGAAAATAGTCATTTTGGCAAGTTCCAGAGGGATAGCCGTTCATGTTATCAGACTGGCTTGTTGCAAATTTTGAGTAATGCAGTGGTTCTCAAACTTTGTAGCACTGGGACCCACTTTTTAGAATGACAATCTGTCTGGGACCCACCAGAAGTGATGTCATGGCCTGAAGTGCTGTCATTGTGACACCAGAGCCTGTTGCTTTCCTGAGAACACAGCAATAAGTTGGGTTGTTTTTCAGCCATTTTCCAATAGCAAAGTGCAACAAAAAGAAGAAAAAAGCCTATTTAAAACCTTGACACAAGCAAAATAACTGCACAGTCTTTTCCCTTTCCAGTGTCCCATCAGCTTCCCATATTTTCAAAGATGGCTGCCCTAGGTGCTACACAAGCCACCTGAAATTGGCTTGTGCCATTGGCTTTTGCCAGGGTTATTTGTAAAGTACCTCTTCCATATTGTAGAATGTCACTTCCCCCCTCCTCATCCAGTGCTATTTAAACCAGGCACTCCCTTACTTGAAAGTACTTCCATGTTCCTTGATTACAAACAAAGTACTCTCTTAAAAGTACCGTCCAACTTTGAAATGTACAAAAATAATTTGGAATGAATATCTCCAAAATTCCTTGCTAAGATATTCAGAGTACCGGGTGCAAGATCCAAGCATCTTGTTGTCTCATGCCTCCCTGGGGCACCTGGTGGGCCGCTGTGAGATACAGGAAGCTGGACTAGATGGGCCTTTGGCCTGATCCAGCAGGGCTCTTCTTATGTTCCAGTAGTATCTTATGTTCAAGATCCAGTATCTTGCTCACTTGCTTTATTTCTCCAATGGGCATTAAAATGGGTTTATTTAGTACTGTACTGTGAAACGCTTATTTGCCTAACATAAAGCAACTATGCAGTGGCTGAAGTCTTAGATTTGGGTGTAGGAAACTCAACATAAAATTCCAGTGCGCTCCATGAAGCCCACTGCCAGGCTTTGGGCAAGTCATTCTCACTGATCTACCTCCCAGTATTGAGAAAGTAAATGAGAGGACAAAGGTGAAAGAAGAAAGGATTGTATGCATTTCAAATTAGGAGCGATGAGAGAGTGCTTACCAGTCCTGATTAATATGAATGGGATTTCTTTTTCTCTTTCCTTCTAACTGCCTTGTGAAATAATTAATACATTTATGTGGCATTTGTGTGAAATCATTAGTACATGCATGTGGAGTTCCACCTACCCCAGCACACTGTGACAAGTTTATTATCCATAAAAACATATTTTAATGCCAACAACTAATTAAAGGTCATATTCCAATGTTGCTCACAACAGTAATATACAGTTTGCACAAAACATGGATGTCTAACAAGAATGTTTTTGCAGGCTAACAATAAAGATAGATGTGTGTGTATATATAGATATAGATATCTTTCTTATTAAAGCATTTCTTATGCCGGCATTCATGCAAAGAATTTCAGACCTGTAAACACAGTAGGAACAATCACTTTTTGACTTTACCAAAACCATTCAAATACAGAAACATGAGGGTATAGATAAATATATACATACACTGTATTATGTTGTTTCTTTGTGGTCCCTTCCATGTTATGCTGAAACATTGCTCATATCCCACCCCACCCTACCCGACCGGGTCCTTATTAAAGACAAGTCCAAAAATAGGATCTGGAGTATTTTCTACCAATACAGACCACCAATACAAACACTTTGATTTTTCCCTTAGAGATCACTGCAATGGAGGCACTTAACCATTGGCTGGGAGTGGGGGTAGGAGGAGTCAGGGACAGAAATATCCATCTCCGAAGCCAATATGAATGCTGACCCATAGTCCTTGGATCGTTTGAAGCGAGAGGTTATCAAGCCATGTACCCTTTTTTTGTTTTGGCCTGATTCCACATGCGCTGTTCAAGTACTTAAAGCCGTGGTTTTCAGATTTGGTTCTGCAGAGTCTGCAGTTCCTTGGAAATGTATGAGAGGTTCCTCAGTTAGTGCATAAGTAATGACAAGCAAGCTTTGCTGAGAGACAGCTTTGCCCACCACGTGGCTAGGCACTTCCCCCCTGCAAACTGGAGTAGCAAGGGAGGGCTTAGGTGTGTTCTGGGTGTGCTCTCAGTTGACGTGGCATGACGGTGAGGCCAAACATAAACTAGTGCGTGCCTAGAACATGTCCCAGAATCCCCTGCAGGATGCAAGGGTTGAGCAGCAGATGGTCAGGGGCTCCTCACAGACATGTCCATGTCTTAGGGAAGAGAGTTCCCTGAAGGCAGAACACTTGGAAACCACAGCTTTAGAGCCACCATCTCAAAGACCTGGTTCCCCTAAAGTGCACAGCACCATCAACAACCAAACCCAGTATAAACAGAGGACAAGTTCTATGTATCCTCCATTTTCTAAATGTGCATACATACATAATACGTAAAAACAAGCCTCTCTTTAAAAAAAAAATCAAGATGCAACATGTATTATTTACCCTGGCATGAATGTTTTGCTCTTTGCCTTATTTTATTGCAAAGTCCCGAAAGCCATGATCTACACAGCCAGAATGCTGGAACAGACAGGACTAATTCAGCTGAGCCCAGCTCTATAAGCTTGACTGGTTTGCATGCTGCAAGACCATTTACAGAATACAAATACAGTACACCTTCTATTAGCCTACCTACCAGTGCAATCATTGTGAAGCAACAACACCCTGAGATGTCCTCAATATACTTTTTCTGCACATTAAATTGGATTCAGTGGGTTACAGTCATCTCTAACGCATCTCTATTGATTTGCACATGCAAACTGGTGCAAACTGCCACAAAACTGTTTTTTGTAAGAAGGAACCAATTTCACTGAAGCTAACTACTGGGTTGATGTGCGTGCGTGCGTGTGCGTGTGCGCATGTATGTGTGAATCTTGGTGGCTATGAACTCTATGGGCGAAAGGCCCAATCCTATCCCACTTCACAGCACTGATGCAGCCATGCCGATAGTCACAGCAGCCTCCTCAAGGTAAGGGAATATTTGTTCCTTCATCTTGGGGATGCATTGAGGTGGCATCAATGCTGGGAAATTGGACAGGATTGGACCCTCAGAGCGCAATCCTAAACTGGAGTTAGGTCAGCATAAACTAAACCAGCAAAGTTTGGCCCGGCACAAGGGACACTGTAAAGTATGTTTGGACCACTCTGAGAGTCAGGGTGAATGGCTCATGTCTGTGTGCTGGCCTCTCTGACTCCAAGCGTGGTCCAAACATGTTTTACAGAGGCCCTTGTGCTGGCCAAACTTTGCTGGCTTAGTTTATGCTGGCCTAACTCAATTTAGGATTGCGCCCTCAATCTCACTCACCAAAATGTTAATACAGAAGTAAAGCAATTTAGTTTTTTGTCACAATGTATAGCATTAAAAACTAACCAACCAGATAAATCAAGTGCTACCTTTAGGCTTCTGCATGTTGGGTAAGTTCTCAGAGAAACAGATGTTTGCCATTCATATGATAAATATCAATTAGCAAATGGATTAGATAAAAAGAGCTGCAAAGACTTAATAGTACCCTAATACCCCCTAATATAAAACAAGCACCTTTGTTTTCTTAAACATTTTAATAGGTGTTTCCCTTCCCACCTCACTTACGCATGACACACGCACACACATACTTAATATCTTGAATAAAGAATCACCCCAAAACATACACATTTTGAATGGTAAGGTATATGCAGAAAGTCCTGTTGTACTCCACTTTCTTTTTGCCCGTTTCCATATTATTCCATATTTCCTGCCCATTTTCCACATTATGCCCAAAATTTTAACAATCTATGTCCTGATTTTGGCGGTCTGCACTTTGGGGAAAACATTTATACACACAACCCCATTCTGCAACTTTAATTGTCTACTTAAAACTTGTGTGATTTCTGTACAACTGCCTCCCTAGAAAGGTCTACAGTACGAGCCAAATAAAAGCCCTTGTCACAGACAAGGAGACTGAGAGCCGAATCCTACCAATGTCTGCTCAGAAGTAAGTCCCATTATAGTCAATGGGGCTTATTCCCGAACCAGTGAGTGAAGACTTGTGTATCCTGAGGTAAGCTGCACCAACAGCACAACAATCATTTTCTTTTGTTTCTTTAACTTAAAAAGAGAAGGAAAGCTAGAGACAGAGCAGAGAAACAAAAGATTGATGGGGAGAGGAGGATGAATTTAACATAGAAAGGTCTGAAAAATTTGAAGACTAATAGCCTACAGTATACTAGCAAGGAATTCCTTGATATTTCAGCCACACCCTCCCCCTTTCCAGCATCCCATCTTCCCATATTTTCAATATGGCTGCTCTAGGTGCTTTGTGACCCACCTGAAATTGCCTTGCGACCCACTGGTGGGTCCTGACCCACAGTTTGGGAACCATTGGCCTACACTATTAAAGCTATTATAATTTATAAAAATGCACCCTTGGAATAAAAACACAGCGTTCTGTACTTTTCCTTCTTAGGAAAAAACAACCCCTGAAATCTGTGGACAAACATAAATGTTTAAGAACACCTCTAATTATTATCCCTTTCCCCTTCAAATCAAGTAAATAATAGGAAGAGTATATGCTAGAATGGGAGTCATCTTTTCATCATTATATACTATTGATGTTTAACCCGTCTCATCTCTCTTCTTTTGCTATTAGCTTTGATCA
Source organism: Lerista edwardsae (assembly GCA_029204185.1). Taxonomy (NCBI): domain Eukaryota; kingdom Metazoa; phylum Chordata; class Lepidosauria; order Squamata; family Scincidae; genus Lerista; species Lerista edwardsae. The sequence continues at coordinate 5,658,019 of JAJKFI010000060.1, forward strand.
GTCAAGTCACGCAGAGCTAGATCATCACCCCCAGGAAAAGAACGAATGATTTGATGCTAGAAGAGCAAATCAGATTAGTCCCCTTTTTGGGGGGTAAATACAATTAAAACCACAACTTGCTTGTCTCAAACATTGCTACGGAGTTCAGTACAACATGCAAAGGGGATTTGCAAAATTACATTTGGCAACATACGGGTCCTAATTTATTTTAGAGGATTGGAAAGAATGAGCAACAGGAAGGAGACTAGAGTCTAAAATATTCCAAGGTGTGCACCTAGAAAATAGCTTTAGAAAAAATGACTCCAGACTTTCACAGCATCTGACTGCATGATTGAACAGATGTGATTCACTTCATGCTGTCTGCTGAATATATTATATTGAAAGCAAAAGCTTTGTTTTTATAGATTTAAAAAAGAAAATTCAATACCAAGAAATACTAAAATGATAGCAATAGAAGAACATTCATATGCTAGGTCTGGCATTCTGTGCATAGTATGTGCTTTCTGCATCTCACTCACAACTAGAAAAAACTGATGGCCATTTCTACTGGTGAATTTCCTTTCTGCAAACATCTTTTTTTTTGTTACACTATCCATAAAAGTCTATCTACAAAAAGCACAATCTTGCAAACTCATACAGTAATTCCACTCATAACACAAGGTCGCCGATTGGCCCCATGCTTCCAGAGTGCACTGTGCCCACTGGGTGGAATAGCTGTCAATCACACCAGGACAAAATGCTGCAAGAAACCGGTGCTAAAGGAGGCAGCATAATGAGAGGTATTACTGTACATGCACCTGTCTTCTGGGCAGCGGACATTACAGCCCAATAACTTGTGTGCCTGAATCTTAAACTTTAATACTTAGTCAAAAGCAAGCTTTATGAGTTTCAGTGGACTACCCACCCACCCCCAAGATCATAATCCAGCAAGCCAGATCATAAAACGTGTTACACAAGAAAGTAACAAGAAGGGTATTACCCAAGAAGGCTTGTGAGACCTGCTATTGCAGCGGAACACTATAATGCTTGTTGAACTGGTGTTATCATAACATTACAATGGAGCAGCAGAGTCAGATGTCCCAGGGCAAACATTTAGGCTTTGGTATCAGAGAGCACTTGAGAGGAGAAAGCATTCCCCATGTGGTCTTCAGAGTCTAGATCAGTGATGGCGAACCTATGACACGTGTCAAAGGTGACACACCACAATGTTTGGGGTGACACACCAGTGTTCACCAACACCTGACAAAAACGGAGTTTATTTTACTCATTTTTCATTTTTTGCAATTATTTGTTTTTTTTTTAAATAGAATACATAGCACCACATATGATTGGACTGTATTTTTTGCTTAAATAAATGAATATAAAGAACTTGTTTCTCTTTTGTTTGGGAGGGGGATTGACACGCCAGGAGAGTCAAGTTAAGTATTTTCCAAAATTTTGACACACCGAGCCCAAAAGTTTTGCCATCACTGGTCTAGATTCATCCAAGCCCCTTTTTGCTACATTAGGAATAGGGAATCACACTTTCTCTTGCCCTTCTCACCCTCTTCAATTTCCATTCTACTTCCTTACGCACTAGCAGCCAGTTTATGGCATACCTGGACCCTCGTCTGCCTGCCATGCCAGTATAACAACCCTGAAAACTCCAGATTAATACTAGGCTAAACTATGCTTGCAAAGTCGTAATTATACCCCCTCCTGCACATTTAATATAACATATACATATATCATATTTATATATAATATAAAATGTCCTAAAGTGCATGTAGATCAGCACTCTGAAATTCAGCTTTTTAAAATCAGTTTCAGTTTTCATCCATCCCCACCCGTTTTATCCTCCCCCCCAAAAAAATATTCTGTATGTTTTTCATACATGCAACTCACTTTTGTTTTCTTAGAATTTCATCCTTGTAGCGTTTTTTTCTCTTGTAATGAAGACTGTGTTTACACAGTCAACTCTTCCCCCCCCTTTCTCACACACACACAGAACACAATCCTAACCTGGAGTTAGGCCAGCACAGTTAGGCCAGCAAAGCTTGGCCGGCACAAGGGCCACCGTAAAGCGTGTTTGGACCACTCTCCAAGTCAAAGGGGATGGTTGGTTTTGTTGGGTTTTTTTAGATTGTGAGCTATTTTGGGACAGAGAGCCATTTAGTTCTTTGATTTATCTGCTTTTGTGAATTTTGTTGTTGAAAAACAATATATAAACTAATAAAAAATAATAAACATGAATTTTTTTTCTAAAATTCAGTGAAATCAGCTCTTAAGCTAATTTTCTTTAAGCATCATGAACTAGATTCTTCTTTAGAAGTTTTCAGCAAGGCCATACAGAAATGGTTCTTCAAATCCAAATGGACACTGGTAGTCTTTTTTTCCTCTGAAATACATAGGGTGAAATTGGTTATCCTCTAAGTCACTGTTAAAAGTTGCAGTCCTGGAAAGTGATGCACAAATTATACACGCATGTACAGGTGTAAGTGCCTTTGATGGTTTGGCTTCTGCCTCATACACAGCTGGAGAGGCAAGTTCCAGGTTGGAATTGACTTGCCTGTTTAACTCTGTGAGAGGCTGCAAAAAAAATTCAAAGCTGCCTACTGCTGCATTCATGGCTCTGCTTCCTGAAATTATGTACTTTCCTAGCACAGGAACATTTGGCATGTGGTGACAGTGTGGATCAGATTGGCACACCGTCTTACATTTATTGTTCTCTTTCGTTCAGATGTTTTAAAATGGGAAACATTTTTTATTGATTTCTTGGCTTCTAACAAAAAACAAAGGGCTTGTTACAAATATCTCTGCATCTCTTTTTTGCCTGTAAACCGCTTTGTGAACTTCATGTTGAAAAGCGGTATATAAATACTGTTTGATTGATTGATTGATTGATTGATTGATTGATTGATTGATTGATTGATT
>JAJKFI010000060.1:5660941-5684957 GCA_029204185.1 Lerista edwardsae
ATTGATTGATTGATTGATTGATTGATTGATTGATTGATTGATTGATTATCTGACTTCACAGCTCTCCAAGCGAAAGGGAACACCAGAATCCCAGTGCTTTTCTTATTCCTCATGTCTCATCAAAATTCCTACAATATTTTATACTAAATATTTACAGATATTAAGCATTGTACAAAGATCGATCTTTTGGGAAACACAGTCAATTAATGCTTATTATCAGGGCAAGCCAGCTATCACTTAGAGGAAGTTTCATTAGAAAACATAATTTCCTGCTTTCTAAAAGCCGTAACACACCTATGTACTATTCATACAGACAGCTGTTTGTAAATAGAGTTAATAGATTCAAACTGGGACACTGTGCCTATACGTTTAATCACTGTATACAGACTAGAGGGAATTTTAGCAGGTGCAGCTTTTGAAACCTTTCCATGATAAGCTGCACCTGCCTGAATTCCTTCTTCTATATAATGGTTAAAGGTATAGGCACAGTATCCCAGTTTGAATCTGGCAACCCTATTTATAAGGCAAGTTGTTTATAAGGGTGGCCAACTCACTTCTTCCACAAGTAGCATTGGTGGCGGGGGAGGGGGGGAGACCACAGATTTGATTATAACAGAGTCATGAATACACTCTTGTGTGTTTCTTCCACATCTCATTTGTGCACTGTACACCCTGCACTTCATTAGGCCGAAGACAAAACCGTATCAAAGTCTAACCAGGAGGAGGAGAGAGGGAGGTATCACAGCTCTTGTAATGTTCACGAGTAACGGTACCATCTCATATCTAGGATCCCCCTTGCCAGAAGGCTTGTCTACCACTGCGTTGGACACACTGAATTACTATGGAGACTGTTAGACCTGGAAGGTTAATTAGTGAGGTAGGTGACTACTCCTATTTGGAGGAATTGAGGAGGAAAGATGGTGTTTTGTAAAAGGAAACAGTATGAGCCTATGGCAGAGGTGAAACTTCAGACCTCATCCAAATCCAACTCACTATCCACCAGAGCATGCTGGCTTAACAAGGATGCGTTATTTTGCTGTGATTTCAGGAAGCACAGCAAAAATCAGGACCTTTTGTTGGGAAGCAGCCAGCTTGTTTCTGGGATTAAGCAGATTAAAGTCTGCACTTGCCAGTCTGTCAACATCTTGCCTGGAGATGCAGGACTTCAAAATATTGCACTGCAAAATAGGCTCCATGTGCCTCCCTGGGTGGATCCCCCAGAAGAGGTCGCCATCCATGTTACAGCCCAATCCTGAGCTGCCTGGCCATCGTGGATGCAGCGGTAACCAGGCAACCACTGGAGGCACCTTGGGAGAAGAGGACATTCATCTTCTTCCCACGGGAAGCCTGGAGACTTGCCAATGGGTCTCCTTGTGCCTGCACCGGCTATTTGCCAGCACAGAAAAGAGAGCCTCTGTGTCAGGCTGCACGGCCCAACATGGATGATAGGATCTAGTGGCAAAGGTCGCCAGTGGTCCCACCCCTGTCCAGGAACACCCTCCTTGGCCATGTGGACAGCAAGCAATGCCTGGGACCAGCGAACATACCATGCATTGGCCCCTGTGTTGCTGCTTCCTGGCACTCAGCTTAGGTGCTGGGCCAGGATGAGCAGTAAACCCTTACCCCTGTGCTAAACATGCCTTATGGCACGTTTGCTACACCAGTGCCCATGGTATGCTCATACCGCAGGCACTTTAGGGTTCAGAATTGGGCCCCTCGTCTCCCGCAGCAGTGTCTTATGGCCTTTAAAAACTAGCAAATCTGTAAGCATTAGCATTCAGGGATGAGAGCCCACACTATCAATCCATGGAAGTTATATCAAAGAAGGGATAGAATCCAGCAGAGTAGAAACTGAAGGTGGGCCGGATTCCACCATGGAGTCACTGTGGGTTAAACTACCAGGCTGTAAGAGCAATGTAATAGTGGGGGTGTGCTATCATCCTCCCGATCAAAAACGTGAAGGTGACCTTGAAATGAGGAAGCAAATCAGGGCAGCGACCAAGAGAGACAGGATTGTAATCATGGGAGACTTCAATTATCCTCATATTGACTGGGTCAACTGCTGCTCTGGTCAAGAAATAGAGACCGGATTCCTTGACGTGCTGAATGACTGTGCCTTAGAGCAGCTAGTCATGGAGCCCACCAGAGGACAGGCAACTCTGGATTTAATATTGTGTGGTACTCGGGACCTAGTTAGGGATGTAAATGTTACTGAGCCATTGGGGAACAGTGACCATGCTGCGATTGGTTTTGCCATGCATGTCCAGGAAAGAGTGCAGAGCAAATCTGACACAAGAACCCTTGACTTTCGAAGGGCAGATTTCCCTCAGATGAGGAGGCTAGTTAGAAAGAAATTGAAAGGGAAGGTAAAAAGAGTCCAATCCCTCCAGGCTGCATGGAGGCTGTTTAAAATAACAGTAGTAGAGGCCCAGCGGAAGTGTATACCGCAAAGAAAGAAGGGTTCGACAAGGTCCAGGAGGGTGCCTGCATGGCTGACAAAGTTAGAGAAGCTGTAAAGAGCAAAGAAGCTTCTTTCCGTAAATGGAAGTCTTGCTCCAGTGAGGAGAATAAAAAAGAACATAAAACTCTGGCAAAAGACAAGTAAGAAGGTGATACAGGAGGCCAAGAAAGCGTTTGAGGAACGCATGGCTAGCAACATAAAGGGGAATAATAAAAGCTTCTTCAAATATGTTAGAAGCAGGAAACCTGCCAGAGAGGCGGTTGGCCCGCTGGATGGTGAGGGAGAGAAAGAGGAGATAAAAGGGGACTTGGAGATTGCAGAGAAATTAATTGAATTCTTTGCGTCCGTCTTCACAGCCGAAGAACTTGGGCAGATACCGCAGCCCGAACAGCCTTTCCTAACTAAGGAATTAAAGCAGATAATGGTTAATAAAGAAGATGTTTTAGATCAAATTGATAAACTACATATAAATAAGTCACTGGGCCCAGATTGTATACACCCATGAGTTATTAAGGAACTAAAGAACGAAGTTGCTGACCTCTTAACTAGAGTATGCAACTTGTCCCTTCAAACGGCCATGGTGCCAGAGGATCGGAGGATAGCCAATGTCACGCCAATCTTTAAAAAAGGGAGAAGGGGGGACCTTGGAAACTACAGGCCGGTCAGCCTAACGTCTGTTCCGGGTAAGATGGTGGAAAGCCTCATCAAAGATAAAATCCTAAAACACGTAGAGGAACAAGTACTGCTAAATGAAAGTCAGCATGGCTTCTGTAAGGGTAAGTCTTGCCTCACGAACCTTTTGGAATTCTTTGAAAAGGTCAACAGGCACGTGGATGTGGGTGAACCTGTGGATATCATATACCTGGATTTTCAGAAGGCGTTTGACAAGGTCCCCCACCAAAGGCTGCTGAAGAAACTTCACAGTCAGGGAAGGGCAGGTCCTCTTATGGATCCAGAATTGGTTGAGGGCCAGGAAACAGAGAGTGGGGGTCAATGGGCAATTTTCACAATGGAGAGAGGTGAAAAGTGGAGTGCCCCAGGGATCTGTCTTGGGGCCTGTGTTTTTCAACTTATTCATAAATGACCTGGAGACAGGGATAAGCAGCGAGGTGGCCAAGTTTGCAGATGACACAAAACTTTTCTGGGTGGTGAAAACCAGAAAGGATTGTGAAGAGCTCCAGAAGGATCTCTCCAAGTTGGGAGAATGGGCAGCGAAATGGCAGATGCGTTTCAACATAGACAAATGTAAAGTGATGCACGTTGGGGCAAAAAACCAAAACTTCACCTATAGGCTAATGGGTTCTGAGCTGTCTGTGACAGCTCAGGAGAGAGATCTTGGGGTGCTGGTGGACAATTCAATGAAGGTATCGACCCAGTGTGTGGCCGCAATTAAGAGGGCCAATTCCATGCTTGGGGTAATTAAAAAAGGGGTTGAGAATAAAACAGCCAATATTATCATGCCAGTGTACAAATCGATGGTAAGGCCGCACCTGGAATATTGTGTCCAGTTCTGGTCGCCGCATCTCAATAAGGACATAGTGGAGCTGGAAAAGGTGCAGAAGAGAACGACGAAAATGATTACAGGGCTGGGGCACCTCCTTTATGAAGAAAGACTGCAGTGTTTGGGGCTCTTCAGCCTAGAAAAAAGGCGCCTGAGGGAGGACATGATTGAGACATACAACGCACGGAAGGGATAGAGTCGATAGAGGGATGTTCTTTTCCCTCTCTCAAAACACCAGAACCAGGGGGCATCCGCTAAAACTGAGGGCTGGGAGAGTTAAAACAGATAAAAGGAAGTACTTTTTTACCCAGCGGGTAGGTAATCTGTGGAACTCCTTGCCAGAGGAGGTGGTGATGGCATCTGGTCTTGATGCCTTTAAGAGGGGATTGGACGGATTTCTGGAGGAAAGGTCCATCGTGGGCTATAGGCAATGATGGATTGTGCAACCTCCTTACAAAGGTGGTGGGCTACTGGTACCGGGTGCAAGGGAGTGGCAACAGGATGCAAGCATCTTGTTGTCTCATGCCTCCCTGGGGCACCTGGTGGGCCGCTGTGAGATACAGGAAGCTGGACTCAATGGGCCTTTGGCCTGATCCAGCAGGGCTCTTCTTATGTTCTTAAGTTCAGGCTGTGTTAAACCAAAGCCCCATAATATCATACTAGATATCACCCATTATAGATATGCAGCACACCCCAAGATACCTCAGATCTTTCTCAAAGAGTACACCTATATTTCTAGATGAGAACAACAGTTGCCAGTCATTTCTCCACAGAGTGTTCCACAGACCCACACATCATCAGAGGTCATTCAACCACCGTGGAATAAAAGGAACCAGACAAGTCACAGAATTCTATGATCTGTGATTCCATAGAACCCACCAGAACAAAATATCTTCAGCGCCATGTAACACCCCAGAAATGTTTCCTGTTTCCAGGAAACAGAACATCTCCAGAGAGTCATGAACTCCATTATGGAATACCCTAAAGACCCACAGAACGCCACAGACAGAATAGCACATGTCAAAGCACTGCACACTTGTGCACTATAGAATTCCCTGGAAAGTGAATGCCACAGCTCCTCTGTGTCTTTTAAAAACAATTTGAGCTGAAAATCCCATTTGGAAGACAGCCCACAATAAGGGTTTAATGTCCCACAGCACTCCACAGACATAAAAGGCAGGAAATGAATACAATCTCCGTGGAATTTTGCAGAGTGTGGTGTAACTACTTCAACTGAAATTTGGCAAGGAAGTCCTATAGTTTGAGAGCTTTAACCTATTGCAGTCAAAACGGTTTTGCGTTTTTTAATGTGACAAGGCCTTGAACAGTGTCATCTCCAGCAGCAGCTATGCCAAGACAATAATTTGGTGCTGCAAAGGAGAAATATCTTCTGAGCTCCCGACACCAACACCTGAAGTCGTGCACTGATGGTTGGCTAGTCTCAGGTTTCTGATAAAACAAATGGGATTATGAGATTTGTTTTACCTTAACATAGTACTTTCATTGTGGGGAAACTTAATGAGACTCCTGAACTGCAACACTTAACAGTATTGTTGCAAAACAGAACAGCTGCAGTTCACAGACTATTGACGTTGAAGTGGCACAATTGAAACTGGTTTGTGGCTCGAGGCCAGCCCAAACACAAAACACTGCACAAAGAAAGGAATATTTGGCTAGGAATAAAACACTGCACAAAGAGAGGAATATTTGCTAGGAATAAAAAACTGTAATGGTTCAGTGGAAAATAAACACTAAGATTCGTTTAGGTACCCTGAATAATAAATCTTTTACTATTTAACGTATCCACCCCAACAGGGTGGCAGAGCTGAATAAATATTGCTATGATTCAAACACAGGGCTGAATGGATTGTAGCTAGTTGGAGACTTAGCACCATTACACACATTATTACACAAATAAACATGTGTTTGACACGAAGTGTACACTCAACAGGGAGCTGCAGCCAATCACAGCTCCTGACAGGTATACCTTATGATACACATTTGTTGCATTCACAATTCATTCTTGCCCATGTCCACTTAAAACATAAGGCATGCTCCTGAAAATGTAACATGTGAGTATATTTAACCCACCAAGGTTCTTTGTCATTACCCTGGTGGTATCTTGATTATTTCTAGTACAGACTATGCAGGGCGCAATCCTAACCTGGACTTAGACTGGCACAAGTCCCTTGTGCTGGCCCAGGAGTGTCGCAAATGCGCCATAAAGCATGTTTGCACCACTCAGGGAGGCCAGCATACACATATGTGCCATCCTCCCTGACTCCAAGAGTGGTCCAGACAAGCTTTAGGGTGCATTTGTGACACTCCTGGGGTGGCACAAGGGACTTGTGCTGGCCTAACTCCAGGTTAGGATTGCGCCTGCAGTCACATTTTGGCTCGGCTGCCATTTTACATTTTGTTTTGCTCCACTTTCCATCCCCACAGCACAATGAATTCTCTCTCTCTCTCTCTCTCTCTCTCTCTCTCACACACACACACACACGGACGCACGCACGCACGCACGCTTTCTTAAAGAATTGTTCACGAACTCTTCCCCTTCTACCCAACTTTACAAAGCAATAAAGAAAAACATGAAAAGGAAGCTGGAATGAATGACGCCAGTAACCTGACAAAAGCATTCACGCAAATTCACTTTCACAATGGAAACATTTAGAGTGGCCGTGAAAGATGGATTGTTTCATTTCAGGGCGAGATCTGGTGTTGTGAGAACAAGCCAGCTTGCTACTTCAAATAACAGAGGAAAACAGAGGAGGGTTAGTCATCAGCAAAGCCAAGAGCTCCATGTTCCTATTCCATCCCTCTGATCTCCCCCTCCAAGGAAATCTATAGCTCTCAATTATCAAGCCCTTCTACGCATTTTGTTAGGTGTTTTATCTGCAGCCCCTTAATCCCTAAACCACCAGAAGTCTTATTCTCTCCCAAACTCCAGTTTTAATACTCTGCAATCCATCTGCTATTTCGCACAGCACAATGCCAGCAGAAGTCATGTGTATATGATGTTCTTCCCTTTGTCTCATGTTGCCTTCTTAATACTGGATTCTGAATGACTCATAGAGATGATGAGGCAACTTGGGACAAAAAGTAAGTGGATCATATAAAATCTGTGGTGTTTGCTTCAATTTCTGAACAGTGCGTAGACATGTCAAGTGCTGCATTAATACAATAAGAATGGCAGGTATCCTGCAAAGAACAGACTATGGAACTGACTGAAGAAGCCCAGAACCATTGATTTATATTACACAACCATGTATATAAACCTATATATCCTTTCAATGTACCTTACTTAATATAAGTATTTGAGTTTCTCTGGACTTCTGGGGAAAGTACTTTTTCCTCTCTGTACAGTAGCTTATATCAGTGGTTCTCAAATATCAGTGGTTCTCAAACCTTTTAGCACTGGGACCCATTTTTTTAGGATGACATTCTGTCTGGGACCCACCAGAGGTGATGTCATGGCTGGATATGATGTCATTGTGACGTCAGAGCCTGCTGATTTCCTGAGAATGCAGCAATAAGATGGGTTATTTCTCAGCCATTTTCCAATAGCAAAGTGAATCAGAAAGGGAAAAAAACCTATTTACAACTTTGACACAAGCAAAACAACCACACAACCTCCCCTTTCCAGCACCCCACCTTTTCAATATGGCTGCTCTAGATGCTTTATGACCCACCTGAACTTGGCTTGCAACCCACTGATGGATCCCACCCACAGTTTGGGAACCACTAACTTATACTAGTAGCAAAGATCAGTGAACTTGGCTCAGTTTTTCAAGCTTCAATACATTTCATCTTTAATTATGGGTTTGCCTAATAATCGTTTAAGAGTGGAAAAACTGCATGCAACACTTTGGATTTGAGATTGGCACAAGTCCTTAGGGAACTGACCATTTTCCTATTGGAAAAAATAAACTGAGCCAACTGTTTTAAAAATAGTTTTGGAGCACCAAGCCAGAGAAATGATCCTTTTCCCAGAAAGATTTTGCATTGGGCTTTTGAGAGAACACACCGAGTCACCTCTACCTCCTACCTCTCTACCGGACCATTTAAAAATCTATGGAAGTATATGCATTCTTCAGATAACACATTATATTTTTTCCAGTACAAAAAATAATGTAAATTATATAAATTACATGTATTATGTAAACTGATTGTATAAATTAACATGTAAATTAAAAATGAGCATAAAGTATGGAAGGAAGGCTATTTTATGAGAAAGCTTGTTGGGGAGGCCAAAAAAAAACTTGAGAGGTGAGTGGAGATGATGAGAAATAGCAGCATGCCAACCAAAAGGGCATTTCTTGGTTTTCTGAGAACTGGATATCTTAAAGAAAGCTGATGAAACTGAAATTTGGGTTTGCCACCAGTATTCCCCCTAACAGAGTCCATGTGCTTTAACCAAATGTATAGCAGGCAAACATTCAAAAGGTATGGCTTTTTTAAATCAATGTTTTCTTCGTTCAGGCACAAGGTTTGCCAGAAGAAAAGAAGGCAAGCTTAACTGCAATGGACTTAGAAGTGCCGATGAACATGTACTGACAGGCAGTACTAAGCACAGTTATAGCACAACCAGGTGCTTTGAAATAATGATCTTTGGACACTGGTGGGGAGAGAAAGCATAGTAAAATTCCACAGGGTATCTTTTGAATAAAGGATCTTTGAATATAATCGCACTAGATTTGGATGCACAATAGTTCTTGTTTAAACAGGTTTCTGGATAGTTGAATAAATGAACCAAGATGAGTGAGATTAGATAAATTCATGGAGGAGGATATAGCCGTTATGGTAGGGTCTGTGTGCCTCTGAATGCCAGCTGTCGGGCACATCAGGGAGGGCTCTCATACGTTTGGCAGCTTCCCAAAATTATGTGGTTGATCATGGTGTGAAACATGGTCCTAGCCTACACGGACCCTGAAACAGCAGGGCTCCTCTTTTGATGGTAGCATTTTTGCTTAGGCTAAATAAATGACTATGGAAACTTCTCTGGAAACTGTGTTCAAAGGCCTCACCTTAGAGGAAACGTCTTTCTTCATGATTCTTTGCTTCTTTCCTTGTGATTGTTATGAGAGATGAATTTCAGTCAGACATTCGGAAGAATAAGAAGTATTCTGACTTGTCCACGGTACTACTTCAACTAGACCAAGATGTCTAGTAGCAAATTCAGATTGACTGACTGGTTGCATGTGGTATAAGGTTCAGCGATGTGTGGGGAATTTTAGACTTATTTCTTTTTTTTTTTAGTAGAGAACTCTGCTTTTAGTGGAAGAACATGGAGGGAACTCTGGGAGGACAATCAAAAGCAGAATATGTAAGAAAAGATCCATCTTAGTTTGCTTGGCCATATGCAATCCAATAGTTGGGCAATGGCCTTCACCTAAACAGTCAAGGATTTCTATATTATCTATTAAGGAGGACCACCTTTAGATCTATTTTTTGTTTTATCTTTGGTACTCACAGGCCAGTCCAGCTAACATGAAAATCTTTCCCGATGCCTTTGGCTTAAGAAGTCGCTTTCTGCAGTCGAAAAATGCTCAAAAAGCTACACTGGAAGAAATGTGCTCTCGGTTATAAAACGGCCTGCTTCCAATCCCCCATTAATATAATTTCACAAATGGTATTTTCCAGACTTTTGGGTGTCACTTTTAATACACCCTTAAGGCCCAATCTGTATGCTCTGCCAGTGCAGGCTGCAGCAAAGAAGCTGTAAAGCACTTTGCAGCAGTGCTATCAGCTGGTGCACGAGTAGGAAGGCCTGAGCTGGGGGACATCAGGAGGCCCAGGAGATCAGGTAAACACCCAGTGCAGGGGTTGAAACAGGGTGGGGGAGGGCAGGGCAGGGCGGAACGGGGAGGAGATGGGATGGGAGCAGGTGATTCAGGCCAAATCCAAGCCCCCTTCCTGGGCCTGATCCACCTGCACAAAACAACATAGACTTGCGCCAGCGATATTGCTGTGGGGTGCAGCAGAAGCCACGCCAGCCTTCCTGCTCCGCCACACAGGAATTCTGTTAGGATTGGGCTGCCCACCCTTTCTACTGCATCGTTCCCAATGCCTGCAAAGCTGGCAAATGTCACAGCTGGAATACAACTCATCAATTGGGTACCACTGTTTTCAGCGACCAAGGAAGCACAGGAAATAGAACGGAACCCTGGGAAACAGCTGCAACATTGGTCAAAGCCACGCGACATTCACAGAAAGGCAAGCTGCCGTTCGAGACATGTTCCAAGTTACAATAGTAGATGACATTATCAGACAGAGGTGGGGAAAAAAAAGATTTACTTCATTCTTAAGCTGCCATGCTGTGTCTCTGTAACATTACAGATAGTTTAGGCAATTTTGCAGTATGATTGCAGGAATTGTTTACATATTAAATTGAGTAAGAAGAAGATTTGCAGTTCAGAGTCACAGAACAGCCCCTTACTCTGTTGTCATCTAATACAAAAACTGGTTTTCTGAATATTTCAAAAATCTGTAAATGTGAAGTAGCACCTTATAGGAGACCTATTTCTTTCTTTGCGCTGTCATCAAAGCAGCTCTAAAGTCTGGCCATGGATTTCCCCAAAGACAAGCAGACGAATCAACGCTGTTTTTGCCAAGCAAAAGGTCTGGTAAAGATCTTAGCAGATCTTTTGCTGCAGTTCCTTCAGGAAACCATCTGATCACATGTAAATTGTCAAGACTAAGTGTGGCACTTAATAGGTTTGTCTTGCTAAAAATATGTCGCTAAATATAACATGAGGCTTGTTACAGACCTTTAAAAGTACATAATCTACACATTCTCAACGTACGGCAAGAAATCAGCCTATAGTACATTATTTAATATATAATTAAAATAAACCATCTTCATCATATCTTCTCCCAGTAGCAAAATACCAACATTTCCCTTGAATAAAGACCCAGTATGATCTCTCTCGCATAATAGCAACTAGAAATCATTCTCTTTAAAAACTCTTCTCTGTGGGAATTGTGTGCACACCTTAGAAAATAAACCCCGAAAGATGTTAATTCCACAAATGGAGATTGACGAAGAACTAACGTTGCATTTTGTTTTCTTGGCAAACTGAAGCACAAACATAACATTTCACAGGTACCATTACCATGCAAATGCATGTTGAATTCTGTTTTAAACCCCAAACCACAGTTAGCATGCAAATTTTCCTCACATCCCGAACTACTGTATTATAGTCCTCGGTAATGCACATCTTTGGTGTAACCAGAGCCATCTGGGCAAGATTATACCGTTTTTAAGTAAAGCAAATGAACCTAACATTTTCCAATGTATGTTTACACAGTGTACATTTTCCCATTAAAAATTTTGCTTAAACAAACCCCTCTCAGCAACTAAACATGTTACATACATTCGCAAATATAACTCTGTTGAAAATGAATTTTGGAGCTTAAGAAATACCTTTTTAAACTACAAGGCCACCCCCTTTTTATGAACAATTTTTAAAAAGTTCCCACTGTTAAACATTTTGCCAATAGTTTTTTCTTCTCATTTATAACAGTCTTACCAGTTTGACTTTGTTAAAGAACAACTATCACGTCTTATGCTTCTCAAGTGCATAATACAACGGACTGTGGGAGAGAGACAGGACAGGTCTTGCAAAAAAGTATGACACTGCGTAACAAAAACAACTCGACAGGTTGGTTTTGTCAAATAATTGTTCGATGGCATCCTGGCTCTGTTAGGGGCTTCCACTGTTTATGGGCACATGGCCCATCTCTAGTTGGCAGTAGCTCCAACTTCCGTATTCATAAACTAATTTCACAGAATAGCAATGCATCCTTGTAGCTCTGAAAATGCGCAGGAGCTGCATTGACCACAACCGCTTGCTGACGGGAAGATTCAAGTAAGTGACAGCACCTTTGGCCTGCAACCGCACTGTAAGACTCCAGTAGGAAAAAAAAGAATGTTGTATATTCATTAAGAAAGGGCAACAGCAAAATTCCACTTGCAGCGTCTATTCCGAAGATCGGATCCTTCCTGAACTTTATACAATGGAGCCTTTTGAAGATGACAAATGAATTGACTGGATCCGTGATGCCAACGTCCTCTGTAAATCTTGTAGCACATTTTGGCCAGATGAGTCTCCGTTCTTGTCATACAGGAGCTGTTTGAAAGCTTCATTCTCAATTAAAACCATCATATTTTTCAGAAAGTAACCTTCACAATAGGAAGCTAGTTCTGTGACTCCAAGAAACTGAAAGGGGGAGGAAAATGGCAAAAAAAATGTTAGTCGAGGAACAGTCTGGAATCTAAAGGACTGCACAAGTGGTTAACATAAGAACATACGAAGAGCCCCACTGGATCAGGCCAAAGGCCCATCTAGTCCAGCTTCCTGTATCTCACAGTGGCCCACCAGATGCCTCAGGGAGCACACGAGACAACAAGATGCTTGCATCCTGTTGCCACTCCCTTGCACCTGGCATTCTGAAGTAGCCTACTATTAATGTAAGGAGGTTGCCCAACCCATCATGGCCTTTAGCCTACGATGGACTTTTCCTTCAGAAATCTGTCCAGTCCCCTTTTAAAGGCATCTAGCCCAGATGCCATCACCACCTCCTGTGGCAAGGAGTTCCATAGCTTAATTACCCACTGGGTAAAAAAGTATTTATCTGTTTTAACTCTCCCAACACTCAATTTCAGTGGATGCCCCCTGGTTCTGGAGACGGAAAAGAACATCCCTCTATGTACTCTATCCCTCCCGTGCATAATTTTATATGTCTCAATCATATATATGTCTTTATGTGTTTTATATGGTTCTGCACAAACCAGGAGATTGTGGGCATTTCTTAAACATGACAAAAGGCAAACTGCTTGTGACATGACTGGGACTTAGAGAACCATCTTGTGCTTTCACATGGGGAGCCTGCTTCTCAATGAAAAAAAAAATCCTATCCTTATAAATGTGAAGGCTCTCATTTTCCAAGTCAAGGTTCATAGGAAGACATCTGAATCTGGCTGCCTAATCATTCAGGAAGGCAACTATGTACACATAAATTAGGTAGCAATAGCTAGTCTGAGGCCCATTAAAACCTGAAAGGAGCTGAATGAATGCTAAACAGGCTCAGGGCGCAATCTTAACCTAGGTTGGCACAGTTAGGCCAGCAATGTTTGGCCTTCGCAAGGGCCACCGTAAAGTATGTTTGGACCACTCTCGAAGTCAGAGAGGCCAGCACACTGACGTGAGCCATCCTCCCTGTCTCCCAGAGTGGTCCAAACGCGCTTTATGGTGACCCTTGTGCTGGCCAAACTTTGCTGGCCTAACTGTGCCAGTCTAACTCCAGGTTAGGATTGTGCTCTCAATCAAGTTTCTCTTGGAATAACTAAATAAAGATAAATTACTTTATTGCAAATGTGTGCTCATGTCTTCCCACACACATACTGCAGAAAGCATTTGAAAAGGAGGACAAGACCATCTTGCAATTGACCCGGCACATATGGTTCCTGTATTCAACTGCATGGAAAGATGCAATGAGCCCTTATGTGCTAATGGTAAACATGAATTGGGCTCCTGACCTATCCTAGTACTAATGAGCAAGTTCTAATGAGTCTGAGACTATAGTAAAGGTAAAGGTTTCCCCACGACCGAATGGTCTAGTCGTGACCGACTGTAGGGGCAGTGCTTATCTCCATTTCTAAGCCAAAGAGCCGGCGTTTGTCCGAGGACAAGTTTCTGTGGTCATGTGGCCAGCATGACTATATGCCAAGGCGCACAGAACGTTGTTACCTTCCCACCGAAGTGGTACCTATTTATCTACTCACATTTTTACGTGCTTTCAAACTGCTAGGTTGGCAGGAGCTGGGGCAAGCAACAGGAGCTCATTCCATCACATGGTCTTGAACTGCCAACCTTCCAGTCAGCAACAGAGGTTTAATCTGCAGTGCTACCACGTAGTATTTTGCCTCAAACCATCTAAGGCAGTGTGTTCACAGCTAAGGTGAGGTTTTACATGGGATCCTTCCGATTCACAGCTCGTGCTCTTAGCAAATTGAATATGGCTTACAGCCCAATCCTATGCTTCCCCAGTGCCCAGCATTACAGCTATATCCTGTGGGACAGGGAAGCCGCCAGAGGTCTCCTCAGAGTAAGGGCACACCAGTTCCCTAACCTTGTGTAGAGCCCCGCCAACCCTGAAGGGTCTACATGCATCTGTGCCCACTATTGAGTGAGTGCAGAACCAAGGAGGCCCATGTTGGCATCCATCCCTGCCCTCCTGGCAGGCATGCTCCTCCCCTTAGGCTGCCCTTCCTCTGCCCAGTTCCATCTGCCCCCAATCCGGCATTGGGCTGTATAGAATTGGGTCCTTAATAACGTTAACGTGAGTCAGTTCCTAAGCAAAGTACCACTTGACCACCATCTGTACAAACAAAGGATGGAGACAGAAAAATATATACGCGTACAAGTACAAGACCTTACGTCTTACCTTGGCATGATTATAAATATCCACACAATTTTCTGTATTGATACTTTTTGCACAGATGATCTCACAGTGTCGTTGCAATGCTTCAAGCTGGAAAAATTTAGCAGCAGATAGAAGCTGAAAAGCAGAAAAAAATATTAGTGGGGGGAAAAGGGACATCTAAAGTAACACTCTTTTTCTTCCTGACCATTTCCTGTTCTTTTGTATAAACTGTACAAAAACAGAGCCCAGCTGAATGATGGGAAATTGTTACATTGTACTATTAGGATCCTTTCCCAGGTTCATTTTGCCTTTGGCTACTACAAAGAGGAATGATGTTATGAGACCAAACCAAGAAAACTTATTGTCAATAAACGGAAAACTAGATCTAGGTCAGACTGAATGCCAAACTTCAATGAGGAAAACATCTGAGTTGAAAAGTGCATTTAGTCTGCATAAGTAAAGCAGAAAATCACATTATCTGTTGCTATCTTGCAGTCACATGTCCATTTTTTCTGTCCCATGATAGTCGGAGGATAGTCAACAGATTTTACAGGTTTTTGTAGTGCTTCAAAACTCTGTGAAACCTGAACAAACAAGAGATCATTGGGAGTTAGAAAAATGAATGTGTACCTCTGGGCGATGACAGCTCTACCACTGCACCTTCAAAATCTCTGGAAAACTATTTTTCTCATGCAGCCAAAGAAAGAGAAGTTCTAAGTGGTTTATTTGAGCTGTGCTGATTTGATGAATGGACTTTTTCCTTGCTGCGTGCTTCTTCTACTGCATATTTGGTACACTAGTTTTGTGCAATTTAATGAACAATCACAACCTTTCCTTCCACCTAAGACTACAAAAATAAGCCTGGGAAATAGCAAAAACAACAGCCTTGAGAAATCTGTTTTTTCTCTACGCACCTATAGCTCTTCTGTTGATACAAAAGCCTCTTACCTCCATTATTTCATTGTTTTTAATGAGAAGTGACTCTGCACCGCCATAATAGAGATACTGCATAATAAGCTGAAAGATGAAAAAGTTCCTTGATTACAAAAATGCAGTGGTAAATTCCTGCACACAGACCCTTCACATAGACTTGCTCATACCACTTATTTTTTATTATACCACTTGCTTATACCACTTGCTTATTATTAACTTTGTGTAGAGTCTCAATTTATTTAACTCTAAACAAAGCCTACATAAATGTTATCCTACAATATAGACGACATGAATGGACTATAAGCACTGAAGTACATGTCTAAGAACGCAATCCTAACCTGGAGTTAGGTCGGCACAGTTAGGCCAACAAAGTTTGGCCTGCACAAGGGACACCGTGAAGTATGTTTGGACCACTCTCGGAGTCAGAGAGGCCAGCACACAGAGGTGCGCCATCCTCCCTGACTTGGAGAGTGGCCGAATCGCACTTTACGGTGGCTCTTGTGCCAGCCAAATTTTGCTGGCCTAACTGTGCTGGCTTAACTCCAGGTTAGGATTGCACTCATACATGATTTGGCTCCAAGCAGCCTGGCAACAACATGTAGTACCTTTAGAAATTGGCCAGGGCCCAAATAACTGGGGGGGGGCATGTTTGACTCTTGCCCTGGGGCCCTCTAGGGAGGACTAGGCTCAGTCATAAACCAGCGGCCACCACTTCAATGGCCCCCAGCGCTTTACGTTGATGGCAAGTGTTGTAGCAGTTGGTGATTTTTCTGTCACTGCTACTGGCAGCAGAAACAAACAGCAGCCACAAAGGTCAGCTGCCAACTGCCATATTTTTTTTTACCCCCTAATGCCGTATGCAGCACTGTGCTACTGTGGAGGAAAAACATAGTGACTGGCAGCCAATAGTTGTTGGCTAGGACACTCTTATTTTTTCTAGCAGTAGAAACAAACCAACTACAACAGCCACCACCAAAGAAGGGGGATAGGAGGCCCCTGGAGTCACCCAGACAGATGGGCCCCACACCTGGAGCTGCCCCTGGCCCCAGCTGATAATGTAATTCAAACGTTGCTATTTAAGACCAGTGACAGTTTTGCTCATTGATCCCTTGTGACTCATACATTATGAGTTACAGTAATTGTGAGTTTTTCAACCATCACCACCAGTTCATGGTGAGCTAACTAGAAAGACCTCCTAGCACTCAGTTTTACCTGGAAAATGGGATACTTCACATAGCTGATCTCAATACAAGTGCTATCAGACACAGGTTTGCTGGACAACAGGGCTTTGAACCTAGGCAAAAATTAGCAAAGAATTTTGTTATAAAAATATATTAAGACAGATTCTGAAAGCAATGCACCAAGAAATGCATCCCAACAGTCCCAGCTTACAAGGGTGTTGCTTCAATGTTGCAGACTAATACATGAGCACACATGTGTAGAATCTGGGTGCCAAATGGGTAAAAATGTACTGAGATTACCAATTTTTAAACTGGTCTCTGTATCTGTATCTATCCATTTATATCTTTCCTTGTCTGCTGCTAACATGGCAGGTGGATAAACTATAACGCCAAATTATCTATCTCCTGATGTCACAGTGTTGTGTGTTTCCCTGCCTGTCCTGCCGCTAATAATGGCAGCAAACTGTGCAACACTGTGATGCCAAGACACAAGTAAATTCTACTAAACATAAGGGGAAAGAGGAACTAGATATATGGCAGCCTCCACTACACACACACAGCAATGGCTATTCCTGTCTTTTGGGAAGACTATCATTAAACCATTGGAGAATAAAGATGAAATCCATCTTACTCTAGAAGCCTATTCTTAAGATTTCATCAGATGTTTTGAAATCTAGTCATATTTCCAGACCAAAACATTTTGATTTCTATTGATCAAGGATACAAGTCATTGGGAACTTCTCTAGCTTATGAAGCATTTATACTGCTGAAATATATCCTTTATTGCAAATCAGGAATTGATTTGCAACTTATAAAAATCTCTCTATCTTGTAGTTCCACCCCCACCAATATTAAAAATAATTTTGTATATAATCTCATTTTAATTCTTTATTTACTAGATTTTTGCCCCCCACTCCAACTCCCTGAAGGGCATTTGGAGCAGTTTACAACATAAAAACAGAATAAAAACAATTAGGGTACAATCCTAACTTGGAGTTAGCACAAGTCCCTTGTGCCAGCCCAGGAGTGTTGCAAAAATGCTGTAAAGCACATTTATACCACAGGAAGCCAGTATACAGGCATGCACTATCCTCCCTGACTCTGAGTGGTCCAAATGCATTTTATGGCATTTTGCAACACCACTGGACTGGCACAAGTCCCTGGTGCCAGCCTAACTCCAGATTAGGATTGCACCCTTAACAATTTACAAAAGAAGAAGAAGAAGAAGACAGCATTTAACAATCACATTGACACCAAGGAGGAATCATAAAACTAGCAGCAGTCTAAGTATAATATAATATGTAAATACAAATACAAATACACATTTACCTTGGGGATGCAGTGAACAGTAACACTCTGTGCGCATAAAAAGGTCTTCCTTCTACTAGGAATGTAACGTCTGACATTTCTTTATTGTTAAGAAAATGTGGATCTGGAATCAGAAAGAGGAAATGAGTAGAAAGAAATATGAGTTGTTGTTGTTGTTGTTGTTCAGTCGCTAAGTCGTGTCCGACTCTTCGCAACCCAAATATGAGTTAGGAGAACTTAAAACATTGTCAGGCTTGTTTCTGATTTGGTGATAAAAGACAATAGTCACAGGAGATGCACAGAATACACCTTTGGAATTATTGTGAAGAAGTGTCTAATATACTGCAGACTTTATACAAATTATCCTCAAAAGCACTGAAATGCATTTTTACCTTTCTTGAAAGTACAATAATTGACATTTGTCATACATGCAGCATTTCTGGGAAACGACATGAGTTTTGAATAATTGTTCACTTCCTACTCTTTTACAGCTTCTTGCTGTTACCTAAGACTATTCCCAGATAAGAGGGCAGATTCCTTTTATACATTTCACTTTCCACCATGGCACAAGGGAGCTTCAAATCTGGTGCAGTTTCCAAGGCAAAGCAAGATCCTGCCCCACTTGTGCATTAATTCAACCAGCAACAAGCTTACCTAAACGTGAGGTCTGCTTGCGTTTGATTTCAATAAGCTTTGGAATAGGGTAGGGTCCGTAGCAATGAGTGAAAATGACAGCCAGTTGTTGACTAATTACTTCATTCTAAAACAAACAGAAAATACAAAATAAAAGCCGAACGCAGATATCATATGGAGATTAGAAGAGTAACTCAGGACGCAATCCAACCCAGCACCAGAATGGCAAGGCCGGCTGGCCAGTGCCATATCCGACGCTGGGTTGGGGGAGGCTGGAGCCTCCCGTGGTAAGGGAGCATGCGCCCCCTTACCGGGAGGCTCCAGTCTCCCCATGTGCTCCTTGGATCTGCGCCCACTAAAGAGCGGGAGCAGATCTGAGACCGCGCGATCCGAATCAGGGCCTCGCTGCCTCGCTGATGGGCTTAGGATGTGGCTGTACGGCCACCCAGGTCCCGCCCAAGTCCCGCCTCCCCCCTCCCACCAATCCCCACCCCGAAACGGGACAGAGAATCCCTTGCGCCGACCGTCTTCGATGACGTCGCGTCGATGCAAGGGGCACGCTAGGATTGCACTGTCAGACTTATCTGACCAGCACATGGCCAGAGACCTGAAATACCAAACCTTTTTTTAGATATTCTATCTGTAGCTTAAGGAGCCTGTAATAGACCATTGGGAGCGACAGTAGTTCTCAAACATTTTAGATCAGGACCCACTTTTTAGAATGGCAGTCATGTTGGGACCCACCAGAATTGATGTCATTAACCTGGAAGTGATGTCACAGCCAGAAGTGATATTATCAAGATTAAAGTGCCATTGTTGTGGCAAAATAACACTCCTGGAATGCAAGCTGGCATTCTTTGACTGCAGCAGTTGCACAATCATGAAACATCCCTGACAGAAAGCAAGATGAGGACTAAATATTCTGTAAAAGCACTGAAATAAAAACAAAATTAAAAAAACCCTCACTTGAAAATTCAAACTGTTTACATTCACAAAAGAGATAGAGCAAGAGTTAGGCTCCCAGGCTCCCTGCTGGGCCACTGTGAGATACAGGAAGCTGAACTAGACGGGCCCTTCGCCTGTGTCAACCTGGGTGAACCAGGGAAGCGCAACAGGGTGGAGATAACAGTTAAAGGCAAGGGACAGTTTTTGTAAAACTGACATTTTGCATTTTAGCTGGAGCCGTACTAAGGCCCTGGCACTACTGAGCGCAATTCACTACAGATGATACACCAGTTGTTCTTTGGCAGCCACTGGGAGCAATGCTAAGACTCTTTTGAAAGGCATTTTTAAATTGAGCTTTGTACACTGAAAGTTTAAGATCTAGGAACAGAATCTAATCCATGGATATCAGACCAGGAAGAGGCAACCGAGTCCTAAAGCAGTGCCACCTCGTTCTAGCAAGTCTCGACAAATGTTTCCTTTCCTGGAAAACATGTCTCAGAAAATAATAATAATAATAATAATAATAATAATAATAATAATAATAATAATAATAATAATAATAATAATAATAATAATAATAATAATGCAACTCCAGGGCAATGTGAAAAGCCCAGTCAGATGTAAGTCGTACTATCGAAGGAATCATGTGCTTTTTGTGTCTGGTTTTCAGAAGTCACTTCCGGTTTGACCAGAAGTGATCGCTTCTCTAGGCCTCTAAGGCCTGCAGCGGTTTAGTGGGTTGCCGGCCTGGCACAAGCCAACTGGGAGAGGCCTCTGGGGCATTGCAAGAAGGAGCAGTGCATCGCAACCCACTTGGGAGCATGAGGTGGGATGCGACTCCAGGAAGTTTGGGAACTGCGTATGTAGGCAAAGCAGAGCTGTGATTTACGGTCCGATCCTATCCTCAGTGGCGCCCAGAGGGGCAACAGTGCCAGAATGGTGCCCATTGCATCCAGAGGCCGCTGAAGGCACCACTGGGGTCTCCTCAGGGTAAGAGAGTATTTGCTCCCTTACTCCAAATAATGCCGCATTGACGCCAATGGGTCTGTGCCCGCGATTAAGTGGGCATAGAGTCAAGGACAGCCATGTCAGGCCACCCAGCTCACGTGGGGAGTTAGGATCTGGAGGCAGAAGCTGCCACTGCCCCCTAACCCTTAATTACTGAAAGTAAAACGTCTCCCTTTCATGTAGAAAAGAGGAGGAGAGAAGATGTGGCTCATGAAGGCAGAGCGCAATCCTAACCTGGAATTAGGCTGGAACAGTTAGGCCAGCAAAATTTGGCCAGCACAAGTGACACCGTAAAGTATGTTTGGACCACTGTCAGTCAGGGAGGCCAGCAAACAGACGTGCGCCATCCCCTCTGACTCAGAGTGTGGTCTAAATGTGCTTTTCGGTGGCCCGAAACCCTTGTCCCAGCTAAACTTTGCTGGCCTAACTGTGTTGGCCTAACTCCAGGTTAGGATTGTGCCCTCATTCACATAACTGGAAACCCTGGTTTCTTGTTATGCCTGAACTCAGCATGAACTCAGTAGGTCAACATAAATGATCAGGATAATAGCACAACATCGTATCATGAATTGTATGTGACTGCTTTGTGAGCTGCTTTTTGTTGAAAAGTGGTACATAAATTTTAACACCAATTGTCTTTTATTTGCAGTACAGCAATGCCGCCAAGTCACCTACTTTGCTCGCCTTCAAGATCTCAAACAGCAAAGGCAGCCCTTGTGTGACCAGTTCTTCAGTATATTCTTCCTCCTGAATGGATTTAAATTCTTTCAGTAAGCACTGGATGAGAGGCCTTCTGTGCTGCTGAAAGGCAGTTCGCAAGGACTCCAGCCATGTGTGGAGAGTCCATGGGACACCTGTTAAAAACAAAGAGGATCCTAAACATTTGCGTATACATTAACTATCCTGTGGCAGATCACAGACACTCTGTGCTGGACAGTATTTTGGAATCCCTTCCCACACATAATGAGCTCTTTTGCAGGACACTGTTTCTAAGCTTTCTTTAAAAGCCTTCACATTTAGGACTTTTCAACTGAGCAGCAGATTTTTAAAAAACTGTTAGTTATTTGTTAATGTAAGTCCTTACTAATTCACGCACAGCAGGCACCTCCTAAGAAGAAGCATTTCTACTCTCCCTAGCGGGAGGGAATGCCTCCTCAAATATATGCCTGTTGTGACCCCAGTGTGTACTAGTTAAAAACAAATAAAACCGTTCTTCTTTAAAGAAGTTGTATTCATATGTTAATGATGATGATGATGATGATGATGATGATGATGATGATGATGCTCGTATTTATATACCGCCTTTCTTAAGATCACTAGATTAATGACTGTAACTCAAGGCGGTTTACATATAATAGGCAGACTTTTATTCACAAACCCGAAGGTTTTTACAATTATATAGAAACGTTCTATCTTTCAAGAACAACACTCATACAGATGGATCTTTCTGGATTTAGTCTTCTTTCTTTAGCCGCCTGTCTTCTGCTGGCTGATAAGAGGCTTCCCTGCTCCCACCAGAGACACAGCTGACCAGCACACTCCTCCTCCCACAAATATGCAGATCAATCCATCAATCCATCAATCAATTGATTAACAGCCCAATCCTAAACTGCCCAGGTGCAGGAGGTGCAGTGGTAACCAACTGGCACCTCCTACCAGCACTGGGCAGATGTTGGAGGCACCTCAGGAGAAGGGAACGTTCATTCCCCCCGAGTAAGGGTGCAGGTCCGCCTACGGTCCTGCCTATGAACAAGCCTGTGCTGGCTATATTGTGAGCGCACACTTGACGGCCTCCATGTCGGGCCACATGGCCCGATGCAGAGGTTAGGATCCAGCAGTGGAGGCCACCGCCAGTGCACAACTGGCAGCAGTTTCACTCACCGGCCACTGGCTCCGCGTGGGCCCTTCCAGGCACTCCGTACTTGCGCTGACCCAGCGCCAATGGTAAGGCCTTACTGCCAGTGTTGGAGGTGACCTACGACACCTTTATGACACCAGCACCAGCGGTACACTATGAGTACTGCACTGCACTGGCTCTGTTAGGGTCGGGCCCTACATAATGAAAACTAATGTAATTAATTAGTTGAAATTTATTTAATTGAGGGCACAATCCTAACCTGGAGTTAGCCCGGCACAGTTAGGCCAGCAGAGTTTGGCTGGTACAAGGGACACTGTAAAGTATGTTTGGACCACTCTCAGAGTCAGAGAGGCCAGCACGCAGTCGTGCACCATCCTCCCTGACTCCAAGAGTGGTCCAAGCGTGCTTTATGGTGGCCCCTGTGCCAGCCAAACTTTGCTGGCCTAATTGTGCCAGCCTAACTCCAGGTTAGGAGTGTGCTCTGACAGACCTACTTAAAAGGAATTCCTGTACTAGCCTGTTATTCTGCGTGGGATACTAATGCATGTAAGTACAGCACAGAAACTACCGGGACAGGAAAAGGGAGATGGAAAATCACAGGAATAACAACTCTTTGGTAGGAAAAAAACAAAGAAAATTAAAAAAAGCAGTGATCTAAATACAGTGAAAAAGATGCTCCTGGCAATAAGCTGGTGTTTCAGTTTGATCAGGCCCCTATTATACAGCATATTTAGCATAATAATGACTCCAACCCCAAAACTAAAATTGCCAGATTCAAATATAGTACAAGGATCCCAAATTACTCCAGAATCCATGAGGCTTACAAAATGGGGGAATTAAAAATCTAACTGTGGTGGTAGTTCCTTTTTAATATTCAAATCTGCTGTATTCTTAGACACATTTGAAAAGTTGCCGGATTTTTGCCTTGACAAGAACTCAGGAACGAATCAGAAATGGTCAGCAAAAGCGACAGAGGCTTCTCTCATCAAAGTACGTTTCTGACAGTCATCCCTCACGGGAGGTAAAGCACAGAGGAAGCAAAAACTGACCTATGCTCCTGATGTCAATGGTTACATCCACATATCCATGTTCGGCACTGTGATACATAGCTTCTTTCAGAGCTTTCAGTCTTGCCTTGCTGTTGCGGCTGGCACATAAAGGAGCAGGAGTGCTGTCTGCCAAGTCGGTTCCTTCAGCCAGTATCTCCTCCAGGGATAGGATATCGCTCTTCTCCTTCTCTGGCTGAGCAAGCAGCTTACGAAACACATTTCTGTCAATCACAAGGCAAAGAGAGAGAGGGGAAGGCCACCAGGTTGGAACTGTTAACAGTGAAGATGGAGCGACTAGTCATCTAGCTAAATCCACTTCTAGTTAGCTCATTTAACTAGATCCTTTAGCAAACCAGCTTTCAAGCAAAGTTTTGCAAAACATCATTGATGTGGGATGGGGCCTGCAGCCACAAGGTCCAGCATCCAAAACCGACTCAATTTGCTGTTCGTCAGCAGGCTTACACCTGGGTGACCCCATCATTAAATCATCAATGAAGTCACTCCCAGTTGATGAACTTGGAGAGACAATCAATTAATCAAGCCCAGTGTGCATCTTCTCCCTTACCTCCCACCTACCTTATACGCTTACATCTTGCTAGCTGCGCATGTTCAGTCCTGTGGGGGACAGAATAAGCAATGTATCTAGAGCAAATGGGCTGAAGAATGTGTGTGTGTGTGTGTGTGTGTGTGTGTGTGTGTGTGTGTGTGTGT
>JAJKFI010000060.1:5684967-5717988 GCA_029204185.1 Lerista edwardsae
GTGTGTGTGTGTGTGTGTGTGTGTGTGTGTGTGTGTGTGTGTGTGTGAGTGAGTGATGTTATCTGAGAGAGGAATAGAAAGATATATCTCTTATAAATCAAGATATGGGTGTGTTATACTATGCAAAATAATAAAGGCAGATACCTTTGCTAACCTAGATCAGGGGTGTCAAACATAAGGACACAACAGCTCTTTATCTGTCCCCCATGATAACTGGGCTATCCCAGCATCAGCTTTTCTCAGCTGCTGAGCTTTGAAGGGACACATTGGCAGAAGTGGCTCTGCTGAAAAGGCGGCCCGTGTTGTAACTGGGTTCTCCCATAGCTTGAAAATATGATCAAGGTTTGCATATTTTTTGCTTCTGTCATTTGCAGTTAAATTGGTTCCTGAAAAAAAGTGCTTATTTCTGGTTATCACCTGCTTAATAACATCACTTCCTGCTTAATGACATCACTTCCAGCCCCCAGCAGGTGTCATGAATGCTGTTATGCATTCTGTATGAATCGAGTTTGACTCGCCTGATCTAGATGATACCACCGGAAAGACGTAAAATTCCAAGAGTTCTTCGTGGATTCTTCACCCAGTGTGTGAACCTGATTTCCTCCTGGCTTTGCAAATTACATGACAGACATATGCTCTAGCAAGCTAAACACCGGCACAAGGACCACCGTAAAGTGTGTTTGGACCCCTATCGGAGTCAGGGAGGATGGGGCACATCTGTGGGTCGGCCTCTCTGACTCCAAAAGTGGTCCAAATATACTTTATGGTGTCCTTTGTGCTGGCCAAACTTTGCTAGCCTAAGTCCAGGTTAGGAATGTGCCCTATGTTATATTTTGGGGGGTGGGTGGGGAATGGTGGATATGAATCTTTATAATTAATAAGTAACAAGGTCACACAAGTTGCATCATTTCACACCGTCCTATCTGGACAACTCACTTTACCCAGTCCGTTCACAAGCGCCATACCAGACCTACCTGTGTCCGTGAGCAGCAGCCTGGCTGAAGGAGTTCATATCCCCCTGAGGGGTCATGGAAATTCCATTCCTGTACATGGTTCCAATCATGGGGTCAGCTCCTCTCTCCAGGAGCAGACTAACCAGTTCAAAATTTCCTATAAAACAATAACAGGGAGGACTGCTTAAAGCAAGCAAGCGTACATTAAAGGTAAATGTTTCCCCACGACCCAATGGTCTAGTCGTGACCGACTGTAGGGGGCAGTGCTCAACTCCGTTTCTAAGCCTGGAGAGCCGGCGTTTTGTCTGAGGACAAGCTTCCGTGGTCATGTGGCCAGCATGACTATACACCGTAGCGCACGGAACGCCATTCCCTTCCCACCGAAGTGGTCCCTATTTATCTACTTGCATTTAGGTGCTTTCCAGCTGCTAGGTTGGAAGGAGCTGGGACAAGCAACGGGAGCTCACTCCGTCGCGCAGTGACGTACAGCAGACGTAAAGCGTACATTACACCCCCTTTAAACCACATATTCTTTGTTAAGCAATTATTATATAGTCCGATAAGAGAATCTTTACCAGCTGCTGCTGCAAGTTGCAAAGGTGTTTCCGAATAGTTTTCGTCGCCCTGCTCCAAAGAACCTTCTACTTTGGCTCCAGCATCCAGCAACAGCTACAAAGAAAACCCAACATTTAGGACTGCTGGCTTGAATCTGTCAGCAGGAACTCGAAGGCTCATCTAATGCAGAAGCCAGGGCCAACTCACATTACTGCTAGGCCCATCGTCTGCACAGGCTGTCCATCTATCAGCCCAGTTTCTGGTGTTGAATTGCTTATACAGTTAACTAATACATCAAGGGGAAAGAGGGCAGGGATAGTCAAGCCGCAACAATAAGCAATAAGAGGTAAGGAGGCATTGGATGAATGTGATGTTATACCCATTTGGTTGCTTCCCCACCACACTTATTTTAGAGTTTGCTCCTTGGCTTCTCTTTGAACCTCTCCACGCATTTACTTGGCTCCCTCCAGAAGCTGCAACTGCACCACCATTCAGGGAGGACTATTATAGAGCAGAGGCCCTAGGGCAGAAACAGTGAGGCTGAGCCTCAGAACCAAGGGTGGACATCTATGCAGCCACAAAGCTCCATTCACAGCCATTACTCCCAACAATAGCTAAGAAGGAACTCAACTTGTCCTCCATCCCAAATTACAACACTCAAATTCCAAATTACAACACTCAGCTTCTCCCTTTCCAGGGAAAGGCCTAGTGATGACATCAACAGCAGGCCCAGTGCTTTCGCTTGGGCTTCCAATTGTTCTGCTGCCTGCTGTTCTTGGACGGAAGGCTCTGTAGTCTAGGCCAGGGCACTTCAAACTACAGCCCGCAAGCCATATCTGATGTCTGGAGAAAGCCCTCCATGGCATGAACAGCACTTAACATTCTGCAGCGCCATGGCTGCTCCTGGCACCTGATCTGCACTGTGCGATGCTCTAGGCAGTCATGTATGCCTGGAACTCCGGCTGCAGTGCCTGCTGGGGTGTTGGGCAAAAGACGCGAATGCCTAGAGTGTCGCACAGTGCACATTGGGTGTCAGGTGCAGCCACAGTGCAGCAGAGGTCTTTACAGGTGCACAGTGATCTCCACTTTGAAGACCACTGGAAGGACACTGTGGCAATTGCTAGGAGCACCGTCTCACCAAACGCCTTTTTTTCCACCCAAACGGAATTACATGCAATAAGTGCAATTATATGTTCTGGCCATTAAAAATACATTCTTGGGGGATAGCATGGAAACCCAAATCAGTGGGGCATATGTTTCCATAAGGACTTTTAAACCAAAGTGACAAGGGGTGACAGGGAGGATTTGTAAGGTTTGGAAAACTGCAATGTACTTCATGGTCCCCGCGCCTGTGGGGAATTTTTCACTTGAGCACTGCGTCACAGGCACATAAAGTAATGTAGGCAGCACCATCACAAACAGCCCTAAAGTGAACTGAGCAGTGATATAGGAAATCGTAGTCTGTGTCACTGATAAAGGGATTAGCAAACTGTTTCCACCTTGGGCATGCCAGCATCTAGACATGTGAAAATCATCAGCTCAGCAGGGGAGCAAGAGTCGATTCATACTTTATCCTTTTCAGTTCTCCAAGTTATTGCAGGAAAAAACTGGCCCTTTAAACATATGTGGGCCATTCGCAATTCACAGTACCTACAGTGTGGTCAGACTGCATTTCAAGAGTAATAAGAGTACATGCTCAAGGCCATTTCAGTCATAGATATGATGTGCCTCCTGATGGCTCAGATCATCTCTCCCAATAAATATTGTATATGCTGACTAGCAGCGGCTCCCCAAAGTTCTCAGAAGGAATCTTCCCCAGACCTACTATCTGAGATTTCAGGGACTGAACCCAGGACTTTCTACATGCAAACAATCCTCTACTTTAAAAAAACCCAAATAAGTTAGGTCTTTGTAACTGTTCACTATTTGCCCTTTCTCCATTCTACAAAGGCTTTACAAGCTGTAGAATTTCAAGGTGTAGAAATTCAGGGGGGACAGTGCAATTCTATGCATGGCTACTCAGAAAGCCTCACTGTGTTGGCGCTTACTCCCAGGTAACTGTATGTATGATTGCAACTTAAAGGGTGGGATTTGCTTTGCAGCCCACCCACTTTGGTAACTTTCTGAGATTCAGTCTAGTGTAGGTAATTTGCTTAAAGTGGATGCCGTTCCAATTTTGCTTTCAGAGCAAACCGTGCTACTGGAAGGTACCACATTTCTGCGAGAACAATGGAAACACTGTGTGCTTGAAAACCGAAACGACAGTCCCCGTAGGGGATTCAGTTGCTAAAAGTGAGCATGGCAAAAAATCACACTGGAAAACTGTATAAGCTGCACTGATCAGACCACTAGCAGACTGCACATCCTATGCTTGTGCTAAAGTAGGCTAACCCAGCGTTTGCCATTTAAAAATGCCTAATTTCATAGCATCGGGACCCATCTAAAACAGAAGTTTCACTTTACCAGCTGCTCAAGCCTCAGTGGATCTAATCATGATTGGACAGCAGTGCTCCCCACAAGTCGCAGGTTGATTAACCCTTCATGCACATAGCTTAATCTGCCCTGTCAGTTTCTCGAACCACCAAAAATTGGGTCGTGACCCACTGGTGGGCCACAGACTCACAGTTTGGGAACCACTGGGGTAACCCATCATCTGTGTGGACTAACAGGGGGACAGGAGAGGATGAAGAAGTGTGGACCACAGATGTTGGATGTGCTGTACAAGTACATCCACTCACGCATCCCAATGAAATGTGGATATGCCCTCAAAAGGAAAATAAACACAAGAATTGCCTTCCTAAACCAAAGTCAGATCCCATCTAAAGTTCACAAGAGAAGCATGATGGAGATAAACATTCTTTGATTACCAGCACCTGGTAATCAGATATATGAATGCAGAAACCCCATTTTTAGCTATCATGGCTTAAAAGGCATTGACAGAACCAACCTCTCTCAGATCTGTTTAATCATTTTCAATGCCATTTAAGCTTATGGCCATAACCACATATGAATTCTACTAGTTAACTATGCCCTGCATGAGGGAATTCTTCCTTGGATTTGTTCTGAAGCTTTGATCAATAACATTCATTGGCTGATCCCAAGCTGTAGTATTTTGAGAGAAAAATGACTCTCTGTTCATTTTTCTTAATTTATACATGACATTATTCTCATCTACTATGTATGGTCTAGATCAGCTTTTGGTGTTAAATAAAATTTTGTATGGAAAATATCAATTTAGAATGGGGGGGAAGGAGACTAACACTTTCATTAACATTTTAAAAATTAAAAAAGAAATAAGCAAACAGATACATAAAACACACGACCAAGAAAAAACAAAAGGAGTTGACAGGACATTATTGGAAACAGTAATTTAGAGCGCAATCCTAAACTGGAGTTAGGCCAGCATAAGCTAAACCAGCAAAGTTTGGCTGGCACAAGGGCCACCATAAAGCGTGTTTGGACTACTCTCGGAGTCAGGGAGGATGGCTCACGTCTGTGTGCCAGCCCCTCTAACTCCGAGCGTGGTCCAAACATACTTTACGGTGACCCTTGTGCTGGCCAAACTTTGCTGTCTTAGCTTATGCCGGCCTAACTCCACTTTAGGATTGCGCCCTTAATCTTAAAATTTCCCTATTTAAGCTTCATACTGGCTTAACTGTGGTTATATATAATAGTGGTATTATATATATATATATATATGTATATAATATAGAGCAAACAAGGGAGAAGCAGGAGAAACCAATATGAGAATGTTGCCAATTATGAGGTGAGTGCCAATAAAAACCTAAACATGAGAAATGAAAAGTGAGATGGCGCAAAGGGAAATACAGCAATACCTGAACTACAGGAATATGTCCATGCAACACAGCAAATGTCAGAGCAGTCCAATGGCGGGTCTCAGGGTGGACGGATGGATATTTATGAGGAGTACTGACAACCTATAAACAGATAAAGTAATTTCCTTTTATAAGTGGCTCTCAAGAAAAGCTATATGCAATAAAACAAACTTGCCAGAGTGCCAGGCACACGTACGGCCAAACTAGACAGGCACCTAATTGTGCAGTGTGGTCAGATTGGGGCAGGGGAATTACTTTCGTTTTTAAATAGCAAGGGAGGGTCGTGAAATGTGGTAAAATTGCAACAGGTTGGAGGAGGCTTTAGTACTGGGGGAGCAATCCTAACCTGGAGTTAGGCCGGCACAAGCTTGCACGGTTTGGCTGGCACAAGGACCACCATAAAGCGCATTGGAACCTCTGTCTGAGTCAGCGAGGAGGGTGCACATCTGTGCGCTGGCCTCTGACTCCAAGAGTGGTCCAAACGCGCTTTACCGTGGCCCTTGTGCCCGCCAAACTTTGCTGGCCTAACTGTGCCAGCCTAACTCCAGGTTAGGATTGTGCTCTCAATCTCTGCCATGGTTTTGATCTTGACCCTGCTCCTCATACTATTTTTAGTTGGGGAAACAAACTTCCAATGAAAATCAATGGATTTTTTTTCCAGCTTAACGTAATATGCAGGGGAGGACAATCTGGATCAAAATCATGGCAGTGGCAACGTTGTACAGTCCCCCTATCCCTCACTGCATGCAGTTTTGCTATGTTTTGAAGCCCACCCACTCACTATTTATAGACAATTAACTTTCCATCTGGATAGGGAGCACAATTAGGTGCTCATCAAGTTTGGCCATTAGGTTCACAGGAAAGGAAGCCAGCATGCAAAAAGCCTTCTAGAAAGATACTAGCTCTGTAAATATATGTATATTTTAATCTAGTCCCAATTTTACTGAGCAAGACAATAGACTTCTTCAGTATTCTTGTGTCTTAGACCTACATCAGTTGTAACTATAATATTACAATGGTTATTGTTAAACATTTCAAGTGAGTGGTTTTACGGCCGAGAGGCAATTGCCTAGTCCCGCAAAAACAACAAAGCATCTTGTGCCACCTTAAAAAATATTAACATGTTTATTTTTGCATATACTGTAGTTTCATGAGGTTGTTTCTCTTATGCATCTTACAGCACAATCCTATGCAGGTCTATTCAGTCCATGTTCAGTGGGGTTTACTCCAGGAATGTGGGATAAGATTGCAGCCTTACTACCCAATCCTAGCCACCACCACCATCAGCAGTGCCTAGACATCTGCACTGGCAGAGTGTGTGCGCTATATACAATGGTTAGGGAGGGCAATTGGATAGCAGGAGGTCAGTAAAAATACATTTTTAGTTGCCCAATTGCCTATGGGCCACGTCAGACCTACGCCAGTCATTTTGTTGATGCATGTCCAAGGAAGGAAAAGGGGCAAGGCAGCTTGAGAAAGAAGGGATAGGATCTGAGACACGGCCAGTGCTACTTAGATCTACCCCCTCCCTGCCCAAAACTCCCCTTGCCCTTCCCTTCTCTGCCCACAACATGCTCTGCTGCCACCTTACTGGTGTCAACAGAGGCCTCTGGAGCTGCTGCTGTATGTGCTGCACCATTTCCTATTTGTGGCAGCACCCGGAAAGTGTGCGATGGTGGCATGGCTTGTGCACCACTGCACCTTGTACAGATGGAATGCTACACCTGGCAGCGTAAGGTACATAAGGTACATATCTTATGCATAAGATAAGCACAGTGGCAATTCACACTGTGCTTACTGGGTAATCATTTAAGCTTCACAGACTCTTATCTTTTACATTTCAGGGTAAGTACATCTGCTGTTTTCATTTTTTCCTCTTTTTTCTCGGTATCTGTGCCCATTTCCTGCCAGCTGGGAATAACTCTCCATAAACTGCAACTGGCGGAGTGGGCTGTAGTCCACAAAAGTTTATGCTACAAAACATATGATAGTTTCAAGGTGCCACAAGACTCTCCGTTATTTTTGCTGCAACAGACTAAGGACCCAATCTGACTTCCCAGAACCAACGCAGCCACAGTGGAGCCCCGAGATAAGGGAACAAACATTCCATTACCTTGAGGAAACCCCCCATGATCCCTGCAGGATGCAGCTCACACTCCATTTCCAGCAACACCAGTGCAGGAAAGTTGGACAGGATTGGGCCCTAACATGCTGCAACTCCAGATGTTATTGCTTAGCGGTTATTACTATGTCCTTCCAGAAGAACCAGAGTTTCCTTGGAAGCTTATCAGGTGTTCCTGAAGAGAAGGTCAAAAAAGATGGACAAAAAAACGAATTTGCTCATTACTACCTATCGTCACTTGCAAAGCTCAGATTTTAAGCAGTGGCAGGTATGTTCTAGGGAGCATGTGAATGTTGGTTCACATGAGCCAGTGGATAGGCTTAACAGACCTGCCTAGCACCCCTTCGTGAACTGCATATACCATAATTCTCTGCAACATCCCATGGCAGATGTGTATGAAGTCAACACAGAAACAAAAAGGTGTATTGTCTGAAAATCATAACTTTAGACCAGGGGCCTTCAAACTATGGCCTGTGGACTGGATCTGGCATACCTGGACATCTACCCCCTTCGTGAGCGGCACAGATTGTTCCATTGTGCTGCCACTCCACTTTCCAGCTGGTTGAATGGCAGGGACATTGCATCTATGCCTGGGCATCCCAGAAGGCTGTGCAGCAGGATGCTGGGCATAGACGTGAATGCCCAGAGTGTCCCTGCCAGCGATTGGCTGGAAACTGGAGCGGCGGCGGCAGCACAACGGAACAATCCACGCTGCTCATGATGGGGATGGCTTTCTAGGTACGCAGTGGTTTGGAGACCGCTGCTTTAGACTGCAATGTTTAAATGCCACTCTCCCCACAGATCTGCCCTAAAACCTTTTAATCCGCACAAGAGTCTTGGAATTAACTTCAGTGGAACTGGATGAAGTTCACACTGATCTGTCCCATCCATTATTTTCTGTGTCACTGACCACTTGACAGCAAAGCACTCCCACCATCACCCACAACTCAACCATCTGCCCTATACTTCCCAAGTGCAATAGGATTTCAGGATTCATGAGAAGGATTGTGGAGAAGAATAGCCATCGCTGATTGCTCCTGAGCATACCAGAGCAGCTGCCAACCCAATCATGCATTAGTTTCGCATATAACAAAGTATATCCTTGAATTTCAACATCCACTCTGAGCACTCCATACAGGGCCCAGTTTGTAATATTTGACAGTAGGCAAGGAAATTGAAAGAACAGCATAATATTAGGAAACATTTTTGTCTTTCTAGTTCTCGTGCTTGTTCAGAACAAAACCCAGAAGTGCCAGAGAGTGACATATATTTTGTGTTCATGGTAAAGATAACTTCAGTAGTGGAAATAATTTCTTCCTCTGCATTTTGGCCCATTCCAGAATCTTAACCTGGAGTTAGGCCAGCACAAGTCCCTTGTGCCAGCCCAGGAGTGTGGCAAACATGCCATAAAAAGCGTTTGCGCCACTCAGTCAGGAGGGCAGCACACGGACTGCGCTGTTCTCCCTGACTCCGAGAGTGGTCCAAATACACTTCACAGTGCGTTTGCAACACTCCTGGGCCAGCACAAGAGACTTGTGCCGGCCTAACTCCAGGTTAGGATTGCACCTTCAAACATCTTAGGCCAAGGCAAAGCCTGCAACTGTTCTGTAGGAAAATACATCCAGGAGTCAACTCAAGTGAGATTTTTGACCAATGCAATCCAGGGCTGCACCATTCCGTCCTCCCACACTGCCTCAGCAGACTTCCTGATGGAAATCCCAGCAGCACTTGTGGGGAAGGACTGGGTTGAAAGTGTGAGGTGACTTCTGCATTTAAGTGGATTCTACGCTACCAACATCTCCGCGCTGTAACGCAGTGGCACTGGCATGGCTTCTGCTGCATCCTGAGGAGGATTTTCGACTGCTGGAAGTCTCCTCAGGACAGTGGGACATTTGTTCCCTTGCCCTGGAGGAAGCCCAGCAGCTATTAAGAGGCAACCTGCGCCAGCTCAATCACCGCTCCTGAAGGCTCCATGAAAGCAGATCAGGCCTGGGAAGGGGCTCGGGATTTGGCATACGCCACCACCTCCTCGGCATGATCTGCCCTTCTGTCTATCTTTGTCATTGCCCCATTCCAGAGCATGAATCATAAAGCAGCCTTCGCCACACAACGCCAGTGACACCAGCAGGGAAGGAGATAGGACTGGAGGCATAAGCTCATGCCACAACCCATTAAGGCATGAGCTTATTGCTCATGGCTAGAATGATTTATAGTGGTCCGGGCAATGTTGTGATACCAGTCTGGATATAATGCCATCTAGCGGCCCTTCTGGCAAAAGCCATGTTTGTCTATTCTCTATTGTTTCAAGAGGTTTTTTTGACTGCACAAAGACCATGAAAAAAACAGAAAACTCGGAATGAAACGAATGGGGTCAGGTTGTCCCTGGCTAGTAGGACAGAAGCTCTAGAAAGAGCATTAAGTAGTGTAAATGGATAAGTACAGGTGCACTCTGTATCCACTGACTTGGTATCCACTTTTTCAGTTATCCGTGGATACCATGGATACTGGGATGCCAATTAAAAAGATAGGGGAACATTAAACAAATCTCTTTTTTTAATCTTGTTGCAGCAAAACCACTGATGTTCCCCTATCTTTAAAAGTGTGTCCCCAGTATCCACAGTGGAGTCCGGAACAGAACCCCAGCGGATACTGAGGCAGGCCTGTATTGCTTAATTTAAATCTAAAGGTAAAGATTTCCCCACAACCAAATGGTCTAGTCATGACCTACTGTAGGGGGCAGTGCTCATCTCCGTTTCAAAGCCTGTAGAGCCGGCATTTTTGTCTGAGGACAAGCTTCCGTGGTCATGTGGCCGGCATGACTATACGCCATAGCGCATGGAACACCATTACCTTCCCGCCAGAGTGGTCCCTATTTATCTACTTGCATTTTTGGGTGCTTTTGAACTGCTAGGTTGGCAGGAGCTGGGACAAGCAACGGGAGCTCACTCTGTCGCGCAGTCTGGAACTCCCAACCTTCCGGTTGGAAAGCCCAGCAGCAGCGGATTAACCCGCTGTGCCACTACGTCCCTTTTAGATCTAAATCTAAATCCTTTTAGAATTTAAATCTATCCACCAGCTAATTCAGTTCCCTCTGTTAACACTTTTACAGTAATAGCCCTGTAACAATTCAAGTTTTTTTTCCTCCTAAATTTCCTTATTTATTTCTTCAAAGGTTAATACTGTGGGTTTAAAAAAATTGTGGTTTCCTAAATTGCTCCTGGTAGTTTGAAAGTGGTAAGTTGTTTGTCCTCATTCATGACATGAAGGCTCTGGGATAGCTAATATGTGACAGCTGTTGCACACACAGCCAAGCTAGCATGTGATAATTGGATTTACTGGTCATGCATATCAAGTTTAGGGCAGGTTTGACAAGCAATGCCTTTAGAATTGCTCTTAGCATTTTCTTGCACCTGTAACTTGAATGTTAGTCTACTGTAGTAAGAAAATACACTTTATTTTTAAGTATCTCTCTGTGTTCTACATCAAACTGAGAGCAACTTCAAGCGGCCTATTCCAGAATTGAAGCCTTCTTAGCATCATTTGTGAAAACTTATTGAGAACTTAAGTCAGCCATTGATTTCACATATTCCAAATAGTCAAACAATACTGGCTTCCAACTGCTAACTAACAAAACAGATTCAAACTAGTGTTAGAAGCCCAGGATTGAAGTTCCTTAACCTTTAGAAAGTGTTATTTTATTTTAATCATATGGTGTAATATATGTTCCAAAAGAGGCATGTTTCATAATGAATAGCTAAATATGGTTAAACCAAAGTTACTATGGTTTTTGTTTTACTTTTACTATACGTTCATAGTCAACATGCATTTCCAGCCCCAGTTACCTCCCTAGGCTGAGCGGACTGAAAAATGGGTATGGGGACACAGCTATGTACTGCTTTTACAATTCCAGTGATGGTGAAGGAGTTAATTCAGTTTAATTTGTTTCTGGTCATTGTAGTACACTTAAGACACAATCCTAAACTGGAGTTAGGCTGGCACAGTTAGGCCAGTAAAGCTTGGGTGGCACAAGGGACACCGTAGAATATATTTGGACCACTCTTGGAATCAGAGAGGCCAGCACACAGATGTGTGCCATCCTCCCTGAGTCCAAGAATTGTCCAAATGCACTTTATGGTGGCCCTTGTGCCGGTCAAACTTTGCTGGCCAAACTATACCGGCCAAAGTCCAGGTTAGGATTGCACCCTTACATTAAACTCTGAAGATATTATGGATCAGCTCTTTACTTACTTTTCCTTAAATTATTCAGGCTGCAAGCCAATACACCAGCAATTTTTAACCACTGTGACAAAGCACATTGAGACCTACTTCTGGGTAAACAGATATAGATTGTGTATAACTTTTGTACACATCTAAGCAAATTAAAAAAAGACAATTCCCACATCTCTCAACGTAATGCATGAAATTCCGAAGAATCAGACAACTTGACATATTTTAGGTTCTTAACTAACCAGAATTATGATTCTTAATGACAATATGCTCTTTTCATATATTGACAAGTTACATACGTATTATTATGTATGTAATATACGTATTACATACATATTACATATCGTATTAAATTGGGCAGGCACAGCCTTTGCACATTTTCAGTATAGGCAAAAAAACAAGAAAGTGTAACAAATAATATTATAAAACAGTTTTTTTCTCTTCAACAGTATGACGGGGGGGGGAAGCACTGACAGAAGTTAAACTGACAGCTGCCTTGAATCCAGTGTGGAAGAAAGGCGGG
Source organism: Lerista edwardsae (assembly GCA_029204185.1). NCBI lineage: Eukaryota > Metazoa > Chordata > Lepidosauria > Squamata > Scincidae > Lerista > Lerista edwardsae. Next base: position 5,697,184 of record JAJKFI010000060.1, read on the forward strand.
AAAAATTGTGCAAAATAAATAAGCAAACATTTCCTCATTTTTGTGGGTGGACCCACAAACATTTTCTAAATTTTCAGATGATGGCTTGCGAAATAGTGGTTTTTCCTAAGAAAGGTTTTTTTCCTAAGAAAGAAAGAAAGAAAGAAAGTAGAACAGGGCTGCTGCCAATCTCAGAAAGCCTTCCCCTTGAAAATTTACAAAATGTTAATTGGTTTATCTACTTGAGCTATCTAATATTCCCAGTGAAACACATGTATCTTCCTTTCAACTTCAGTTCATAAATCTAGAAGAACAATCCTAATTTAATTTTCCCTTAATGAAATTTAATGTTGGCAGTTTATTGATTTTAAACTGATTTATTAATACTGGAGAAATTTGGAATGTTCAACAGAGATGTTGTATGAGAGACATGACAGTTCATGAGTTGTCAGTTTAATGGAATATATTATGACATTGGCAAAAACATTTGTGGAAAGAACAGACCTCTGAAGTATATTTTAATTCAGTACCAAGTTGTTCTGGCAAAACCCATCATTGACATTGTTTCAAATGTTAGCATCCTTGACCCTGGATTCCTGAAGTTCTCTGGAACTTTATCATGCTCATAAATATAGAAATAAACCATGTAACCGTAAGGAAAGCCTCACCTCAGCATTTAAATCTGCTCCAGCATCCAGCAGCATCTGGACCATGGCCTCATCACCCCTCACACAAGCATACATCAGGGGAGTCATGCCCTGTGTAAACACCAATATTCAAAAGGCTGATAAATTTCCAATAAAACGATTTAAAGGATCTTGCTTCAAATGTACCGAAATACAGTGGGCATACTATATATTGCATCAAACCTCTCACATTCATTATACAAACTCCTGGCAGACCACTTCTAACCAGTGGTGGGATTCAAATAAATTAACAACCGGTTCTACGTCCTCCTTTCTTTGTACTGCTTCTTACTACAGCACTACTTTTTGTATATCAATAAATTAGCAACCGGTTCTGCAGAACTGGTGAGAAGTGGCTGAATTTCACCACTGCTTCTAACCCTGTTTATATGGAAGTAAGGCCCACTCATTTCAATGAGACCTCCAAATAAATATGTTTAGGATTGCAACTGGGGTATTTTAATCAACCCATTTCTTCCCAGATGGGGGACATGGAACATACAATGATTTCTTTTATAGTTCTATCAGAGAAAGTTACAAATACACAACAATGAGCAGGAATGTTAAAGAGGAAAGCTTTAAAATCCAACAAATTAGAATACAACACACACAAAACGTCTGCTTGCCACACAGGGAAACTGGTGTAGCTAATGGAACTGTAGCCCAGTGCAGAGGGTAAACCGATGTCCCAAAAGTGATGTACTTTCATTTTCTGAGATTCTCTGCCATATGTTTTGACAGAATGAAGATATTACTCACCAATTTGTTTCTTGCATTATTCCGTATTGAATGATATATAACATGACAGCATTATCCCTAAAAACCACTATTTTAACGAACCGTAATTTTTACCTGACAGCTGTATTTTTGGTTTTTGGCTATAACCATTGATAGAGTAAAGATGTTACACTTCTGTTTGTTTCACTGCATTCTGCATTAAATTACCTTTCCAGTGATATACTGTATATCATGATGCTGTTATTCGTACCTACAACATTAGCCATCAAGCTCGGCTTATTGCCCCCTAAAGCTTGTTGCCTGGTACAATTGCTACCCCCTGGACACCCTCAGCTATACCACTGGGCCTGCTGCTCAGTGTGGAGAAAATATTGAGCTAGATGAACCAGTGATCTGATACAGTCTAAGGCAGCTTCCAATGTTCCAAGGCAGACAAGGGCTGACAAACACTTTTAACAAAAATCCTTTGTAAGGTTTTTCTAAAATGAATATAACCCTGTATTCACCAAGTGGAACATTTAAATCCCTCTGCCTTTTACTGAGTAAGGACTATACATTTTCCCTTTCTTGTACAAAACGAGGAACACTAGGCCTTTATTTCATGAACACGTTCCTTTGGCAATTTAATGAGCTTCTTTCTGACAGGTTAGATTCTGGCACTTTATACTCCCTGCCAATATTGTTAACGGTTGGAGAACAAGATGCTTTTCTACGCTCGTTCACGGAACACAGTGACTTAATTTTAAATGAAATGCCAGACAGCACCGTTGAAAGTTGCTGGCTCTAGGGAAATGCTGCCCTGTTTGGAAGAAAACTAGATTAGCTGACCCTTCACTACAGAGACTCTTGGCTGCAATTTGTATTAATTTGAAATGCCCACTGCAGCTGATCAACATATCCCTTGTGATTAGTGTTACTTTGACAATGGCACTAGCCACAGATGCAGCGAGGAAAAGGTAGTTAAGTATGGCCTGAGAGTCACAGGAAAAAATACTTCTAAAATTCAGCAGAGGAAGAGAAGACTAGACATGCCCCCATGGAAATAAACCATCAGTCCAGATTCCAATTCACACTTTAGAAATCAGCGGTTGGGTTAGGATGTATCATGAAAACCAGGATTTTTGTTAACTATTGCTAAGAATCTGTGTCATGGTTTAAGCTTCCAGTTATACCAGAGGCATACTATGCTTTAATGCCTCTTGTCTGCTTTTGCTTTCCATTAGCTCAGGACTTAGCTTCATAAAACTGAAAATTCACTCCCATCTCATCTCCGTTGTGCCAGGAGTTGTCCCATCTCATCTCCACCTCAAGAGGCTGCAGGCTGAGGTGCAATGGAGATGAGATGGGAGTAAAAAAATTTAATTTTTCAGTTTTCTGAAGTGCAGCAGTTCTCATGAGGCAGAGCAATGGCCTAAACTGCAGTCGTTTGTCAGTGGTTTGTGAACTCAGACACAACACAAACCTTGGTTAGAATGACCTGTGGTTTGCTAATCCATTTAAAACCAAGGTTCCAGATCCTGGTTTGTTGACCTCCAAAGAAGCCACAGTTTCCACTGACCAGAAACCACTGACCTTGGTGGTCTGGTTTAGTTTCAATGAAATGTGAACACTGGATTAACCAAACAAATTATGGTTTTATGGTTAACAAATTAACCAAACAAATTCCATCTAAGACCAGCCAAACTGATAGGTCTAATCTATATAAATGGCAGAATTGATTGCACTACTTTGCAATGCAGATAAGGGACTATTCACAATTGTGCTCATATTTTATTTGCATGGAAAGAGTTGGATTAGAACTATTCTCCCTGATATGGTAGTTTTCCTACAAAGAGAAAATGTGTTGTTTTTAATGAGAGAGCACATAAAAGTGGGAACCTCCACTTGTGATACACTCTACAGTCTACTCTACCACCTCATTCTGCATGTATAGACTTAGTTTTAGTTTTGGAGAAAACATCCATTTAAGAATCCCACTCATATTAAGGACAAACCATGAGAGGCTATTTTCTTTAATTCTTTCATTAGAGGCTTCCGTTTTTGTACCTGTTCACTCATGCTGTTGATTCCATCAGGCCCCAGCAGAGATATGGCCTGTTTGACCAGATCAGTTCGGCCACAGGTCAACATTCGGAATCCCAGGTCCTGCTTGAACTTTGCTTCTGTGGCTACTGCATCCAGTTTCCGACATGCACAGAAGCAGTCGTCAATCCTGTGAATTGAGAAACAGCTACATTAGGGAACGGTCTCAAAAAGAGACTTTCACCATTCATTTCATCACTGGAATATTGTGCTTCCGATTGGTACCCTTAGACTTGGAATTTGGCATGGAGAGAATGAAATTAAGCACCCCCTCCTCTAGCACTCTGGAGCAATTTGGACTGGGCCCATGGCTATGGGGTGCAAGGCTTTACCTTTCCCCTATGCCATTTCCCTTCCTCAAACCCCCCCCCCCCCCATCCAGGCACTCTGATATTAGCACGCACGGCAAAGAAAGACAGATACATGGGTTGTCTTCACCTCCACAACTGATAGCAATTTCAGGGCCCAATCCTATCCAACTTTCCAGCACTGATGCAGCCATGCCAACAGGGCATGCACTACATCCTGTGGTGGGGAAGCAATCACAGAGACCTCCTGAAGCTAAGGGACTATGACTGGGGGCCATATTCTCACTCTACATAACTTACCTTGAAGTAGTTTGTCCTGTAGCTGCTGCTGAAGTATATATCCCCTAACTGACCATGTTTAAAGGAAAAGGATGCAACTCAAATACTTGCAGCTATGTTTATGGTTCAGCTAAGCCATTATGCATGGTGGAAATGAAGCTGGTGCACTCTACTGCACATACTTTTTTTTAAAGGCATCCCCGATATCCAGTGGTGGAATCCACCTGCACTAACAACCGGAACGCAGGAAGTAGCTACCGGGACGCACAGTTGATTGGCAGTTCCTCCGCGCGTCCTCGCTTCCCCCGTGGTCCGCTGCCTGCCTGCCTGCCTGGCTGAAACCTCCGGCTGCAGGCGTGCAGGGCGCAGGCACGGCCAGCCCCATTCGTGTATTGCAGGGGCGCGCGGCAGCGACGACTGCAGTGGGCGGAGCCAGCCCTATATGGAATGCAGGGGCGCGCAGCAGCGACGACTGCAGTGGGCGGAGCTAGCCCTACACAGAACAACCAGAACGGCGTTCCGGAGCATCCTGGCTACATGACATCACTGCTGATATCTCCCACTAAGGCAAAATAGGGTACATATTTACCAGAGTTAGGTACCAGGAACGGATGATCTCTGTTAAATAGGGACAGTTGGAGCAGATATGCAACCCAAAATGTATCATGCTTTAATGCCTATTCAGTGAAAGAATGCAGTTCAGTGAAAGAACAAATACAAAGGGGGGGGGAATGAATCAAAGGCAAACCGCCTGCCCTTTACTACCACCAGACTAGATCCATCAACTTGAGATATTTCTTTGCTAATAAATTTCATCCTATTTCCTGTGCTGGTAACGGTGGACTATTTCCCACAGGCATAACTGACTTGTACCATCCACACTCTGTGCCAAAGTGCTCGAGTCAACACCCAACCACAAACCTTGAACGTTCAGCTCAGCGTAAATGATGCCCATTGATACCATTTCGGGACTTTTCTCCTGTTGCACAAGTCTGCTCCAAACCTGCACGCTTTGTTTTCCATCTATTTACATTTATGTAGGATTATTATTATTTCAAGAAGACAAATAGGGGTAAGGTTGAGGTCACCCAGGCATTAATCATAGTTAATGACTATTACTAATAGATGACTTGCATATGTGAAACAGGCATCACCTTTCAAACAGCCCAGACAACTTACGTATAACGTCTTGCACAATCTTTTCAATGGAGACAGTTCATGTGTTCAGCTGCAAGTCGTCAAGCAATGGGGCACTGAGCGTTTGTGTACGTCAGTCAGTCGTGAGGAGTACCTGGGTGTATCCCTGAACAACTAAACCTTTTGCAGACATACCCCTTAGTCTAGCCTTTTGCTGCAGGCATGGATGAGGTTGTGGATCAATGGAAGATGGTGTGAAATACCATCAGTATCACAGCCTGTGCAGCTCTGTGCATACCTTTGCCAACACAAACACTCCAAAACTGCTTTTTTGCCGTCTTTTATTCTTAAAGAAACCTGAAGTTCCTATTAACGCAAATGCTCGGATATCAAGATTTGCAAGATTTGATATCAAGACAAATAAGAAGGTGATACGCGAGGCCAAGAAAGAGTTTGAGGAACACATGGCTAGCAACATAAAGGGGAATAATAAAAGCTTCTCCAAATACGTTAGAAGCAGGAAACCTGCCAGAGAGGCAGTTGGCCCGCTGGATGGTGAGGGAGGGAAAGAGGAGATAAAATAAAAGGGGACTTGGAGATTGCAGAGAAATTAATTGAATTCTTTGCGTCCGTCTTCACAGCCGAAGAACTTGGGCAGATACCGCAGCCCGAACAGCCCTTCCTAACTAAGGAATTAAAGCAGATAATGGTTAATAAAGAAGATGTTTTAGATCAAATTGATAAACTACATATAAATAAGTCACCGGGCCCAGATGGTATACACCCATGAGTTATTAAGGAACTAAAGAACGAAGTTGCTGACCTCTTAACTAGAGTATGCAACTTGTCCCTTCAAACAGCCACGGTGCCAGAGGATTGGAGGATAGCCAATGTCACGCCAATCTTTAAAAAAAGGGAGAAGGGGGTACCTTGGAAACTACAGGCCGGTCAGCCTAACATCTGTTCCGGGTAAGATGGTGGAAAGCCTCATCAAAGATGAAACCCTAAAACACGTAGAGCAACAAGTACTGCTGAAGGAAAGTCAGCATGGCTTCTGTAAGGTTAGTCTTGCCTCACGAATCTTTTAGAATTCTTTGAAACGGTCAACAAGCATGTGGATGTGGGTGAACCTGTGGATATCATATACCTGGATTTTCAGAAGGCATTTGACACAGTCCCCCACCAAAGGTTGCTCAAGAAACTTCACAGTCAGGGAATAAGAGGGCAAGTCCTCCTATGGATTCAGAATCGGTTGAGGGCCAGGAAACAGAGACTGGGGGTCAATGGGCAATTTTTACAGTGGACAGAGGTGAAAAACAGAGTGCCCCAGGGATCTGTCTTGGGGCCGGTGCTTTTCAACTTGTTCATAAATGACCTGGAGACAGGGATAAGCAGCGAGGTGGCCAGGTTTGCGGATGACACAAAACTTTTCCGGGTGGTGAAAACCAGAAGGGATTGTGAAGAGCTCCAGAAGGATCTCTCCAAGTTGGGGGAATGGGCAGGAAAATGGCAGACGTGTTTCAATGTAAACAAGTGGTGCACATTGGGGCAAAAAACCAAAACTTCACCTATAGGCTAATGGGTTCTGAGCTGTCTGTGACAGCTTAAGAGAGAGATCTTGGGGTGCTGTGGACAATTCAATGAAGGTATTGACCCAGTGTGCAGCAGCAGAGGGCCAATTCCATGCTTGGGGTAATTAAAAAAGGGGTTGAGAATAAAACAGCCAATATTATCATGCCATTGTACAAATCAATGGTAAGGCCACATCTGGAATATTGCGTACAGTTCTGGTCTCCGCACCTCAAAAAGGACATAGTGGAATTGGAAAAGGTGCAGAAGAGAGCGATGAAAATGATTACAGGGCTGGGGCACCTCCCTTATGAAGACAGACTGCAGCATTTGGGGCTCTTCAGCCTAGAAAAAAGGTGCCTGAGGGGGCACATGATTGAGACATACAAAATTATGCATGGAAGGAATAGAGTTGATAGAGGGATGTTCTTTTCCCTCTCTCAAAACACCAGAATCAGGGGGCCGCTAAAACTGAGGGTTGGGAGAGTTAAAACAGATAAAAGGAAATACTTTTTAACCCAGGGGGTTAGTTAATCTGTGGAACTCCTTGCCACAGGAGGTGGTGATGACTTCTGGCCTAGATGCCTTTAAGAGGGGACTGGACAGATTTCTGGAAGAAAAGTCCATCTTGGGCTACAGGCCATGATGGATTGTGCAACCTCCTTACACTAGTAGTAGGCTTTTCAGAGTACCGGGTACAAGGGAATGGCAACAGGATGCAAGCATCTTGTTGTCTCCTCCCTCCCTGGGGCACCTGGTGGGCTGCTGTGAGATACAGGAAGCTGGACTAGATGGGCCTTTGGCCTGATCCAGCAGGGCTCTTCTTATGTTTATTTAAAATATTTCTATTGTGCATTGTGACCATAAAATCTCCAAGATGGCATACAAAGCAAACAAAACAACATCAAAACAAACCAAGTATTTTTGTGAGAGGTTGTTTATGCTGTGTTGTTCAGCAATATATGTTCTTGTTTGTGACATAAATGTTAGCGTTATCAAACTAAAAAAGCTCTCTTTTGATCAAGCAGCACTTGTGAGAACAAAAACAAACCTAATAAATCATAAGCACTTCATTATAAAAGTACAGAGACAACAGAATATTTGCATTTGACAAAAAAATTCAATGTTTGTAGCAAGCTATGTGGATCAGACCAACAGCCCAACTTTAGCTAATAGCGCAATCCTGCCTCGCGCATAGCGTCAACGCAACACCACTGTGTCGATGCTACATCACTAGCGCTGACACGGGGGTGCCAAGCAGCACACCCACACTGGCGCTAGAGCTCTCAGGCTGGCACTACAAGTAGCGTCAGCCTGAGAGTGCCAACGGGGAACCTCCCTCGCGCCAGCCAAAGTCGGCTGGTGCAAGGGAGGTTCTGGGAGGAGGGAGGGCAGGTCTGGGTGTTGGGGCGGGCAGGCCGCAGGCGTGCCAGCCCGGGGAGGAGGCAGGACCAGGACGCAGCCATTAGGCCGCATCCTAGGCCTCGTCAGGAGGCCGCGCCATGGAGGCCGTGAGGAAGCCCATGGGGCGGCTGCAGCCTCCCCTGGGGCAAGGGGACCAATGTTCCCTTGCTCCAGGGAGGCTCCCCAGTGCACCAAAGGTGCGTTGGATTTGGCGCAGGCCCATTGGCCTAAGGTGCCAATCCAGTGCACTTTATCTCTCCCCGTGAACGTAGCCACGTCACCAGTATGTGGGCTGCATCCTGCAGGAGGGGCACTTCTTGAGGTCTCAAGGAACATTTGTTCCCTTGCCCAGGGGTAAGGCTCTGTCACCTGCACAGGTCTACTTAGACCTGCGCCAGTGATTTAGCTGGCCGAAGTCCAAATGTACCAGGAAGACGGATCGATGCTGGGAAGGGGGACAGAATATTGGTGGTGCCACTTCCCAGCCTCCATCTGCTTTTCTTCCCAGCCCAATCTCCTCCGTGTTCCTCCCCCTCCTTGCCCTATTCCACGCACCCCCCTGCTTTCTACCCATGATGACTTTCCAGCACCAAGAGACATAGTTGAGCCACTGGCATCCTACTGTGGTTGCTCACAACGACAGCCATAAAGAACCATACGCTGCCAGAACACTAGTCCCAGCAGTGTAGGGTCCTGTTAGGATTGGGCTATAAAAGTCACCTCACACATTATGCAGTGGCAAACATATTTCCATATTCCTACAACACATACATGTAGTGGAGAATTGCTGTCAACCTGGATCCCGGGCAGATATACCTCATTTAGGGCACAATCCTAATCTGCAGTTAGGCCGGCACAGTTAGGCCAGCACAGTTTGGGCTGGCACAAGGAACACCATAAAGCATGTTTGGACCAGTCTTGCAGTCAGAGAGGATGGTGCATGGTTGGGTGCTGGCCTCTCTGACTCAGAGAGTGGTCTAAACATATTTTATGGTGTCTCTTGTGCTGGCCTAATTATGCTGGCCTAACTCCAGGTTTGGATTGCGCCCTCAAACACACAGTGCACATGTACGCATGCAATGTTTTTACAGATGCACATAAAAGCATTTCATATGCACATCTTAAAATGAGATGTTATGTACACTAAACAAACAAAAGTAAAGAAAGCATAATCCAGCCCTATCTTCCATGTGTGCAGTTGTGCATGGTGGATGGAATCTCCTTAAGACTCATGTAACCCTTTAAGTCCTCCTTCAGTACGTTATGAGCGTCTGCTCGCCTGTGAGTTGGGGATGAATTGTGCCCATAATGTGTGAAATGGATTCTTATGGAGATGACCGGATACTCAGAGATACTGGCCACATCTACACTGTGGATCTTCTCCTTTGAGCTGTATGTCTGTGGGTCACATCACAGCTTGGATATGAGCTCACAGTAGTCCTAAGCAAGCCCCTATTTTCTTAGCCTCAGCATCTTCACATTTGCACTGCAGGGATAATGATACTGCCCTACACTACAGACTTGTTATAAGGATTACAGACATAATGTATGCAAAACACTTTGAACTCAAAGCACTGACATAATGCATTGGCCAAGTATTACTATTTATTATATTATCATGCTTCCTCATTTGAAATGGGAGACACGTTTTCTTTCCAAAGAAAGAGTATTGTGATGCGATGAGGAGCTGGAAACTGTACCCAATTCAATGCAGGTTTGGTTCTTTATCCCATCTACCTGGCAAATGTGGGGCATTTCAGGTGGCTATTTTGCTTGAGTCTAGGTTGTATGTAGGGAGCATTTATGGGTTTGTGCAATTGTGGCTGCTGAACTATCTCACTCTCACAGAGATATCTCAAGCTTCCCCCTACTTTTATCTTGTTTTTGAAAAGCATTCTTGCCATGATAACTTGTTATGATAGTCAATGTTGCTTATTAAAAATTTTTTATTGTATTTTAATACTGTTTTTAACTGTTTTTTTAAATGTTTAAGTTTGTTTTTATTGTTTTTTACTGTAACGCCGCCTTGAGTGCCTTCGGGCATAAAGGCGGAATATAAATTTAATAAATAATAAAAATAAATAAATAAATTATACATACAGAAGGATCCCAAACTGTGCGTCGGGACCGACCAGTGGGTCGCAAACCAATTCATGTGGGTTGCGAACCACCTAGAGCAGCCGTATGGGAAGATGGGATGCTGGTAATTGGGAGGGCTGGGTGGTTATTTTGCTTGTGTCAAGGTTGTAAATAGGCTTTTTCCTTTCTGATTACTTTGCTATTGGAAAATGGCTGAGAAATAATCCAATTTATTGCTGCATTCTCAGGAAAGCAGCAGGCTCTAGTGTCACAATGACGGCACTTCCTGCCATGACATCACTTCCTGTGGGTCCTGGACAGGAAGTGTCCATTCTAGAAACTTGGTCCTGGTGCTAAAAAGTTTGAGAAGCATTGCTCTATAAGCTTATAAGGTATTTCAGTCCTAATACTAAAGGGAAATGGGGGCGCGCGGAGAGCTAATGCTTCAGTAATTCCTTATTGCTAGTGTTAGATGCCAGGTTAGCAACAGAGGATGAGATTTCCATCAGGAAACCTGTACGTGGCCTTATAAGTATTCAAATCCTCTTCATCCTCTGGAATCATCTCCACCAAGGGACTGCTGAGTTTTGTCAAGGAGTTTGTTTTCAGCCACATGCTGGGCTGGCATTTTTATACCTCATTATTACCGCAGTCATGGCTGGCATTAGAGGCTTAGTCAAAATTTGGGACGAAGACAAGGACACTCAAGGAGAGAAGCATATGGAAGGGGTGCTCTATCTAATTAGATGGAAACAATATCTGGCACTATTATTGAGTTCTGTAAAGAGATCTTGCTCCTCCAGCTCATCGAGCATATTGTAAGTAAAAGTAGCATTATAAATGCTTACTCCCCCGGGAAATCTGATGCTTGAAATTCCAGTCTGTTGCATATATTTCCAATATTCCTACATAAAAAGGAGAAATTTTCAGGAAATCTGTGTATGGATCTTGAAAGTGCTACTATCATACATACATTCAGTCATCAATATCCCCTAAGGTTAGGTTCCTGGAAAACTTCGCAGATAGCCAATTCGCTGATAATGAACCACTGATCCTACGGAATCAACGCAGTTAGGTGCAAGGGTACCTTCTCTGCCATCAGAAGAATTCAGCAGAGATCCTCATGAAGCCAGCAGATGCAGCAGGAAGTGCCAAAAGATCTCTGAAGGATGCAGAGACATTCCAGAGGCTGCAGGGACCTTCAGAACGGCACTTTTGACCAGTGTGGACCGCTTAAACATGGCCAGCAGATGCTTCAGCCAGCCATTTGAAAGGGCTCAGGGCTGGTTGCAGGTGCCATTCTGAACGTCGCTGGAAGTTGAGTTGTGTATTGCAGAAAAGTGTACCCATTTCCCTTGGAGCTTAAACCGATCATCTCTCATGAAACTTGAAAAAGGGAGGCATATGCCACTTTCCCAGTAGGAGCCCAGGGAGTAAATACAGGGAGTTGCAACTGTGCAACAACTATCAGGCACTGAACAAAATCACCACCTACCGCTCGACTTCATTACCTCTAACCGTTGAATCATGTGACACACTTAACTGTAAATTGCCATGATTTATATCAAGTTAGACCTCTGGGCACCCACAAGCTGAATCAGATCTGGGAAGGGGACAGTGAAGGTCCTGGATATTCCAGGGGCTGGTTTTTCTACTTCAAGGAAAATCTGCCACCGTGTAATACATGACCACCCCGTGGCTTGTGCTTTAAACGCCATCCCTTTAAGTCTTGCTCAACACTTTGCCTGACTGGCAAATCCTGCAAAACTGTATATAAACCATTTCCAAGAGCAAGTAACATTGCTTAAAAAAAATGTTATCTTCATAGCTCATCACTGTAATAGTCTTGTTTTGGAAAAAAGAAATCCCTGATACTTTCAATAACGTCTTGACTTCTTCGAAACAGAGTTTGATATGACCTCTCACTAAGGGTGCGATCCTAATATGGAGTTAGGCCAGCACAGTTAGAACAGCAAAGTTGGCAGGCACAAGGGATACTGTACATCGCGTTTGGATCACTCTCGGAGTCAGGGGGGATGGCGCACATCTCTGTGTTGGCCTCTCTGGCTCTGAGACTGGTCCAAACATACTTTGTGGTATCCCTTGTGCCGGCCAAACTTTGCTGTTCTAACTGTGCCGGCCTAAATCCAGGTTAGGACTGTGCTCTAAGTTGCTTTAGCACTCACTACACAACTTGCTCTGAACTAGATAAAAAAAGAGCAAACATATACAAACACATTCTGTCTTCATGTGAACATTACTGTACAGTGCTATGTCCGAGTTCTAGGAAAACAGATATATTCTGCAATTAACGCTTTGCAAATGTTTTGGTACGATAGGATACCAGAGCTCCCTTGTGGAATACTAAGAAGTCTCTGAAAAATAAGTACTTTTTCTGCAACATTTTGGAGAGTGAGACCTGCATACCAGGGCATGCATATACGGCTGCAGTTAGAGCAGTTACCACTGGAGGTCTTCAGTTTCTTAAAACTACTTTCTATGAATGCAAGGAAATATTAATGACAAGGACCTCAGTGTTCCACTGTACTCCACAAAACAACAAAATAATAGGCAGACCACACTACACTAAAAGACAGTTCCTTGCCTAATCCTATGTAGTCAGCTTCACAGCTGAGTGGCCATCTAAACCTAGGTTTATTGGAAATTAAATGGTTGTCTGCAAAGGAACTTTCCGCATCTAGTATTGAACCACAATTGAAGGAAGGAACTGAGGGAGGCCGATGGATGTCCCATAGTAAAAAGCCCTGTAATATACTGTGCCAGCAAACTGCAAACAGAAGCATAGAGCCACTGGGAAGCCCACCTCCTTGCATCTGCCAGGACAACAGGTGAAAGAATACGTTGCCCTTTGGCTTGGAGATCTGAAAAACTGCTCTGTGCCGATACGCCCTGAGAACATCCGTTCCATCCAATGAAACATGAGCCAAGAAGACATAAGCCTTGAACTTAGGCGTAAAAGCAAAAAGCACTTACCACTACCTGCAGCAATAATGCCACAAAAAAAGTAACTAAGTACTGTACTGTACGTAGCATTTTCTCTAAAAGTGGATAAAACTTTGTATAATTTAGGGCACAATCCTAACCTGGCCCAGAGGTGTTGCAAATGTGCCGTAAGGCGCATTTGCACCACTCTTGGAGTCAGGGAGGCTGGCACACAGAAGTGTGCATTTGCAACACTCCTGGGTTGACACAAGTGACCTGTTCTGGCCTAACTCCAGGTTAGGGCTGTGCCCTTAAACTCTCAACTTTTATCAGGGTTAAAAGATTGGGCTGCCATCTAATCAATTAATTGGCTAGTTATGGCTTTAGGCTGTAATCCTATATACTCTTACCTGGGGGTAAGGTAAAGGTTTCCCCATGACCGAATGGTCTAGTTGTGACCAACTGTAGGGGGCGGTGCTCATCTCCGTTTCAGAGCCTGTAGAGCCAGCGTTTTTGTCCGAGGACAAGCTTCCGTGGTCATGTGGCCGGCATGACTCTACAGAACGCTGTTACCTTCCCACCAAAGTGGTCCCTATTTATCTACTTGCATTTTAGGTGCTTTCGAACTGCTAGGTTGGCAGGAGCTGGGACAAGCAACGGGAGCTCACTCCATCGCGCAGTCTTGAACTCCCAACCTTGTGGTCGAAAGCCCAGCAACAGCGGATTAACTCGCTGCGCCACCACGTCCCTTGTCTGGGGGTAAGTTCCATTAAATTCAATGGGGGTTACTTCTGAGTAGACATGCATAGGATTGTCCTGTACGTTTTTTCTGTTTCAGCATATATTTTTTATCCTTTTTTATGCTGTATATATATTTTATTATGTAAATTGCTTTGTGAACTAAAGTGGTTGAAAAACAGATATTATTCTTAATTATAACAATGATAATAACAACACCTCAAACATAATACCACCCAATATAACAATAACAGAAAGTAGAAATGTCTGGAAAATTGATATTGCAGTTCCTGGAGATGCCAAAGTCTATAAAAAATAACTTGAAAAAACAATGACAAAATACCAAAACCTGTTCATTAAAATCATGAAACTATGGACAAAGCACATAAAAGTCTGTCCCCATTGTTAATGGGGCACTTGGAACAATTCCTAAAAACAATTATGAATTATTTTAAACAACTGCAGCTCACTGAAATAAAAGCATCAGGTTTGCAAAAATAAAAAAAATAAAATGGCTCTTTTAGGAACATTGTATTTACTGCACGGATGCCTGGTTGAAAGGTCACAGGTTGAGACCTGTATCAACTACTCCATGCCAGTCAATGATATTTGCTGTGTTTTATATAGCTTTGAATATAACACCGAATTGTTTTAACAAGAGTCAGTGACTGCTGAAAAACCACAACTATGCACTGGATCAATAATGATATGGCTAGAAGTCTGCAAAGGCTACAGCAGCAGGAACCCATCCCCAAAATAGTTGCCAGAGCAAAATGACAAAATGCAGGGAAGGCATTCAGAAACAAGGACTGCCCATTGTGACTTCTGGAGACACAGCACTGAAAAAGGAGCCCCTCATTAATCTGAGACACCTCTTACAATAAGCCACTGCTGGAAAGTTAATCAGGGATGCCAGGGTGCTGCCACCGGTAGCGGCATGCACAACCTTGTATGCTTCCAAACAGCATGAGAAGCACAGCCTGCTTTTGCAATGCAGCAAGCAGCCCGCTAATGCGTAGGCTGCTGTGGCAAGGATTATGCATGCAATCCTTTTCTCATATAATGAGGGCATCTTTTGCAGCTGCCTGCTGAAGGAATACTATGTGCACTTGGGTTTGAATTCACTGGTCTCTAAGGCAGCACCTGAGGATGGCTGGCTCGACTGTGTTCTGAAGCTCCTAAGTAACAGGATTACTAATTTCTGCCTTAACAGTCTCATGATGCTAAAACACACGTCATCCCATATAAACTGCAAACACATCAATCTATCCCACAATGAAGGCTGCATCAAACTCTGTCAAACACACAGACCAAGCTTCAAGAAGCTTTTTGTCAACTGAGCAGAGGCAGAACACACATACAGCATTTTACAGCGGCATTAGAAAATCACTAGATACACAGTACTGCTCCTTACTTATTCTGTTAAAACCAGGAATCAAAACCTTGAACAGTGCATTCTCCGGCATGAAAAGCAAAATCTTACAACAGGAGCTGGAAGCACCGCTCAGTGCAACTATATGCTATCTAAACCACAGCTGCAACAAGGAAGGGACAGAAGCCAGTTCTGCAGCTTTTTAAAACAACACCTCTGAATTTTGCAATGAGGTACAGTGATGCAGAGTTAATTAGATGAGCACTTCAATCCCTCGTTAAGGCAACAGCGTCCGATGGCAAAGAAGGGGACATATACAAAAAGCATTCAACAGAAAGGCTTTGGGCTTGATCCAGCTACAGCATGTAAACATGCAGGCACACAGGTCTTGCCGATTCGAAAACTGGCTGGCACAGCCACGTGAACGAAATACAGCCGCTGATTTTAAAAGCTAAATAGGCAAAAAACGAAAGCAGCAACTTGTATATCTGCATACCACGTATGTAACTGAACCTTCTGGCCCTGCCTGTTAAACCAGAGCAACTGCTTTCTCGAATCAAAGTATTCCTTTGCACAGACTTACTTTAACTGCCGAGGTTCACAGTCAACTCCGGGTAGCAAGAGCCGGGCAGCCTGCCGTACATCGTCGCTATCCACAGAGAAGCTGCGACGGTGCCCTGCGTGAGCCAGTGCAACTCTGATCCATTCCATCAAGGGGGGCAGCACGATGAACGGCCTAGAAAGGACAACACAAAGAGGCTATTTTCTCCCACAGTCAAATGCAATAGACGCATATCTAAGTCAGAGACACTGAAAAATTGTCTCAGGAAGCTACAGGCAGATTCAAGGCAAATAATAGAGTTTACAATTCCCTCCTGTAATGGAAAAGGCTGAATTAGCTTTCCTGAAGCCGTGTATCTCAAATGTTTGCTCACGGATCTGTGTTTTTTCATAGTTCGTATGTAATGTATTCCCGTTTGAATTTGCACACTTCACTGTCCGTCTGAGTCTTTAGAAAATCGTCAGCCCGCAGTCACGATGGAAACAGTAACTACATTTCTTAACCATCAGAAACATGTCTCTTAGCCAAACGTCTTATTCCCTTAAATACAAGGGAAGAGAAGCTTAACAATCATGTGATTAAATAAGTATAATGTCAAATGTTCTTATATTTGTCTGATACGTCAGGAAGGATGACCCTGTTACCGGTTTTTTATGATCAGCTGCAATAAATAATAATAGTAATAATAATAATAATAATAATACTTGGATTTATATACCGCCTTTCTTAGGTCACCAGATTTCTCTAATGACTATAACTCAAGGCGGTTTACATGGGCAGACTTTATTCAGAAACCCGAAGGTTTTTACAATTTTTACAGAAATGTTCTATCTTTCAAGAACTACACACATACAGATGGATCTTTCTGGATTTAGTCCTTCTTTCTGGCCACCCGTTTGTCTTCTTGCTGGCTGATAAATGGCTTCCCTGCTCCCACCAGAGAAGTGGCTGAACTTCGGCACAACTCCCCCTCACACAAGGCAGCCGAAGCTCAGCTGTTAATCAGCCGCAATTAACGAGGTCTGCCGCTCACAGAGACTTCCGGCTGTCCCGAACTGGCGACCTTCAGATCTTCAGCTCTTATCTTCAGGCAAACGGAGGCATTAACCCTCTCGACTAAATCTTCTACCACAAACTTTAGAGAAACTAAAGTTGAATAAGAACCCAATCCAATAGTTGAGTGTACCACGATTGACGGTGTTGCAAAGGTGCTACAAAGCACTTCAGCACCAGCGGTAAGCTCTTACTGCCAGTGCCAGTCCCGCACGGCCAGAGGTGCCCACATGGACCTAGTGAGCAGTGAGTTTCACCGCCCTCTGCTTTGCAGATCTTCTGTACCTGCCCGGCTGGCAGATCCCACAGACCTCCCTGCCATAACTACCAAGCACGTTTTGAGCTGGCTAGATCAGGCTTTGTTTTGCGACACAATTAAGAAGCTGGGAAGTTTGACAGAGGTAGATTTTCTCTCTGCCGGTTCTAACCAGCCATTGATTTATTTTCCACCTACAAAAACATCACCAAGGAAAGGAAGAGAGTCACAGGGTGCCTGAAGCAATCTTCTTTGTAGTCTAGACTGGAGGGTGCTCCTCTTGCCCTCATATATACAAGCAGGAGGAAAGGCTGCAGAGTTCCGAGGAAAGGTGTGCTCAGGTCGTTAAACAATGACACTGGATTGCACCCAGAGAATGACCTTAAAAGGTTTCTCACAGGCATGTGCTGCATCCTGCAGTGGGGAGAGGCAGTCACAGAGGCCTCCTCAAGGTAAGGGAATGTTTGTTCCTTTAGAGCTGCATTGCCCTTACCCCCCCTTTCATGGATCACTGCCTTGTCGTGGCGAAGGGGCTTGAGTAGCTCAATGAAGCTGTGAGCTATGCCATGTAGGGCTACCCAAGATGGACAGGTCACAGCAGAGAGTTCTGACTAAACGTGGTCCGCTGGAGAAGGAAGTGGCAACCCACTCCAGTACTCTTGCCAAGAAAACCCCATGGATTACAGAACAAAAAGGCTAAACGATATGACACTGGAAGATGAGACCCTCAGGTCGGAAGGTGTCCATTATGCTACTGGGGAAGAGCAGAACACGAGTACTAGTAGCTCCAGAAAGAGTGAAGTAGCTGGGCCAAAACTGAAAGGAAGCTCAGCTGTGGATGTGTCTGGAAGTGAAAGGAAAGTGCGATGCTGCAAAGAACAATACTACATAGGAACCTGGAACGTCAGATCTATGAATCAAGGCAAGCTAGATGTGGTCAAACGTGAGATGTCAAGGCTGAACATCGACATCCTGGGAGTTAGTGAACTAAAGTGGACAGGAATGGGAGAATTTAATTCAGATGACCATTATATTTGCTACTGTGGGCAGGAATCCCTTAGAAGAAATGGAGTAGCCTTCATCGTGAACAAGAGAGTGAGAACAGCAGTACTGGGGTATAACCTCAAAAATGATAGAATGATTTCCATTCGGATCCAAGGCAAACCTTTCAACATCACAGTAATCCAAGTCTACGCCCCAACCACTGGTGCTGATGAGGAAGAAGTTGACCGCTTCTATGAAGACCTAGAACAGCTTCTAGAATTGACACCCAAAAAAGATGTCCTTCTCATCATAGGGGATTGGAATGCTAAAGTAGGCAGTCAAGAGGTAAGAGGAATAACAGGCAAGTTTGGTCGTGGAGTACAAAATGAAGCAGGGCAAAGACTGATAGAGTTCTGTCAGGAGAACACATTAGTCATAGCAAACACCCTTTTCCAGCAACACAAACGGCGACTGTACACATGGACTTCACCAGATGGTCTACATCGAAATCAGACTGATTACATTCTTTGCAGCCAAAGATGGAAAAGTTCCATACAGGCAGTCAAAACAAGACCTGGAGCTGACTGTGGCTCAGATCATCAGCTTCTTCTTGCCAAATTCAGGCTTAAACTAAAAAAAGTAGGGAAAACCGCTAGGCCCTCCACGTATGACCTAAATCAGATCCCCTACGAATATACAGTGGAGGTGACAAATAGATTTAGGGGCTTAGATTTGGTAGACAGAGTGCCTGAAGAACTTTGGACGGAGGTCTGTAACATTGTACAGGAGGCAGCAACTAAAACCATCCCAAAGAGGAAGAAATGCAAGAAGGCAAAGTGGCTGTCTGACGAGGCTTTACAAATAGCTGAGGAAAGGAGAGAAGCCAAAAGCAAGGGAGAAAGGAAAAGATATACCCAACTGAATGCAGATTTCCAGAGAACAGCAAGGAGAGATAGGAAGGCCTTTCTAAATGAGCAATGCAAAGAAATAGAGGAAAACAACAGAATGGGGAGGACTAGAGATCTCTTCAAGAAAATTGGAGATGTCAAAGGACAATTTCATGCTAAGGTAGGCACAATAAAGGACAAAAATGGCAAGGACCTAACAGAAGCAGATGAGATTCAGAAGAGGTGGCAAGAATACACAGAGGAACTCTATAAGGCCGATCTAAATGTTCCTGATAACCACAGTGGTACAGTCACTGAGCTCGAACCTGACATCCTGGAGAGTGAAGTCAAGTGGGCTTTAGAAAGCCTCACTAACAACAAAGCTAGTGGAGGTGACAGCATTCCAGCGGAATTACTCAAAATCTTAAAAGATGATGCTGTCCAAGTGCTGCTCTCCATATGCCAGCAAATTTGGAAAACCCAACAGTGGCCACAAGACTGGAAAAGATCAGTTTACATTCCAATCCCAAAGAAGGGCAATGCCAAAGATTGCTCGAATTACCGCACCATTGCACTCATTTCACATGCTAGCAAGGTCATGCTCAAAATCCTACAAGCTCGGCTTCAGCAGTATGTGAATCGAGAACTACCAGATGTACAAGCTGGTTTCCGAAGAGGCAGAGGAACTAGAGATCAAATTGCCAACCTTCGCTGGATCATGGAGAAAGCAAGAGAGTTCCAGAAAAACATCTACCTCTGCTTCATTGATTATGCTAAAGCCTTTGATTGTGTGGATCACAACAAACTGTGGCAAGTTCTTGAAGAGATGGGAGTTCCAGACCACCTGATCTGCCTTCTGAGAAACCTTTATGCGGGTCAGGAAGCAACAGTTAGAACTGGACATGGAACAACCGACTGGTTTCAAATTGGGAAAGGAGTACGACAAGGCTGTATATTGTCACCCTGCTTATTTAACTTATACGCAGAGTACATCATGAGGAAGGCAGGGCTGGATGACTCACAAGCTGGAATCAAGATTGCTGGGAGAAACATCAACAACCTCAGATATGCAGACGATACCACTCTACTGGCAGAAAGTGAGGAAGACCTAAAGAACCTTCTGATGAGGGTGAAAGAGGAAAGTGCCAAAACTGGTTTGAAGCTCAACATTAAAAAGACTAAGATCATGGCAACCACTCCCATCACTTCCTGGCAAATAGGAGGGGAAGAAATGGAAGCAGTGACAGACTTTATTTTCCTGGGCTCCAAGATCACCGCAGATGGTGACTGCAGCCATGAAATTAAAAGATGTTTACTTCTTGGGAAGAAAGCTATGGTGAACCTAGATAGCTTAATCAAAAGCCGAGACATCACCCTGCCAACAAAGGTTCGCATAGTCAAAGCGATGGTTTTCCCAGTAGCCATGTATGGCTGTGAGAGCTGGACCATAAGAAAGGCAGAGCGTCGAAGAGTCAATGCTTTTGAATTATGGTGTTGGAGAAGACTCTTGAGAGTCCCCTGGACTGCAAAGAGATCCAATCGGTCAATTCTCCAGGAAGTCAAGCCTGATTGCTCCCTGGAAGGACAAATGCTGAAGCTGAAGCTCCAATACTTTGGCCACCTGATGAGAAGAGAGGACTCTTTAGAAAAGACCCTCATGCTGGGAAAGATTGAAGGCAAAAGGAGAAGGGGGCGACAGAGGATGAGATGGTTAGATAGTGTCACCGAAGCAATGAATATGAAATTGGG
>JAJKFI010000060.1:5722988-5781314 GCA_029204185.1 Lerista edwardsae
ACTCCCATCACTTCCTGGCAAATAGAAGGGGAAGAAATGGAAGCAGTGACAGAGTTTATTTTCCTGGGCTCCAAGATCACCGCAGATGGTGATTGCAACCATGAAATTAAAAGAAGTTTATTTCTTGGGAGGAAAGTTATGATGAACCTAGACAATTTAATAAAAAGCTGAGACATCACCCTGCCAACAAAGGTTCACATAGTCAAAGCTATGGTTTTCCTAGTAGTCATGTATGGTTGTGAGAGCTGGACCATAAGGAAGGCGGAGCGCCAAAGAATAGATGCTTTCAAATTATGGTGTTGGAGAAGACTCTTGAGAGTCCCCTGGACTGCAAGGAGATCCAATCAGGCAATCCTATAGGAAGTCAAGCCTGATTGCTCCCTGGAAGGACAAATCCTGAAGCTGAAGCTCAAATACTTTGGCCACCTCAGGAGAAGAGAGGACTCTTTAGAAAAGACCCTCATGCTGGGAAAGATGGAAGGCAAAAGGAGAAGGGGGCGGCAGAGGATGAGATGGTTAGATAGTGTCACCGAAGAATGACCATGAAATTAGGCTCTGGAAGCTAGTGGAGGACATAACAGGGAGGCCTGGCGTGCTATGGTCCATGGGGTTGCGAAGACTCGGGCACAACTTAGTGACTGAACAACAACAACAGAGACAGGGAGGATGGTGCGCACCTGTGTGCTGGCCTCTCTGACTCTGAGAGTGGTCCAAACATACTGTACAGTGTCCTTTGTACCAGCCCAACTTTGCTGGCCTAACTGTGCTGGCCTAACTCCAGGTTATGATTGCGCCCTATGTTATTTACCAGCATATACCTCATATGATTACTGGTGCACCAATATGCAACATGACAAACGCTTTGCAGTAGAGTTCCCCCACCAGGGGAGAGGAGGAGAAAAAATCCCTGCCCATAGCCACTTTGGGGGCTCCTGGAAGGATATAAACACACGCACAAAAACCAAATACTATTGATGCAGCAAATTGACTGAAGCTGGGTATAGCCAGCACTGCAGCAAGAGACAGCTGGGAGCCCTAGGGTCTAACCAACTTTCCAGGACCAGGGTAAGGGCAATACAGCTCTTAGGTAAGGGAACAAATATTCTCTTACCTTGAGGAGGCCTCTGTGACTACCTCCCCATCACCCCCCGCAGCAGCAGGATGTAGCACATGCCCCATTGGCACAGCTTATGTCAGCGCTGGAAAATGGGTTAGGATTGTGCCCATAATCACATAGTTCCATGATAGAAAGGTAGGCTATAAATAAAGATCCTATAAACTAGGATATAAATATTAAAAAAACAAACAGCCTGGAATGTTAAGAATTTATGTAGTTGCAGAGAAAATAAAGAGGACAGAATTTAGTAGGACAGCAAGACAAAAGCAAACTAAAGATCTCTTTCCTCATTGTACTGTGGAGTAACAGTGATGCTGTGTTGCACTAGCAGTGCGCATAATTGGTTTCTCTTCACTGTACAAGTTAACTTATAACTAGGGAAGTCAGCT
Source organism: Lerista edwardsae (assembly GCA_029204185.1). Taxonomy (NCBI): domain Eukaryota; kingdom Metazoa; phylum Chordata; class Lepidosauria; order Squamata; family Scincidae; genus Lerista; species Lerista edwardsae. Next base: position 5,724,495 of record JAJKFI010000060.1, read on the forward strand.
ACTCTGAAGGATTGTGTATATGTATTTAAACCCTTGGTATTAAGTAGGAGCACTATATAAACTAAATACATACAGATTCTCCTTGAAAAACTCTCTCCAGCACACATACCAAAAAAGGATACACAGGCAGGCTAAATGCTGAGTCACAAAATACCTTTGGATTTACCTGTAGCCTTAGGTGCCCCCCAAATAGGAGAGAAGTAATAGTAGTTTATCACAGATCTGTCCCGCACAGGTTTGCCCAGCCTAGACACACTAAAGCAGCAGTGAATGCAGAACTGTCATGAAACATTTGGACTGCGTTGTGAGAAGGCCCTTGCATTTGGGTGGTAGCTTCCTGTACTTCCAGGTTTTCAGCATGAAGATGTTTGCAGGATGTGCCTTCAGTAGGGTGATGAGATACAAGCAGGCTGCAGAGCGCCTATACCTTTAACCATTGTATAGAACAGGGAATTTTGGCAGGTGCAGCTCAATACGGAAGGGTTTAAAAAACTGCACCTGCCAAAATTCCCTCTTCTGTACGGTGGTTAAAGATATAGGCGCTCTGCCCCTGCTTGTATCTGGTCACCCTAGCATTAAGGATCCATCTCAAAACAGAGTTCACCAGACCACACAGCAAGAATACTTTGCTCTTGAGGGGAGCTCTGGTCTATCTCAGTAACTCTGGTACAAAACTTCCCAATGAAGTGTAAAAAAAGGTAAAGGTTTCCCCACGACCGAATGGTCTAGTCGTGACCGACTGTAGTATAGGGGGTGGTGCTCATCTCCTTTTCTAAGCCCGTAGAGCCAGCGTTTGTCTGAGGACAAGCTTCCGTGGTCATGTGGCCAGCATGACAATACGCTGTAGCACACAAAACACCGTTACCTTCCCACCGAAGTGGTCCCTATTTATCTACTTGGACTTTTTTTTTTTTTTGCCTCCGGCACCTTGTCTAACTCAATGGCCACTTCAGTTTCCTTACTGAAGTAATTCCTTACTATATTCCACACAGGTCGGTGAAAACACTTTACTAGATAAAAATTTCTAGATTTCTCCATTATTTGGAGGCAGCTCTCACTTTAGGGGAAGAAAAAAAACAGCACCCCCTGCTCCTGCTCAGTGGCATTCCTATGGGGGGGGAATGCCAAGTTTTGCAGGAGCCTGAACTCCTGTGTAACACAGCCCCACCTTGTCACCTCCAGAGCCATTCGAGGTTTGGACAGCAAAGCCTCCAAGCCAGGTCTCCGAGCCACAAATGGCTCTGGAGGCAAGGGAAAGGAGCTGCATTACACAGAGCTCAGGGCTCCTGCAAAACTTAGTGTTTTGCCCCACCTATATGAATGCCACTGTTCCTGCTCATTGCAAACAGAAGCAGCACAAAACAGAGAGGCTGCATGCCATGCTCTTCACAAGTAAAGGAAAGGGGTGGGTGGGCTCCAAATCACCTCACCCTACCTCCTTGGTACCTTGTAGACAGAGAGAGAGGGCATCTTCTCCCGCCTTTCTTTTTCCAGCAGAGCTGAAGGGAGAAGGTGGGACAAAAAGCTGCCAAGGCTCCAGATTACTCCTCCCTGCCTACCTACCTACCTAAGGAGGAGCACGTTGGAGCTGTGGCAGGTTTTTTTCCTTCCCTCTTCACCCTCCAGCGGCTCTGGAGAGAGAAGGAGGCTGCCTCTTCCAACTCCCTCCCAGTAAGTAAGATGATCAATGCACTCAGTGGAATGGCAAACTGGAGAGAGTGCTGGAAAGATGGGCTGGGAACTCATTTGTTCACTGCCCCTCCATTCATGCAACTGTTTCAGGTCATTTCATGGCAAGGTCAACCAGGCCCTAAAGAGCAAGTCAATTTCAATTTTCTATTCTACATTTTCTGTCACTGTTAGAGCCTTGAAAACAATTCTTTTTAGAAATAGCTTCTCAGGCTAATAATGATCCTGCAGAGCTATAGGAAAACATTAAAAACTTCTTAACTGTTCGTTATTCCCACATTTCATACTATGTATTAAGAATGCAATACAAAAAATCCTCCACAGTAAATTCTTGGATTTCGTATGGAATTGATCAACATTCAACATCCTATCCATCTCTCTCTCCCCCCCCCCCCCCACACACACAAAGGAAGAAGTCAGGCTGAAAATAGAAAGGCGGAACAGAGTTGGCAGAGACACTTTCTCAAGTCAATTATGGCTTCAAGGAAAAAGACAAAAGACAGCAGAAATGGTAGAAAAAGAATGTTGTGACCAAAAGTTTAAGGATGAACGCAAAATGCAAAAAAAGAAAACACTAGAGATAAATCATGGGATGCTGCTGAACAGAATTACTTTTGGTGCCGAAAAGGCAAGGCTACTCAACCATATTTTCAGGAAGACATGAACAGGAAAAGAAATAATATACAGTGAGTTAGGTGGCAATAAGGATCTTGTCAATATGGCTGCAAGCAGGGCCAGCCCCAGGAGTAGTGGGGCCCAATATGGGGCATTCTTGTGAGCCCCCACCCTCCGCACAGGGATCCCTACTCACCACCCAGCCACGCCGAGAAGAGCCCTTGTGGTTTGTTGTATGAAGTGCAGCCCCTGGAAATAGTTGGCAGTGACACCAACTGCTTCCGGGAGACCCATTTTAGGCCATTTGGAGGTAGGGCCAGGTGGGACGGCCCAATGAATAGCTGCTCCGCTCGCCTCCTCTTACAGCCCACAGAGATCCTGGCTGTGGCAGCAAGCAATTTGTTCTGCGTTGTTGTCGTCCCCAAAGTTCAGGGCCCAATGTGATGACGTAGGCCACAGTGGTTTAAGACCAGACCTGGCTGTGAGTGGTGTGGTGACTGCTTAAGCAAGCACTCAGGTGGTTGGGGGGGATTGGAGCCTATTCCCTTATCTTTTCCTTTGGTACTAACTCCTTGATCTTACCAAGTGCCCATTTCTTCCTGCTAAACAGGAAATGCAGAGAATGCTGAGAGTGTGAGGGTGCAATCCTAACCTGGAGTTAGGCCGGCACAGTTAGGCCAGCAAAGTTTGGCTGGCACAAGAGACCCCATAAAGCGCATTTGGATGACTCTTGGAGTCAGGGAGGATGGCGCACATCTGTGTGCTGGCCTCTGACTCCAAGAGTGGTCCAAACATACGTTACAGTGTCCTTTGTGCTGGTCAAACTTTTCTGGCCTAACTGTGCCGGCCTAAGTCCAGGTTACGATTGTACTCTGAGACACCTTAAGGGCCCCTTTGAGGGCAGAAAGGAGAGAGAAAAATTATTGGATGGATGGATGGATGGATGGACTTTTTTAAGAGCTTGTCTTAGGACACAAAACTATGCATATAAAGCAACAAAACTGCCTTCAGGACTCACTAGGGCAGTGTTTCTTAACCTGGGTTTGATCGAACCCCAGGGGTTCGTTGAGTCAGTCTCAGGAGTTCGGCAGAGGTGTGTGTGTGTCCATTCTGTTCGCTGGCCTTGATATCTGTGCTGCAGGGAACTTGGTGCGCTCAGTAGTTGTTGGGATATTAAAGTAAGGTCTGGGAATTTGAAGGCCTGAATGGTAAGGCTTATCACTGAGGCCTAGCAGACCAGCAGAGGGTGCGGGGTAGTTCTGACTTAGGTTCTGCCCAGTAACAAGACCATGTGATCTCTGGTGGAATGTTGCAAATTATTTAGCCAATCCCAGGAACACTGGTTGCTTGTCTGTTCAGCTCAGTGAGTGTGTGTGTGTTCAGTCCTGTCCTGATCAGAGAGCTTTTCTGTTCTACTTTCTGTTTCTCTCTGAGTATTGCTGCTGCTGGATTTACAGATTTACTATGTCGAGCAAAATAAGAAAGTGGTCGGACGAATACGTACAATTGATTTGCAGTAAATATTCATTGAGTTATGTTTTTGTTTTTGTGTGACATTCATGTTTTGTTGGTTTTGTTCTTCGAACACAGTGATTTTATGTGCAACTGATGCATGGTTCATTTTGGGCACTAATAAAATATATATATCTATGTTTTGAATTTTTTTTTTAAAGTTTTATTTTTCCAACTATGAAGGGTTTGGTGAATGCACGTATGAAACTTGCGGGGTTCGGTACCTCCAAAAAGGTTAAGAACCACTGCACTAGGGTATGCTTGTATGCAGCCAGACAAGCTTCTTAAACAGGCAGCAACCAAGGATTTCTCCATGCTACAGGAATTCTCCGAGGGTCAAAAGCAGCCCCAACTGTTCAGCAGCAGAAAGTCATGCTAAAGCAGCCAGCAAAAAGAAAACCACCTAGCTGCTTAACAAAACAAAACATTAAACATACAAGCAAAATTAATAAGAATCAGATAAGAAGAAAACAGCTGGAACCCAGGCAAAGAATTTAGAAAGCAAAGAGCTTAGAAAAACTATAACAAAAAATAATTCTGTTCTTTTTGCAGATGCCAACAAAAAAAGTAAAAAAAAAAAAAAGAGCAGTTCTATTCATAAGGGAAGCACTAGCAATAAATCACTGCGCTCTAGAAAGAGTAGCTTCCAATAGGGAATATCACTGGTATCCCTTTAGTAGAAATAAAATTAAAAATTAAAAACAACAACCCGAGAAGCACAAATGGAAGCCACATTAACTGGTCATGTTTGTGAAGCAGCATGAGAACTGCAGCAACAACAAAGCAGGTTATTATTACATTACTTGGTCCTCTGCACCATTCTTTGCACTGGAGATTCCTGGTGCTAACTGGGAAGGCACATCTGATTAGGCAGCAGAAGGAATCTTTGGGTGTTCCAAAGTCAACCACAAGATCCTGGCAATAGTGCAGAAAGCTTAGTCTGGCCTCTACCACATCACCCCAGTTCCTAAAGTGGTTTTCCAGAAAAAGAGAATTGGTTACAGAGGGCTTAAAAAGGAACAGGCCTTTCTCTGGTTTTAATATAATCCCTATTCCAACTGCTTCATAAATGCTATTACATTAACAATAATAAGCATAGAGGTATAACTAGATTAGAGTGAGGGGCAGCTACGAGCAAAAGTTTAAAACTAGCTTGCGTAGGGTTGCTTTGGGGTTTGTGTGTTTGTTTTACCACACAACCTTTGTGGTAGTTCAGGCTCACAAAGTGCTACCTGAAATGTGCATCAATGTAAATTAATGAGAATGTGGTTGAATTTGGGTGCAATACCAAACCATGTTTTGGCATTAAGAGTACCAGCAATCTCAAGACTCTGCACTCCTTCTCTTTCGCTACACAGAAGGAGAGTAAAACCAGTCATTCCCGGTGTGAGACAAACCACAGTTTGCTGCCTTGTCAAAACCTGGCAAACCACAGTTTGCACAAACCAAGATCCCAAACCAGGAAACTATCATGGTTTAAGACCCTGGCTATGGAGAAATTCTCATTTGTGCAGTCCATAGTTTGATGGGTTTGGATGTGAACAGACGTTCCTTTGGGGACAAGGAAACATTTATTATTTTGCTCTAAACAATTTTGTCGACTACGTTTTGTTGAAAAGTGGTATATAAATATTCTTATTAATAAAAATCTTCCCTTGTGCTCAGAGGAGGGAGGAGGAAGGAACGTATGAGCTCAGGATAGTTCGTGCCCTTAACATGAATCATGGTTTGGTGTTATGTCTAAATGCAGCTGATGCAAACAAAATCCCCTCACTGTTGCTTTTTTAAGGGCAACCTGGAAAATATGCAAACTAAGGATACTTCTCCAGCATAGCCTTATGTGAATCATTGTAGATTCATGCCTGCTCCTCTCACCACTGTATTTGCCTGGTGATCCCTCATTACCCCTCTGTTAGGTCCTGTTCCCTCCCGATGTAGGACTGCCAAATTGCAACCCATCAGAGATACATAATCTTGAAAAGTGGCATGAAGTGGGAGATGATCCAACTGGTAGGATTTCTTCTTTCCTGCTCCTTCCCCATCTGCCTCTTAGAAAAGGAAGAGTTTTGCTTGCTATCGTGGCTGAGGGAGAAGGGCTTACAAAAACAGGATCAGAGCAAAATGTGAGGGAATGTTGCAGCTGCATCATCTTCAGCTTTGAAATTTGAAATAAATGCATCATCTCTGGGTTGAGACGTGATAACCCTATTCCCTCAGCCTCATCTTGCTAGGCCAAGACCTATTATTAGCCTTCTGAAAATGATGGGCTGCTTCAGTTTTCACAAGACAGCCATGGTTTCTTTTAACCATGGTTTGTTTAGCAAACCATGGTTTGTGCTGCAGGCAACCAGAAAATACTGGCTTGTTCCAACTCAGAAGTAGATTATTTTTGCTCCATTTTCAAAGGTTGTTATTCAATGACATTCCTCACTTTTTCCCTGCTCCTGGCTAAGTGCCAGCTCATTGATCAAGAGAACACAGGAGGCGCTCGCTGTAAGACAATCCCTAGCTCCTCTGAAATTTCTCCCTGCACACAGCACAGCAGAGTGAGAAGTAAGAAGCATCACTGTACTCCCCGCTGCCTTCCAAGAAATGTTAACCACTTCTTGCCCAATACCAGAAACAAATACACTAAAAGCATTTAAATGCTAATATTGAAAAAAAACTTTCTAGAGTGCTTTCTATGCTCTTTCTACAGCATAGGAAAAGCCTGCCTGTCCAACATCCTGTTTCCCACAGTTTCCCAGTGAATGCAACTAAGGTAGGGGTTCCTGAACTCTCCCAAACTAGACTAACAGCAAGTGGCACTGAGAAACAACCAGCCAGGGATCTCACAACATATTCTGTTGCAAATTGTCATGAAAATATATTTGGGGCAGTGGTGTCATTCAAATGATTTAGGAACAGGAACTCACTTTTGATTGGCACTTGTTGGGAACCCAGAACCAGCCACGGAGCCCATTAGGATCCGGAACGCCCATCCTGGTCCGTTCCCCCTGAATGACATCACTGATTTGGGGTTTTGTTCCGGGATCCCCCGTGGATGCCAAAATTTGTAGATGCTCAAGTCTCCTTTTAAAAATTGTGTTTCCTACCTGGGAGTTGTGAGCGCCCCAGAATGTGCCACTGCAGTGCCATGGGGCAGCATCAGGTGCTCCTGGAAGCCGCTTCAAGGTCACAAACCTCCCCGCTAGCCCTGGTATGCACCCAAATGCATAGCAAAAGCATTTCACACCGTTTGGCAAATGCTTCTGCTGTGCATTCAGGTGTGCGCCGGAGCCAACAGAGCGGGTCATAGACCTTGACATAAACCTGAAGCAGCTTCCAGGAGTGCCCGATACTGTCCTGTGGCACTGCAGCCAATCCACGGTTGCTCAAACCTGTGGTTGCCAAGCCCACGAATAAGGAGGGCCCACTGAAATCATAATTGTCTTCTAGCCATTCTATGAGAGTCTTTGGGTGAAAAACTCTTCAGTGGCTCTCAAAGGATTCTCCCTTATTTTTTATTTTTAAAAGTCTCAAGGCAGGAGAAATGAATTTGCCTTATACAGAGTCAGATCACTGGCATCATATCTGGCCCATATCTGGCCCAGAGCATTTATCTAGCCCAGAGCATCATATTCTGATTGGCAGTGGCTCTCTAACGATTAGGTCACAGGGCTTTCCAGCCTTCACTGAGATGCTTTTGTGGAGATATAAGGAACCGAATATTCTCCATACAAAGAATGCACTCTACCACCGAACTCGAGTCCTTCACCCCCACCACACACACTACACCACACAGACACAACTCTCTTTATCGGATTATTTTTTGTTCTCTACAAAAAGGATTTAGGGAGCAATCCTAACCTGCAGTTAGGCCGGCACAGTTAGGCCAGCAAAGTTTGGCTGGCACAAGAGCCACCGTAAAGTGTGTTTGGACCACTCTTGGAGTCGAGAGGCTGGCACACAGATGTGCCTAATCCTCCTGACTCCGAGAGTGGTCCAAACACGCTTTACGGTGGCTCTTGTGCCAGCCAAACTTTGCTGGCCTAACTGTGCTGGCCTAACTCCAAGTTAGGACTGCACTCTTAGTAGCATCTTTCAGAAAACTATGGTTCAAGTGATGAGAGTGTTTCAACAGGCCAATACTCAACATGGTTGCTGCACAATATATATCCAGCAGCATGATATTCTATTCTATATTCATTATAGATGAGCCTCTGGTTCCCAAATTACAGCTGCTGAAGCCCAATAAATTTGTAAAAAAACACACTTAAAACCAAACCTGTTAAGTAACAAACAGAACCACTAATTTTCCTTTCCAAAACACAGAGCAGCCAAGAGAAAAAGAAAGTGGGATCAGAGGAAGGAGATCACTCCAAAATGCACATCTGGAACCAATCTGCAGCATGTAGCCACTGGGTGTCACTTTTGATATATTCTGGGTCAGCCACAGAGCATTTCATGGCAAGCAAAATTTATTCCAACCAGAAAAGTAATCGTAATCAAAACAGAGTCGAGGAGACTAGAATGTCGGCAGCCTGCAGTTGATAACGAATCGGAAAAGGCGGATCTATTCATGAAACAGGCATTACCTTTCTGTCTGCAGCGTGACCTTGGAAGGTTCGACATTTGGGTTCTCCCATTCCATCTGCGGGCAATGCATAAAATAGCAGAGTGTGTACAAAGCTTCCGGTTCCCAGTAGAGTGACCCTTGCTTGTGGTGCAGGGGGGTGCTGTTGCTGTGCTGCTTTGAACTGAGCGGCTGCAGATGATGCATGGCTCGAGACACCAGATCGCCTGCAAAAGAAGAAGTAGGATCACTGTTGCGGTTGCTGCTATCTCAACCTCAGCCCTCAATAAGAATATTTTAAAAGAAACCTGCTGGATCTACTCCAGCATGTTGTTTCTCCGCAATGTCCTACCAGATACTTCTACAAAGCTGCGAGCAAGAGAGAAAGGAATGCTTTCCTCCCTGCATTGCTCCCCTGCAACTAGTATTCAGAAGCAGATTGCCACTGAACTGGAGGTCATCACCACCAGAGGCAATTGACAAACCAGTCCTGCCTTCCTCTGCGTAAATGGCAATCTTGAAATACACAGGCAGCAATCCCACGAGCAAAGGCAAGCAGTGTTTTTGTGGACTTCATTCAGGTTAGGTGAGCCGAGCCCTGCTTGATGTAATGGGAATGTTCATGTCCTATCACATCATCCCTAGGAAAGGGCACAACTGGGTGTTCTTTGATCACTAGGGAAACCTGTGCCTTGATTAGCAAAGGGCTCTTGGTCGATGAGGGGAAGCCAGGAGCCAGAGGCACTCAGAGTGTCCTGTTTATCTCAAAGTCAGGAAGCTCCCAGAATTGTGGCATTGTTTGCAGGCCTGAATAGAATGGTAGAGTGAGGTGCAGCCACTTGGCTTTTCCCAGCCAGTGAAGTGGATGGTGGTTGCTCCAACAAAGCACAAAGGCAGGTGGAGCAGGACATGTCTGGTCAGGGTCAGGGTCCTCTGGTGGGCATCTAGCACCACGAAAATGGGTGCATGTAAGTGTCAGGCAATAAGGGCATTCCCTTGCCTGGTTTGCAAAAGAAAATTGTCCCAAATTAAAACATCCAATTTTGTGATTTCCCCTCCCCCCCCCAAGTAATTAGCATGCTGTAAATCACATGTGAATCCAGTTTGAGCCTTTTGTCTGGCCTGGAATTACTGTAAGGTTTTGGGGAACAGTCCTTGAGCTCCACTTCTACGGAGAGTCTAGCAAATGTACACACACACACACACACACACACACACTGTATGTGTCTCTAGCAGCCTCAAGAGCACAGGACCCCAATTAATTAATTAATAATTCATTAGTAAATTAAATAATTTGCTGATAATTACCAACACATAAAATATTTACCTAGAGCTCTTTTTTGTCTAGTGGGTCGCGATGGATTGTTGTGGGTCTCGGTGCTAAAAGGTTTGGGAAGCACTGAACTATAGTTTCACACTATTCTTCAAGGGTAATCCCAAGTTAGACAGAATGGCCCACTCAAGAGGCAGTGGGCAACCCAATCTGACCTAACTCCCGAAGTGGCAATACAGCCATGCCACTGGGGTGCACACTGCATCCCACAGGGGAGTTCTGGGCTGCAAAGTCCTCCTCAGGGTAAGCAAACAGCCCCCCGAGTTGGCCACCCCACTTTGGGCCTGCGCCAGCTATATTGCTAGAAGATCCAGGCCAGGAAGGGGGATAGCACATCAGAGGTGCCACTATTGCCCATACAACCCTCGACCCACCCTCCTCCCTGCCCCAATCTCTGTCTCTTTTCTCCCCGCCCTGCCCCAAACTCCGCCCTGTTCCTCCCTTCCCTGCGCTGCCCCTCTCCATACTGATTTGCTGGGTCCTTCTCCATCCACCCATGTGCAGACCTGCTGCTTGCCACTTGCGGCAACAGCCAGGCTGTGCTGTGGGGCTTGCCACGCCTTGCCACAGTCGTAGAGGAACTTGCGCTGCCAGCATACATACTGCTTGAATATGCATTACATCACCGTATTGATAAATCTCCATTCCCCTTTCAGGAAACTGTGCTTGTCTATTTAATAGCACCATTTCTATCCTACCTTTTGGTTCTAAAACAGAATGCTTAAGGTGGCTCACAATCTCCCTGAAACAATAACCATTGGACAAACAGTCACGAACATGGCAACAATAGACAAAGGAACTGTGAGCAGCCATTTAAAAAAATCGCTCATTGGGTTACTGCTGCGTACATTACTGGAAAGCACATCTGAAGGTTTAACTGGGGGGCTGAAGGCACAAAAGAGTTTATGACATTTTTGGCAGCACAGAGTTCCAGTACTTGGGCCCACCAACTGTATCTAACATGTGGCGCATAACCTACTCTAGGGACTGACACCACAGGCAGGTTCATGTGGGCAGAGGCTAGACAGCCATTCCAAACCATTTGCGGGAGGGGGGGGCTGTAGCCCCTTAGGAGCTCTGACAAAAACAACACAAACCGATAAGCATAAAATCCTCTTCTCACAGTTTTCAGTCTGTGTCCCCCTTCAATGTGCCAGGGTTGGCATAAGGCTCCCATTGAGAATTACTGCTTTGGACAGTCACATCCCAAGTGATTCAGGATTTTAAAGATTAAAACCAGAGTTGTGCTGGTACAGTATAGCTGTTTTGTGATCGGGGGAAAGAAAAAAAAAAGAGCTTTGGTCAGCAGACTAGCTGCAAATGTGGTTTCCTACACTTACACATATTTTAAGGATGCCCTCATCCACTGAAATGGCGGTTGCTCTTTTTCTTACTAGCAGTATTGCAGATGGAGCATATGTTCTACCAAATCAAAAGCCACAGTTTCTGAATCAGATGACTTCCTCTGGCAAAAAGAGCCAGACACATTCCAACATGTTGCTCCTGGCAAGCAATTCATTCCAGCACACAGTATTTGTTTTCCTTGCGACTGAAAGCATATGCTCATATTCCACCTCTCTTTCAAGAGGCAGAAACTCTCTTCTTTTCCTTGATACCTCCACTAATCGTCTTTGGAGAGCTATGATTGCATAACTGATATTCCCTAGTATTTATGCAACATTTAGCAGGAACATATGTGCAGTTGCAATGAGCTTCGGCATAACTGTGACACTAATATACTAGCAGTGGTTAGGCAAGTATGAGGGACAAGGGACTAAGCCCATTGGCTAGCATTGATCACCAGGATTCTGAGCACGCGTCTGATTTGGTATGACCATCTCATTTCCAACAGACTATAAAGTAGATGGGGACAAACTGGATGGAAAAAAGAAGTGGTACATGTTTACTCGAAAGTAAGTCCCAACGAGTTCAACAGCTTACTACCAAGTACATATTCATAGGACTGTGGCCTTAATTCATTATTGTAAAGATCGTGGGGTGGTACCATTTTTATTTCCTGGCTTAAGCATCAATATGACTTGGGTTAAATTTGAAGAGGTTTTAGGTTTAATAAGAAAAGAATCAGAAGAATGAAGAGTTCATGCTGGATTTTAATAGGAAATCAAGGAGGAAAGATATTGCACATTTTGAACTTTCTGGTTCCACAGAAAGACATTACCTCTGTGGTGTGCAAGACATACAGCAAGCTCTACTAAACTGTGTAACTATTTGCTATTATTAAGGATTCAGGACTAAGATTGAGTGACCCTCAGTCCTCAGAGATTCACCAGTGTGATTCATAGGTCCAGTTAGATTGGTCCAGTTAGAGTCACCTCTATTAGAAATGAGTTTTCTCATACACAGTTTGATTCCTCCTTTTCCTTTTCCATTACATGTGTACTATGCTATCATTGCTTAGGGGATCAGGTTAATTATCTCTTAAAAAAGGGAAGGCTTTCTAGTAGGTTTACAGAAGTGGTAGTCTATACACGGCCATAGAGCAGCCTGATGGGTACAAAAAATAAAAAGCTACTGCCTTGGGTGAAATAATTTGCAAAAATATCTAAAGGCAGAGACCAGTTGTCCAAAAAACAGTCTTAAAACCAAAGACAGAAGTTGGCATGGGGGAAAAATCTGCAGAGACCACTATTTCAAAGCATTGCAATTTTTGCTTGCTTTACAATATTCTCATGACTCAAAGCTTTCATTCTTTGAAAAAGGAATTTTCTTCTTTTGCTGTCAGGAAATGACTATGATCAGAATGAACCCTACATCTCTCAGATGATTATAATTCTCACTCCATTGAAATAGAGGGAATGGGTTCTGTGTGCAGTCACCCTGCAAAGTCAGATCCAAACGGATGTGTTTGCCATTGCATAACAAATCCCTGCAGTCATACAACGTTTTCTAGAAACATTTAATTACCCAACTTTCAAATACACAGAACACATATAGAACACATTAAGGAAAATAAGAAGCTAATATTTCTCCATGTAAGCCTGCACACCAGAGATTACGTGGCATGAGTTAATTATCTTTAAAAACCCTTTAACCACTCCTCTATCTATTATAATCAGAGTAGTTAAAAAAAGAAAGCTTCTGGGTGAAATGGGGACCTAACACTCACTATCCTTTACAGAACCTACTAAATGGGAGAGTCTGGAATAAGAGCAATAAGCCTCATTGCTCCCTGGAAGGACAAATCCTGAAGCTGAAGCTCAAATACTTTGGCCACCTCATGAGAAGAGAGGACTCTTTAGAAAAGACCCTCATGCTGGGAAAGATGGAAGGCAAAAGGAGAAGGGGGCGACAGAGGATGAGATGGTTAGATAGTGTCACCGAAGCGATGCACATGAAATTGGGCAAACTCCGGAAGCTAGTGGAGGACAGGGAGGCCTGGCGTGCTGTGGTCCATGGGGTCGCGAAGAGTCGGACACGACTTAGCGAATGAACAACAACAACAAGGAATAAGAGTACAGTGGTTATCTGTATTAACCAATGCATTTAACTTTTTTTTGCATTTGCAAATCAACAATTTTGCTGGCGCAGATCAGAGCAGCCCAGTGGGCTGGCTGGGGCTTACCCTTGGGTAAGGAGAAAACATCCCCTTGCCCTGTGATGTGCTACAGCTGCCTCCCAGCCTGCATTAGAATGCAGCATAGGCCTACCAGCCTAACGCTGGTTAGGATTGGCCTGTAGGGAAATTAATATAATAATCTGTCAGTAACTGTGGACCACAATAGCCAAAAGAAGCCTTCATATTCAAATGCAGCATCAACAACTAGGGCTACCGCTGTGATGCTTTGCTTGTGAAAGTACCTCTTTGAAAACATTCTCCAAAACAGACATGATGAACACTAATCCATATCCTCAAAGTTGGGAGGTGGTAGACTGTTGATAAGTCCACATGTTTTTTTCTCTGCTGAAATGCAAAACTACAGTGTTGGAAAACTACAGTTTCTGTCCCAAGAGTCCTAGTTGTTATTCCAAATCCTCCCTTTCCTGCCTCGGTTTCCCTTCCTACCTTTTGTCTGGTTTGTTTTTAGAACCCAAGCGATCTAAAGCAGGGACCGGTTCCTATTATGGGTTGCCTAGCAACAGCAGGTCCCCAATCAAGGATGGAGCATAGACCAAATGAAATAGTGAAGTACAAAGAGTAAATTATTATGTCTGTATATCTTGTCTTGATGCACATCTGCTGCTTTGATTGCAACTTCCAATAATAACAGAAATATGGAAAAGCATGAATGGAATCAGTATTCGTCATTCAGTGGCCAGGAAAAAAATCTATTAAGTGCAAAGTTAAAACAGCATAGGAAGAAGAATGCAAAATGACTGTCCCAAAGCAAAGACATTCAGTACAGTACACAGCAGCTGGGACTTTGCTCTACGATGTGGGGCAAAAGAAAAAAAAAGGAATAGAGCATTCCACCAATGCTCTGCAACTGCATGTAGAGGTATGTGCTGGATTTCCCTGGACCCACCAAGGCAGGTAAGTTGGCAGGGGAGGTGAGATGGGATGCGGTGGACTTGAAAACTGCCTGCCAGAAGGAGAGTACTGGAAACTGCCAATCATCAGAGAAACATCTTTGACTCCAAGCCCTTGCTTAACATAAGAACAGCCCTGCTGGATCAGGCCAAAGGCCCATCTAGTCCAACTTCCTGTACCTCACAGTGGCCCACCAGATGCCTCAGGGAGCCCATGAGACAACAAGATGTCTGCATGCTGTTGCCACTCCCTTGCACCTGACATTCTGAAGTAGTCAACTTCTAATGTAAGGAGAACATCCCTCTATCCATCCCATGCATAATTTTGTACCTCTCAATTATGTGTCCCCCCCCTCAGGTGCCTTTTTTCTAGACTAAAGAACCCCGAACGCTGCACTTTCCTCATAAGGGAGGTGCCCCAGCCCAGTAATCATTTTCATCACTCTCTTCTGCACCTTTTCCAGCTCCACTTAAATTATGTGTACAGTTATGCTTAAATTATGTGTATGCGGTAAGGAAGTCCCCTTCCCAGCTACTAGACAGAAGCAAACTAGGCTCAGTAGAGCTGACAAGAATATAGCAGGGGTCAGCTGCTGTGAGGAGAAGCAACGTCCTCAGCTGCTTGATGGGGGAAATTCTGCTGATCAGGAGGACATTCTGCTACAAAACTGAAATATGAGAGAGCTTGTGGGCACTGGTAGTTTAGCAAGTAACAAAGGGAGGAGAGGTGCTCAGGGTGACTTTGACAAAGGTGGCCCCAGCAGCGGAGGAGGAGCTGTAGCTCAGTGGTAGAGCACCTGCTTTGCACGTAGAAGGTCTGAGGTTCAATTTCTGGAATCCCCAGATAAGGCTGCAAAGGGGAACGGCCCAAGACCCTGGAGCCTCAATCTACATGGGCAACGCTGGGCTAAATGGTCCCAGGTCTGACCCGTATCCCAGCTTCACATTCCAACATTCATTCATTGTCAAACATGGACCCTGTCTCTCTTCCTCAAAGGACTAAAGCTCTATGACAACATTTAGGGAACACCGACACACAACAGCCTAACGTATGGGATTGGGCTTCGTACAGTTGGCCTCTTTGCAGGAGTCACATGCCTCTGCCCAGTGGTGTCATCCTACCGGTATGCTGGGCAGGGACATCTGGGTGATTGGCAGCCCGCCCGTCACATACCGCAGCGTTACGCCGTTTGCGTAACCAATTACGCCGCTTGCGTACGTTACGCAAACGGCGTAACACTGCGGTACGCAACGGGCGGGCTGCCGATCACCCGGATGTCCCGCCCAGCGTACCGGTAGGATGACACCACTGCCTCTGCCCCGCTCCCCCATCTGTGCACAATCCAATCATTTCACATCTGTGACTGCCCCTTGTACTAGGTGCCCCTGTTGTTTACCAAAGTCCCTCTCACCTCTCATCTTACATTATTGCCTTTTCCTAGTCCTGTCCTCCAGGTTTCCAGAGCAGTCTGCATGTTCTCCCCAGCCTTGTTGGGCAAAATCCTATGCATATCTACTCAGAAGTAAGTCCCATTGTGTTCAGCGGGACTTACTCCCAGGAAAGTGGGTATAGGATTGCAGCCCCCATGAACATCATAGAACTAAGAGCGCAATCCTAATCTGGAGTTAGGCCGGCACAAGTTAGGCCAGCAAAGTTTGGCCGGCACGAGGGCCACCGTAAAGCACGTTTGGACCATTCTCGGAGTCAGGGGGGAAGCACATCTGTGTGCTGGCCTCTCTGAGAGTGGTCAAAACATACTTTATGGTGTCCCTTGTGCCGGCCAAATGTTGCTGGCCTGACTCCAGGCTAGGATTGCACTCTAAGATTCAAAGCAGGGTATCCAAGGCCAAAGTCCTTCACCCGAATGAATTCAAGTTCACCACATTTGTGACTCTGCTACAGCAAGTAGCAGACAAAAACAAGGTGTTAAAGTGAGAGAGGACCACCAAACCACAGAACCAGTTTTGCAACGCTGCATGGCACAGTTTTTGAGCTTATTTCTTGGAATACTCTGTTCTCATTCTTGCAATGAGAAAGTAAAAAAAGTGGCACTCTCTTTCACCATTTGCTCGGCTTTCTGGTTTGGGATGATATGAAATAAATGCATTGGCACATACAATAGAATTCTTGTTTCCACTTGAGCTGCAGCCATTCCTTTCACTGCCACAGTATCACCCAGGGACATCCAACGGGGGCTTAAAGGTAAAGTAAAACACAACAGAAACTGCAAAATCTTTTCATGAGAGGAAAATAAAAGAACAAGAATAACATTCATAGCGCAGAAGGGAATGGAGAGTGGAGTGCTATATTGCAAGTGCATATTGCTTGCCAGAAAATTAGAGTTAAGAAAAAACATGTCTTATTTGCAATTGCAAAAGATCCGTACAATGCGGTGGTCCCTTTCATTCGCCATGGCTGCTGGTGAGTCCTGGGGGCTGAGATACAAAGTAAATTTAGAAAGGGGCCCAAGTTAACATCTGTGACCTCAAACAGCCACAGAGGGAACCCTGGGCAAGGAGTCCAAACAATTTGCAAATTGTCTGGCATTCCAATCCAACCTAAACCCCGTCCTGCCCCCCAGCCGATGCAGGCGCACCAACAGGAGAAGGAATGGAGGGGGGCAGCAAAGGGGAAGTGTAATGGCACTCTCTCGGAGGAGGAGGCACCGGCAGCGGCCACTTTGTGATCCAGCTGCCGCCCCTCAAGGGGCACTTGAAGGGTGTCCACAGGTGCCTCCACAGGAGAAGGAATGGGGGTGGCAGCTAAATGGTGAAGCAGCCGCCACTAGCGCCTCCTCCTTCTCTGGTAAAACCCAGAGGTGACTTCACAACTTCATGCGATGTTGTGATATCCCTGCATAACAACAACATGCGGCGAGGGTGTGGCAGACGAGGCAGAACTGCCCTGCCAGAGTTCTGCACAATAATCCAGTTGTACAGCTGGCCTGAAGTCTTTCACTTTGAATTTAAATAGGCATTTAGGAAATAGAATGTAGCATAGACCTTCTAAAGCGACAAGAATTCAAGAGCCAATGCTGTGTCTTGGTAATTATCTATACCGTACATACAACTCCATTCTAACAAATGGACTGTGGGAGAATCTCCCAACGCTGGTTCCACCATGCCTCTCTCCTACGTTTTTCTGTCTCTCTCCCCCGCCTCCACCTTCTCATCTGATTTTGTTCCAGTCCATGTCTTGGCAGCAGTAGTCCTCATTTAGTGGAAGCAGGGCCAGCTTTAAGCCAATGTGACCAATGTTGTCACATCGGGCCCCGCGCTTCAGGGAGCCCCGCACTAGCAGGGTGAGCATATTGCCTGTGGCTGCAGCTGGGATCTCTATGGGCTGTAAGTCAGTAGGGCAAGCAGAGCAGCTTTACCTTGGTCTCTCCCATCTGCCTCTGCCTCTGAACAGCCCAAGTTGGGCCACCTGGAAGCAGTTGGCGCCAGTGATGTTATGATATCACCACCAACTACTTTCACATGCCATGCTTTGCACGTGGCACGAACAGAGCTCTTCTTGGTGAGTGGGGGCCCCCGCAGGGAGGGTTGGGGGCCCTGCAGGAATGCCCCACATTGGCCCCCGCCGCTGTTGGCAGGAACAGAGCTCTTCTTGGTGAGGGGGGCCCCCGCAGGGAGGGTTGGGGGCAGTGATGTCATGCAGGGGGAACGTGGGGGGAACTCAGTTCCACTAGTTAAAATTAGGGCTGACTCCGCCCATTTCACTCTCCCTCCTCCCCCTTCCAATTCCTCTGCAAAGAGCTTTTCTTCTTGGTTGGCCGGCACTCAGAGGGTTAAAGGGAGCGACTCCGGATTCCTAGGGGGGCGAAGGGGGAAGGGCTGCAGTGGGGAAGTCCCGTCCTGCGCAGCCCCCTTCCTCACTCACTCCAGCCACACATGTGGAGTCAGCAGCCGCTGTGGTGAGTCTGCAGCCCACTGGGGAGAAGGCAGTGATGTCATTCAGGGGGAACGGACCAGAACGGGCGTTCTGGATCCTAACAGGCTTCGTGGCTGCTTCCGTGTTTGTTTGTTTTTTCCAACATTTGTATTTGAACTCAATAGTGAGTTCCTGTTCCTAAATCATTTGAATGACGCCGCTGGTTGGGGGCCCCGCCACTGCTAGAGCCGGCCCTGAGTGGAAGAACTAGTAAATGGTTCCCTTGAAGCATCCTATGATCGTGCCTCAGCACACAGAGGTCTTGTCCCCACAGTGGGAGAAAGCATATGAACTCAGCTTCCGTAGGAATAAAAACAATTGTGTAGGAGATCTTGCTTTGCACCTTCTTGGAGAAGGAAGTGGAAGATGAAGAGCGGCCGTCTCCACAGCTACAAATTGTGTGGGTCAAGGCTTCATTGCAAGCACAAGGACAATACAGAACAAGACTATTACTCTGCTCTATACCGCAGTGCGTTGCCACAACCTTTGTGCCTTCATAACAGTAGCCTGACATGCAGAAATCTAGCAGGTATCTAATTTAGCAGGTGCCTTTTCCTATCACTTTATCTTCATGCCTTGTTCAATTGCTACATATAAAGCACCCCAAGAACATTTTAAATCAGCAAATAGAACTGATTTCTCCCCATCTCCCTAAACTGATTTTTAGAATAAAAATCCCCCCTTAGAACTAAGAACTGCTCCCTCTTTGGCAATATTCCGGCGGGGGTTGAAGACCTTTTTATTCCAACAAGCTTTTAATTGTTGACAGGCTGGCTGGTTTTTTACACTCTCTTTTTAGGATCCACGGGGCTGGCTGTTTAAATTTTTAATTTTAATTATCTTAATTATTGTTTTTAACTATTGTTTTTAATTGTCAAGTACTGTGTTTTTATTGTATTTTATGTTGTAAGCCGCCTTGAGTGCCCATGGGGCTGAAAGGCGGGATATAAATAAATAAATAAATAAATAAATAAATAAATAAATAAATACATACATACATACATACATACATACATACATACATACATACATACATACTCTTAATAAAATGCTGAGAAATGTTTATGTTGCTAAATTTCCTTGTGTTGGGTTCTTCCTGGAGGCACAAGAGCAGGTCCCATTCAAATGAGATCAGCACCACTTTAGTGGAGCTCCATTTGTTCCCGGTTCCTCCTCCCACTTTCCAGTTCATTTGATTAACGTTCTTGCAGGGACACAAACAATCCAAGAACACAGAGCATCTAAATAGACTCCGAATGGTTTGGACTGAACAGAGGCACTATTATCAGCATTCCAGAAGACTGCCGCTTCAGACAGAACATGCCACTTCATTTGCCTATTTTAAGAAATGTAGAATCAGCACATCAATGAATAGGTGGCTCAGTGATGAAGGGAGGAGCCGTCAATGGCAATTAGAAGGGGAAGCCGAGCTGGGTAAAATGCTACTCAGATACTCTACTTGTTTCTGCTTATACTGAGGTGGAAAGGGGCATTTTATCTTTCCCCTGGCATGTGCTTTGTCGTGAATACATCAGCAAGGTTAGGATTCCAACTTTTTGTAACTTCTGAATCCAATTCTGATGGACTGATGGACCACTCTGGACCACTAATAGATCCAGATAGTTCTAAAATTCCTACTGCAAGTTGTTCTGTCACAATGAGAGCACTGCTTGATTATGACATCACTTCCAGGTTAATGCCATGGGACGTGGTGGCGCAGCGGGTTAAACCGCTGCTGCTGGGCTTTCCGACCGGAAGGTTGGGAATTCAAGACTGCGTGACGGAGTGAGCTCCCGTTGCTTGTCCCAGCTCCTGCCAACCTAGCAGTTCGAAAGCACCTAAATGCAAGTAGATAAATAGGGACCACTTTGGTGGGAAGGCAACGGCGTTCCGTGCGCTACGGTGTAGAGTCATGCCGGCCACATGACCACGGAAGCTTGTCCTTGGACAAAACGCCGGCTCTACAGGCTTTGAAACGGAGATGAGCACCGCCCCCTACAGTCGGTCACGACTAGACCATTCGGTCATGGGGAAACCTTTACCTTTACCTTTTTCCAGGTTAATGACAGGTCCCGACGTGAGTGCCATCCAAAAAGTGGGTCCCAGTTTAAAAGGGTTGAGGACTGCTCCAGCCATCTGAGAGCAACTTTAAAATGTCTGGCTAGATCCTGGGTTTGAATTTATTCTGTTGCTAAACAATTAACCATTACTCAAACTTATGTTACAAACCACTTATCCAGCAGTGTACAAGATTGCTCCATACTTTCCTGCCACAGCAGGTTCCTTCCACAGCCTCCCAAACCCCAGTGTGTGTGTGTGTGTGTGTGTGTGTGTGTGTGTGTGTGTGTGTGTGTGAGAGAGAGAGAGAGAGAGAGAGAGAGAGAGAGAGAGAGAGCTAGAATGTAATCGCTCACAGAAGTTACCAAGGACAAGGCTAGAAACGATTTCGCACTTACTGAGCTCAGCAATACTTCCCACACGGGTTGCAAGTAAAGATTGCTCAATGGTCCGTAACTCCGACTGGCTGAACATCTGGACTTCCCCTGGTTTATTTGACCTTTGCTGGTCTTTGTGAAGATTCAGACTTTCTGGCAGGCAAGGAACACCTGGAGGTGAAAGAGAAAAAAGAGAAAAATGTTCAGTGCGGTTTTAAAATCCCAGCAAGCACAGCTTCTAGTTTCTTTCTTTTTTGAAAGAAAAGATTTCTAAGGGCTGTTGTTGAAGGTGTGAGCTGCCTGAGTCAAAACCACCCATCCATTTCTGAACAGATAGTGACTCTGCAGGGTCCCAAGCAGAGATCTTTCCAGCCATGCTGCACAAGATCGCACAAGATCGAGGAGCCACAGGATTGGGCTACCTATCTCCAGGAGCCTGTCTGTTCACACAACAAAGGAGAAGTTCTTAATGCAATCCATAGCCTGCAGCTGCGGCCAGCCAATGTCTGTTTACATAACGCTGGTTTGCATAACAACCTAATCACATTACAACTATGCTAGTCTTTAAGTGATGACCACTGTAATGTCCAAATTAAAAAAAAGTCACATCTTCCAGCCACCATCTTAAGAGCATGTAAGCATAAGTGGTGCCCCCAAGGAGGGGAGACAAAGCACTAAATTTTTTGGTGCATGAACACCTGTGTAAAGCAGTCCCTCCTCTTCGCCTTTAGAGCCAATCACAGCTGCAAGAGGAAAGTGCATCTCCTCCACTTTGCTTTTGCAGCTGCAAAAGGCTCTGAAGGCGAGGAGGAGGGGTCACTTTACATGGGCGTTCTGGTGCCTTAAAAACTTAGCACTTTGCCCTGTGGGAAGGCCACTGGTGGAAACTGGGACTAACGTCCACCACAGAAAAAAGAAGCCCAAAAATGCACCACAAAGCAAATTCAGCTCCTCCTCTTATGTACTTTTTCTTCTCACGAATGGCCTCACTCTGGGTTTTGAACAAGAAGGAGTGAGTTCATTTTCTTTGGCCTGTTAAATCTCTGATGGGATTTCTCTGATGGGAATGCCAATATCGCTGCCTGACAGAAAGTTGGTTGGCAATATCTGCAATGTGGACAGTCGCGGATCTAGGGGGGGTAGGGGGGCAAGAGCCCTGGGCGCCGTCTTGGGGCCGTCTAGGGGGGCGCCAGTGGCCCCTGCAACATTGTTCAGGTAGACCTGGGATCCAGAGCCCAGGTCTACCCATTGGGACCAGCCGCGAGTAAATCTGGGCTCCCTTGAAGGGAGCCCAGGTCTACCCGCGGCCGTTTCTAATGGGTAGACCTGGGTTCCCTCGAGGGGAGCCCAGGTCTACCCGCGGTTGTTTCTAATGGGTAGACCTGGTCTCCCTTGAAGAGAGCCCAGTTCTACCCATGGCTGGTCCCAATGGGTAGACCTGGCCTCCGTGGAACCAGGTCTACCCGGGGCTGCTTCTGGTGGGTAGACCTGGGCTCCCATGGGGGCGCACTTCTATTGGGTGCCCCGGGCGCCATTTTGACTAGGTCCGCCCCTGAATGTGGATACTCTGGGTTTAAAACAAAGCTGCAAACATTCCTACACAACAGTCACCGCACCACTGTCAGAGGGTGAGGATTTGCAGACTGTGTTGGTTGCATTAGGACTACAGACCATCAGCCAGAATTGAACATCACCCACGAAGAAGCTGACTTTACTTGCTTTGCCAGGCCAGTCCTTCATTAATTGCAGTGTTCAAAACCATGCATCAGATAAGAATTCCTGTACTTTGTAGGCAACAGTAAGGTTACCTTCACACACCTTCATATTTTGTGAAACAGGAAGTGCCAGAGAAGGCCAGAGGCAATCAGCTTCACAAACAAATACCTCCTCCTCACCCTTCCACTGCTAAACCTCTTGCTGAATCAGAAATTAAAATTTGCCCGAAATCTTAGGCATACTTCCTTGGAAATTTTCTCCATTCCAATCAATAGAACTTCCATCAGACAAGTATCTCTCTCAGGAATCTAAGGTGTAGGATAAAGCTTCCCCTCACCCAACCTTATGCCCACTCAGTTTTGTTTTCTGGTGCCACAATTGCCATGCAGAGTACCTGCTAAAGCCTGTGTGACCTTTCAGGGAGAAAAGTAAAATTAATGCTGCCCTTTTAAGCTCAAGCTGCAGGAGGGGATATTTCTGGTGCCAATTGTGCATGCAACTGTACAATGCAAAACAGCATCATGGGACTTCTCAGAGTGCAATCCTAACCTGGAGTTAAGCCAGCACAGTTAGGCCAGCAAAGTTTGGTTGGCACAAGGGATACTGTAAAATTTGACATGCGCCATCGTCCCTGACTCCAAGAGTGGTCCAAATGCGCTTTACAGTGACCCTTGTGCCGGCCATACTTTGCTGGCCTAATTGTGCCAGCGTAACTCCAGGATAGGATTGTGCCCTTAAAGACATATCGTCTCTGGGGCAGTCTCAGGGCACAATCCTAACCAACTTTCCAGCACTGACATAGCTTTGTAAATGGGGCAAGTGCTGCATCCTGCAGTAGAACAGTAGTCACGGAGGCCTCCTCAAGATTAGGGAACATTTGTCTCCTTACCTCAGTGCTGCATTGCCCTTACTCCCATGCTGGAAAGTTGGTTAGGATTGCGATTGCACTCTATCCTATCTTACAGGGTTGCTGCAAAAATAGTATCCACGGCTTTTCAAAGGAAGGGCTGGATACAAATGTGACTCAGGGTGCAATCCTAACCTGGAGTTAGGCTGACACAAGGGACTTGTGCCATCATCCCTGACTCCAAGGATGTTGTAAATGCGCTTTATGGTGCATTTGCAACACTCTTGGTAATAATAACTAAAAGAATAGACACACAGCATAAGCCTATGCATGTTTACTCAGAAGTTAGTCCCATTATATTCAATGGAGCTCACTCCCAGGAAAGAGTGCAACAGAGACCTTCAGAATGGCACCGGAGACCACCATGACCTCTTTAAAATGGCTGGCAGAAAAATCTTTCAGCCATGTTTAAGGGGTCTATGCTGGTCACAGGTGCCATTCTGAAGCTCCCTGCAGCCTCTGGAATGTCTCTGCAGCATTCAGAGATCTTCTGGCACTTCCTGCTGCACCTTACTGGCTTCCTGAGGGTCTGCTGGATTCTTCTGAGGGAAGATAAGGTACCCCTTGCACCTAACCCCATGGATCCCCATAGAAACAATGGTTCGTTATCTGCTAATTAATTCACTATCCGCGAGGATTTCCAGGAACCTAATCCTAGCGGACAATGAGGACTGAATGCATATCTCGGGTGAGCAGTTTGGCTGATAAGTCACAGGATGTCCAGTTTTGTCATGAAAGATGACAAATGTCATGAAAGATGGGTAGTTAATCTGTGGAACTCCTTGCCACAGGAGGTGGTGATAGCATCTGGTCTTGATACCTTTAAGAGGGGATTGGATGGATTTCTGGAAGAAAAGTCCATCGTGGTCTATAGGCAATGATGGGTTGTAACCTCCTTACATTAGTAGTAGGCTACTTCAGAGTACCGGGTGCAAGGGAGTGGCAACAGGATCCAAGCATCTTGTTGTCTCATGCCTCCCTGGGGCACCTGGTGGGCCGCTGTGAGATACAGGAAGCTGGACTAGATGGGCCTTTGGCTTGATCCAGCAGGGCTCTTCTTATGTTCTTATGTTCTTATGACGGTCAGAAAGAGCTGCCTGGACTGAAAGAAGCCCCTACAGTTATGTGAATCAGCCCTTCGCAGGGACTGTATATTCTAGTTCCCCCACTTCCCATTTTTATGGATGAGAACAAACACATGGGTAGGAGAAGCACTTAGGTTCACCAGGGGTCAGAATATAAGACGACATCTACAAGAACCCACAGACTACAAACTGACTCCCGTTACAAAAGCTATACGATGAAAGCCGACCTGTTTGTAATTGAAAAGCCCAGCAACCTCGAAAAAGCTATTATGACTGCATATGCCTGCTCTCAGTTCAAGGTCTTCCTTCTTCCAATACAACCCTAATGAGTTGTATATATTTCTGCTTCAGTCACATTGTTTAAACTGACATGTAGGCAGAAATCTCAGGCTTTCATAGCATGGATACGGAAGGACATATTCTGTTTCCCTGGTTATTATTGCTGTATTTCTGCCTGTCATTCTGAATCAAAGACTTCTGCACAGCATCTCTATAAACTCGAACTGCAGAATCTGTTTTCATGTGTCACTGGGAAATTATGTTAATAAATGCTCATTCTTTTGTCTGTCCTGTTATTGAGTAGTAGATGCTCCCTGTAGACTGGGCTTGTGCCTATCAGCTCAATTCCTCCTACTCTGAACAGCCCTTGAGGAGAGGGGCTTGCGTGCAGAAGGACATTCCCGGGGATTGACAGGCAGGATGGAAAAGGGTCAAACTTTGATTCCATATAGCTCTGGAACCAGTTGAGTCTCAGTCACCAAATTTTTAACAAATGTTTATACCATGAAGATGTGCTTTGTGAATTAATTTCGTAATTTTTGACTCAGTCCTTTTTGAGATACTCTTCTTCAAATATTGAAAAAGTTCGTCGTTTCGGTATTTTTAAAAATTTATATAAAAAAAAAGACAAGCTTCTCAAGCTTCATATTTTTACAGCAAGTTTACCTATAATAAATCTACAAAGGAAATGAAAATTGAAGGTGAGTCTTTCTTCCTTTTAGTGAATTTACAGCTCTGAAGTTCTTGTTTTCAGTTAATTTAAACTTAGAAGTTATGTATTTTTTCTCCACTCCCCTTACTATTTAGGTACAACAATGTTATTACAGAATCTCTAGAGCATTTTCTTCTGAACATTTTGGTTTTTATTTTGTCTTGATATCTTCAAAATTAACAGAGTTATAAACATTTACGCAAAACTTGTTTTCAGCTAAAGATCGGTTCAGAAGCGAACTTAAAATGGCCGCCAAAAAAAAAGTAAAAGCCTAAAAAAAATTTTAAACACGGTTTTGAGCTCACTTGGTATTGGGGAGTAACTGGTAAAAAAAATAAGAAAAACAAAAATGACGAGCAACATGGTCTGGGTGATTTTTAATGGATTGACCCCAAAAACAACAACAACCTCCTGTCTGAAACAATGGAATGCCACTGCCAGGCAGTGTAATAGATGAACCAATCATCTGACTGTACCCTGTGCATTTGGGAAGAATACTCTCGGCCCAGATCTTCAGGGACTCTATTCTGCTCCAGTGAACTGCAGCAGATTTGGAGCACAATCCTAACCTGGAGTTAGGCCGGTACAGTTAGGCCAGCAAAGTTTGGCTGGCACAAGGGCCACTGTAAAGCTTGTTTGAACTACTCTCGGAGTAGAAGAGGCCAGCATTCTCTGAGAGTGGTCCAGACATACTTTAGGGAGGCCCCTGTGCCGGCCAAACTTTGCTGGCCTAATTGTGCCGGCCTAACTCCAGGAATTGTGCTCTTAAACCCATTCAGGCTTTTACACACACACATGCACGCACTCACGCACACACGCACCTTGCACTTTCATCTGGTTAGGGACCAAAGCACAGATAAAAATTAAAAATGGATGAATGTCGAAACATAGGCTTATTTAGCTTGCAAATTTATTTTGGCTGGTGAAAAACATAACTAACATGTGCACTATATAACATGTGCAAATGCACGTGCAAGCGAAGTAAACAGAAATAAAAGAAAAATAAACACAAGACCATTGACGAACATCAATGACAAATAGGTTGGATGAAATCGAACTAAAGAGGGAAGCATGTGGTCAAAATGTGAAATATGGTCATCATTGAAACGGATGAATGAGCAAAGCAATGAAAGTCAAGTGGATGAAAGTCAAAGGACTGCCGTACCCTTTGCAGCATGTACCCCAGTCTTATCATAATGTAATCTAGGCTTGGAAAGAGCCATTCCACATCACATGTGGAGGATATGCAGTGGAGAGTGCGCAATGTCTCCAGATGACTAGGAAGGATGATTCTAATTCTTTTTTCCCGTCTATATAATTGATGTGCTATAACCAGGTATTTTTAGACACATGTGGATTAGTGAATTCTTTGGACTATCATGCAAGGCTGGTGTATCCCCTGGACCTGTCCCTCCCCCGGTCCCCCCACTCTCCATCTTTTCTAAAACCCAGCACCAATACTGGGGTTCAGGGCCGGCTTTAAGCCAATGTGACCAATGTCGTCACATCGGGCCCTGCGCTTCAGGAGGCCCTGCAGTAGCAGGGTAAGCATATTGCCTGTGGCTGCAGCTGGGATCTCTACGGGCTGTAAGTCAGTGGGGTGAGCAGAGCAGCTTTACCTTGGTCTCTCCCACCTGCCTCTGCCTCTGAACAACCCCAAATGGGCCACCTGGAAGCAGTTGGCGATGATGTTATATCACCACCAACTACTTCCACGTGCCATGCTTTGCACGTGGCACGAACAGCGCTCTTGTTGGTGAGTGGGGGCCCCCGCAGGGAGGGTTGGGAGCCCTGCAGGAATGCCCCACATCGGGCCCCACTGCTGCTAGAGCCGGCCCTGCTGGGATTGCAGCACCGGTGCTGAGGGGATATAGGACCAGGCTGTAAGATCACTCAATGAGTCGAAAATGGCAAAACTATTACTTTAAGCAACAACCATATCAGATTATGCTTGTTGGACATGAAACAACTTGCTTACATCTATACTTCATTTTTGTCATAACCCTCCTACTTTGGTCACACAGAAACTGTGACCGATAATTTCCTGTTGAGCAATACAGCAAAATGAGAATCCCAAAGATGGTAAAAAAAAAAACCAACAGTAAAAAAGAACATAGTAAAGCCAAGACTGCTCCAACCAACAAGTGACTAAGCCTGACTTGGCAATGACTTGGACATTTATGCGAATGACACTTATGAACTACTGACTTGCTATGTGAGGCTTCTGTGGCCACAGTTGTCACCCGTTAAGAAATTCCTTTTCCAGGTTTGCAGGCCACACCCACCATGTCTAGATAGTAACCTGACGTTTCGCCCTAAACTTTGTAGAACAGTGCTTCTCAAAGTGGCGGGTCGCGACTGCAGACTTCACCCTGGGAAGCACTGGCTTATACCCCTTTAAGGGGCAGGAAGAGAGAAAAAGAGCACGATCCCCAGGATTGTGCTGCTGCCTTGGCCAAAGGGCCTTTTTCACACTTACCCTGCATAGCGCTGGCCTCGGGGTGTGTGGAGCGGATTGGGGACCTACCAAGGGCTTCCCAAGCCTCAGAAGGAGTTAAAAACGCTATTGTGACCCTTTTAAAAGAATTAGGTAAACATCCTCTGTGTTGTCAGGGGTGGCCCAAGCTGATCTGCCACCCAAAATGAGCAGCTGCCCCACCCCCAAAATTCCAATGTCACCTGCTAAAGTGCACGTGCTATGAACCCCAGCACCAGGCAACTCACACACTGGTGCGGCCTCAGCGCCTGAGGCCAAGTAGCCTCCTGTTTGGTCCTCTTTCCCCCACCACTGTTTCCTCTTCTGAGCTGGCCGAAACACCTGTGCTTGACCAGCTCAGAGGGCCTGAGGGAGCAGAAGAAAAGGAGCAGCACAGGGGTGGCAGGAATGCCTGGTGACATGGCAACCTCCTGCAGCTCCTCTAACCTTTTTCTTCCACCGTCTTCACTCTGTTTTGAAATAGGGCAGCAGAGCAGGCCAGAATAAGGAAGCCAAGAGAAGCATCGCCCCATTTCCAAAAAGGGATGCTCGGTTCTTTTTTGGGAAGTGGGACAGTGCTGCTCCTAATTTCCCTGTTCTGATGGCTCTGCTCTATTTTAAAACAGAGCGGCAGAGTGAAGACAAAGGAAGGAAGTGGGGGGGGGCAGGTGAGGTGGCTGAGGAAGTGGCCTAAGCCCACCTGCTGGCTGAGGAAACCCACCTTGCTTCACCTCGTGGATGGGCCAGGTCCAGCGTGTCGTTTTAAATTTTATTTCAGAAATGCGTGTAAAGAAATCATGATTGTGTTAAGTTGTTCATTCATTCAGTTGATTTATATCCCCCCTTTTTCCCCCTGAAAAGGCACTCAAGACGGCTTACAATAGTGTCGAAAATACATACAGTACACATAAAACTGTAAAACACATAATCAGTTAACTACCAAAATAAATATAAAATCTTATCCAGTGTTGTGGTTTAAAAAAAAAGAAAAAAAAGCCAGCGGCCACCAATCACCAGGACAGCAGCAATAAAACACACCATTCAATAATTAATAGAAGCCGCCAATAAAACCAGCACTATACGTAACTCTAAAAACACCTTACTGAAGTCAGAAGGCAATGCTATATTTATAGCCTGCCTTTTGAGACAAGAGTCCACAATGACGATGTTCTTAAAACCACAATACAATCTTAAACCAACGATCAAAGCAGCTACTACGAAACAATGGAGCTGCAGCAGCTAAACAACCACTAGGAGTAAAATGCAGCCGCAGTGTAACACCATTAAGAAGCCCCCTTGAAAGGCACAGTTTTGGCAAAATGCTTAATTCCTAAGCATTAATGCTTAATTCCCAAAATGCAGAAATTCCTAAGGCAGGGAGCTCCAAAACGATGGCGTCCTCACTTAGTTGACTAATCCAAAATAGCCAGGCATTATACCTCTGGATCTTGGTGTCTACGGCTGCTGCCAAGATCCTCCCTTTTCCACCCCCAGTTTGGCCCACTCCCTGCCCCGATCCTCTCCTATGAACTGCCCCCGCCATCACCTTACCTGCTCTGGCGGGCCATCCAGGGGCTGCTGGTGCATGCACAGAGCCTCTGGCTATTTGCACTGGTGGTTTTGCAGGATGGCAGAGGTGTTGCATTTGTGGCGCTGCACCAGGACTTAAGGTGGCAGATCACAAGGTCAGAGGCCGTAAGAGCCCAATGTGATTGGACTGCCAGGAAGACTTTAATGGGAGGGAGAGATGGCACTCCTGAAAAACTCCTGGACCCAAACAATTTTGGGCTTCAAAAGTTAAAATCAGCACTTTGACTCGGACCTAGAAACCCAATGACAACAAAGGCTGCAATCCTATCCACAGTTTCCTAGGAGTAAGCCCCAATGAACACAATGGAACTTACTTCTGAGAAGACATGCATAGCATTGTGGTGCAATGCGGTTAATGGAGGACCAGTGTTATATGTACCAGGCAACCTGCCCACTTCATACATTAGCAGCTGCATTCAACACCAGCTGGAGTTTCCAGGCAGTCTTCAAAGGCAGCCCTAAGTAGAGTGTGTGTCACAGTAGTCTGATCTGGATTCCAGGAGTGCGTGAACTACTGTGGCTAAATCACTTATTTCCAGCAATAGGAGAGGAACGGCCATATACTCCCCAGCAACTGTCTACAATGCATTAAATGCTGAGCAGACAGATGCCCCCCCCCTCTCTCTCTCACACACACACACACTAAAACCTATACTGTTATGATTGCATAAATTGGTACTTGTTTATGATTGCTGGCAAAAGATAAAGCTCCTGTCTGTACCATGATGCCTGCTCCCAATTGCCTTAAGATTTACTCAGCAACAGGACTTAATTCATCCACTGCAAACAGAAGATTTTGT
Organism: Lerista edwardsae; assembly: GCA_029204185.1. NCBI lineage: Eukaryota > Metazoa > Chordata > Lepidosauria > Squamata > Scincidae > Lerista > Lerista edwardsae. The sequence continues at coordinate 5,754,621 of JAJKFI010000060.1, forward strand.
TTGTGGGCCTGGGTTAATCAGGCAACCCTTTCCACTGAATTTAAAATGCGCCGAGATGGGAACTCCAAGAATGTGTTTGATTGACAAACCTTTGAAACCTGCACAGAATAAATCAGATGTACCTATGATGAAGAAACCAGCAAGTGCATCAATCAGCTCCTTTTATTTCTAATTCTATTCGAAGATAAAAATGTTTTGCCATCTCAGCTACGCTCTAATTAGTGGAAAGGAGATAAATTGTTCATTAGCACGCAAGAGATAAAAATTCTTTCCTACCACACTATAACACGAGTCCCCTCCTTAAGTACAGGTTAGGTTCCAGGGTTCTGTACTGTAGTTAAAATGTACAAACATCGGTTCTGGCTGGCCCAACACTATCATAACTGCATGAAAACACCACCACTGCATGTACTGAGCCTACACAAAGGTGCCAATGCAGCCATCCAGGGCCGGCTTTAAGCCACTGTGACCAATGTCGTCACATCGGGCCCCATACTTCAGGAGGCCCCGCACTAGCAGGGTGAGCATATTGCCTGTGGCTGCAGCTGGGATCTCTATGGGCTGTGTCAGTGGGGCGAGCAGAGCAGCTTTACCTTGGACTCTCCCACCTGCCTCTGCCTCTGAACAGCCCAAAATGGGCCACCTGGAAGCAGTTGGCACCGGTGATGTTATGATATCACCACCTACTTCCACATGCCATGCTTTGCACGTGGCACGAACAGCGCTCTTCTTGGTGAGTGGGGGCCCCGCAGGGAGGGTTGGGGGCCCTGCAGGAATGCCCCACATTGGGCCCCGCCGCTGTTGGCAGGAACAGCACTCTTCTTGGTGAGTGGGGGCCCCGCAGGGAGGGTTGGGGGCATTGGGCCCCACCGCCGCTAGAGCCAGCCCTGCAGCCATCCATATCTCGGATGTCCATAACTCAGGGAGCCTGTGCACCATGAAAATATAAGAACTGTATTCTGTATTTGGGTCATTCCTGATGTCCTCAAGGTTGCCTCAGAAAGGGAAAATTCTCTGTTTCAAGCTCAAACCTGGCCCCTATCTTTGAAGGACAGATGGTGGGGAAACCAAGCCAATACGGTGCCGAAAGCAGTGCCAAATTTCACCACTTTCTGCCCCACCCCCAAGTGCCCACGCGTGCCCACACAGGCACTATGCCCCAGCATGAACCACCTTCGTCATTTTCCTCCTCCACTACCACTATCTCCTTTGCTACCATCACTTCTTCTAAACTGACCGGGTGGGGAGGATCTACAGAGCAGAACCTCTCTCTGCCCCCCCCCAAGTCTTCCCCACCACCTGGCCAGTTTGGAAGATGCAGTGAAGGAAGAAAATGCAATGGTGGAGAAGATCGCCCTTTTTCCGAGTTCTCTCCTGGCAGGAGAATGAGAAGGAGAGAAAGGAGTGCAGGGGTGGTTCCCCATCCTCGGTAGTGGCACTGCAACAGGAAGCAAGCCCCCATTCTCTTCTCACATCATCTCCGGGACGTGCAAGGAGAGCATGCAACGGGGCAAGGATGGGGCACCAGCTGAGCAACCCCACATACTTGCTTTCAAAGCCAGATTAGGAAAACACACTGCTGTGAGATAACACGGTGAAAATTGGTATGTACATTTACAACCATATTATCTTGGTTGTATTTGAATTTCAAACAGTATCAAGAGCTCCATGCCCAATTTTAACTTGGAATGGAGGGGGGGGGATGCGGAGGGAAGATAGCAAAATGTATCTAATCATGGTACGTAAGGCAAAGCATCTCAAATATTGTGTTTTGCTACTTACTGCAGGACCTGGCAAATGATATTTTGGGTATCACAAGACATCATTGTTTCTATTTAGTTCTTCTGACGTCTCACAAATAGTTCCCCCAGGTTATTTTCATCCTTGCCTACAAGGACCACAGGCAGAAGGAAGTGTCATGGAAGTTATTTTTAGGAGGTACCCAACACATCTGGGGGCTCTGAGACATCACAGCACGCTATTTTTACCTGCCTTATCAAACACGCCTATCCTTTCTGTTGAAAAGCAGAGGTCCTGAACTTAAACCTCCTTCCTTAAAATCAAAGCATGGCCACAAAAGGGAGGATGGTGCACATCTGTGTGCTGGCCTCTCTGACTCCGAGAGTGGTCCAAACATGCTTTACGGTGTCCCTTGTGCCAGCTAAACTTTGCTGGCCTAACTGTGCCGGCCTAGCTCCAGGATGGGATTGTGCCCTGAAAGAGAGAAGGTTTTTGTTTTGTGTGGTTGGAGGATTTTGCTGTACTAGTAGCCTTTGGGATCCCAACAGCGCACACACACACATTTCTTTCTAGGTTCCAGAAAGCTGATTACAATGGCAAGAAGCCTGCACTTCACATAAATGACAATATGAAAATATTTTTCATGGAGCAGAATAAAAATGCCAAGACTGTATTAAGCAGAGGGGGGAAGTGAAGGGGAAAAATATGACGAATATAGTTGGGCAATGGCTGAAGAGTGACAGGGAAAGTGAGCTGAAGAGACTTTCTGAGATTTCTCCGGAACCCTGAGAAACATGTGGGGTGAAGGATTTTCATGGATGAACGCCATTATGATTGATGTTACAGAAGCACATAACTAGAATGTCAGCACAGAAGGATATGAAAAAAGACCAGTATGGAGACAGGAAAACACACTCTTCGCACACATTCACAGATTCAGACCTGGTAAAACTGAGGAGAACAAAGAGGATAGAAGAATACACCAAGAAGGGTAATATGAATTGTCCTTTTCTGCACATCGTGGAAACGAAGGGAAGAAGCAGTAACTCGTCATGACTTTCAGGTCAGTGGCATAGCTGGTGGGGGCAGTAAGTACGGTAGGCATCACAATACATAGTGTAAGTGGCCCCTCCCACTCGCCATTGGAGCCATTCCGGGCAGAGACGGCAACACCAAACCAAACAGCATGGGACCACTTACACGGCTTTGCGGTGCCTGCAGTAGTTACCGTTTTCCCCCCTTGACTATGCTACAGTTTCAGGTACACCAGACAGTCAGGGAAATGCCTGTTTTAAACCTAAACAAGGATCCCAAGGGCTCTCTATGTGTACAGTAAGATAAAGGTTTCCCCACGACCGAATGGTCTAGTTGTGACCGACTGTAGGGGGCGGTGCTCATCTCCGTTTCTAAGTCTGTAGAGCCGGCGTTTGTCCAAGGACAAGTTTCTGTGGTCATGTGGCCAGCATGACTAAACGCCAAGGCACACGGAACGGCGTTACCTTCCCACCGAAGTGGTCCCTATTTATCTACTGGCATTTTTACGTGCTTTCAAACTGCTAGGTTGGCAGGAGCTGGGACAAGCGACAGGAGCTCACTCCTTCATGTAGTCTTGAACTGTCAAGCTTCCGGTCAACAAGCTCAGCTCAGCGGTTTAACCTACAGCACCACCACTTCCCTAATGTGTACAGTAGAGAAAGTAGAGAACAATTAATGGTAATTCAGGGAGAGCTTTGCCAACTTGTTTGACAGAAGCAGTTCCTACTGCAAGAGACATACCACATTGTACGATGTTAACACCAGCCTAAGCAATGGGAACAGTTCTTTAAAAACGCACATAATTCTACTCTTTGACCGCAGTCCTAATTTGCAAGATTTCTTTCTGCACTCCACTGGTACTGCTTTGTCCCTTAAAGGTGTCTGTATGGAAATTAACTGTGTTATGAGTTTTGTACACTTCCTTGTGGGATGCACAGACCATGATTCTCTCTGTCTGTTATTGGTCCAATGATCGGTTTTGGACCCTACTGGGGTCAGGGCCAGACCATCCATCAGGCCAACTGATGCAAGTTGCATCAGAGGCACATTGCAATAGGCAGGGCAGGCCTTAAGCCAATTTGACCAATGTTTCGGGGCCCCGCACATTGGGGGCCCCGCACATTGGGGGCCCCCGCATGAGCGCAGCAAACGTATTGCCTGCTGTTGCAGCCGGGATCTCTATGAACTGTAAATCAGTGGGGCAAGGAGAGCATCTTTACCTTGGGCCCTCCCACCTGCCCCGCCTTCAAACTGCCCAAAATGGGTCTCCTAGAAGCAGTTGGCAATGACATCATCATGTCACCACCAACTATTTCCAGGTGCTGCACGTGGGACCACAAGCACTTTTCTTGGTGGATGGGTGGGGCGCAGGGAGGGCCCCCCCTGCAAGAATGCCCCACATTGGGCCCCCACTGCTCCTAGAGCCGGCCCTGGCAATAGGACTATGTTTTCGAAGCTAGAGCCCTGCGAAGGTTCTTTCTCAGCACTTCAGAGTTTGGCAATGATATAGTGACGTCACTGCCGACTGCTCTGGAACTGCCCCCATACAGCTTTGTGAGGGCTCTACCTAGTTCCTATAATCTTCACAGGGAACACCGCTGAGTGCAGAGTCAGCGGACCTGAGATGGCATCAGGCAGCATTTCAGGTTATGCCAACCTTGTTTGGGGTCGAAATCAACGGTGAAACTTACAGTGACATGATCTGTGCTTTGATGGGAGGCTGCCGGCAACCCTCTCCTATAAGCTGCTCAAGGAAGGGCAGGACATAGATAAGTAAAAACACGAAGAGGGGGAAACTGCAAGCTGTATAATCTGACGGGACTAGTGAGGACAGAATGCAATGAATTAAGTGCAATTCAATCTCTGGGCAGACAATGCTCTTAACGACTGCTCCATATATCTCCTGTGTGTGAATGTCACCTTTGTTTAGGAGTGTGTGTGAATCCTACATGTCAATTCCACCTGTGAGTCAATTGCAGTACAGAAGTGTGCGTTCAACAAATGGCACACATGGTGTCCTGCACACAATGCTCACTCACTCTCAGGACGAAAACTGTTTGCCTGCCTGCTTTTCTCTTCCCTTTTTACTGCCCCCCCTTCACACCTCCTTACAGCATCAGGTACTTCCTTCTTTCATTCCCATCTTCTTGAGCAGCAGAAGCACATTCCCAAAGGAAAGCAGCCACCATTTCCTGTTGCAGCACATTGCTACCCTACAATAGCTGCTAATGCCACCCAACGCTACAATCAGTTGTGTCTCTAAGTAACGATGGGAGATGCTTTTGCTACTCTATTCTGGCTTATAGATATGATGGGGAGTAGCTGGGTAATTTGGTGACGGCATCATGGTTTGCTAGTGTGATAATTTGAACCGGTTTAGTGCTTGCATTTGATAAGTACGTTGGTGCTTTTGTTTTACTGCAGGAGGATTAAATATCTTGCCATAAAGTGAGATGTACAACTGCAATAACAGAAGCAACGTTAACTATGCTTACCACACATATACACAGCACCCTACATCTTGAGAGCAATTAACGACTATTACACAGTCAATCTCTGTGATACACCAGGAAAGTAGCTCATCAAATTCCCCTTCTCCAATTTTCCTTTTCTACATCTTGCAACCCGGAGCTCTAGAAACACGCAGTAAGATGGCTTCAATGCACGATCATACAAAGGGCCAGTGAGTGTATCTTGCAGTGTGCATGCCACATGTGAATGTTCAAAAGCAGATGGGCTAAAATGAAAGCTGAAGAAGTTTCACCTGCAATTAATTATAATTCCTAGCAGAAGGGAGCCATTTGTCCGTCAAATTTACATTCGAGCCAAAGGCTTTTACTTTGTGTTTTAGACTGATTCATGCAAAAACTATTTCAAGCCTCACATATGAAAATGCCCTTCACCACAAGGACAGTCAAAATTATAAGACTTGCAAATTGGCATGAAAGATGTGCCTCAACTCCTAGAGCAGTGGTTCTCAAACCTTTTAGCATTGGGACCCACTTTTCAGAATGACAATCTCTGCACTTTCAGGACCCGCCAGAAGTGATGTCATGGCCAGAAGTGCTGTCATTGTGACTCCAGAACCTGCTGCTTTCCTGAGAATGCAGCAAAAAAAATTGGTTGCTTCTCAGTCATTCTCCAGTAGCAACATGACTCAAAAAGAAAAAAAGCCTATTTACAACCTCGACACAAGCTAAACAACCACACACTCCTCCCACTTTCCAGCATCCCATCTTCCCATATTTTTAATACGGCGGCCGTCAGTGCTTTGCAACCCATTTGAAATTGGCTTGCGACCCACTGATGGATCCCGACCCACAGTTTGGGAACCACTGTCCTAGAGAATTCCAGGAACTGAATAAGGCAGTGGTTCCCAAACTGGTTTGTTCGCAACCCACCAGGGAAACCAGAAGCAGGGCATGTCAATTTAAAGCTTTTCGGGGAAACCAGGAAGAAGCTTTAGATCGGAGGTAAGAGCTTTGTAATCAAGCTGAGGAGTTGATCAGAGGGGGCTGTGATCCTCCAGGATCCTGCAGAAGGCCAGCGCTGGCCCCAGATAAGTAAGAAAAGCCCCTTGGCAGCAGAAGTACTGAGATACCTGCAGCACTGTCATTGCTCCCCTCTCTGCCCATGCAAACACTTATCTGGTTCCCAACTTCCCTGTAGGAGTTTGGGAATCACTGAAATAGGGCATTTCTTGATATGCCTAGTCTAGAGAAATGTAGCTATTGTAAGAAGGTGACCCAAAAATATGATCAAAGTCAAAACTGAAGCAGATTTATTTCACAATTTGCCACCTAGTCCCTTCCATCCTTACATGCAAATCCCTCAGAATGTCCAAAGAAGATGAAATTACTATATCTTCCTTTGCAAACTGAGATGAAACAAAAATCTATTTTTTAAAAGGAACATTTATAAATACAGTAAATACAAAATAATACAATTACAAATGAGCCAAATGTAATAAGATCTAGATGCAGTCAAAAATGAACAGAAAAACTACATCTGACTATCTGGGGGGAAAATGTATTTTTTCCTTTCTATGCCTGGCTGCAATGGTATATCTAGAATTGCAAATGCAGATGAAGAAATAAATCTGAACTTGTCTTTATACCCAACAGCTTTCAGACAAATCCTATCACAGTCAGGCAAATCAAGAAATACATCTTCTTTTTCCCTCTAATGTCTTGATACATCCAGAAGAAAGAGCATCTATTTTCAGCTCTGCGAATCTGAATATGCTCTCAAGTCTAGATTTGCCTATAAGCCCTGCACAGTAACAAGATCTGCAATGAACAATCAGCAAATATTAAAAATATCTCTAACTTGCACCTTTTTTGACTTTTTAGGGCTAGCGATGGAAACAAACATTTTAAGCAACTGTCGTCAAGATAGCGCAGTAATGCAATTTGCCTGTAGTATAATAATGTGGATGGGAACATGATTTGGTGAGGAATTTTAAAACACATTGGGAAGGGCATCAATTTTCCAGTGATGATTTCTCTGCCATAGGCTTTGAAGTGCTACCCACAGGAAGCAATCCACATATTTTTTGTAACAGAAGGGGAAAAAGGATAGCTGTGCTCAGGCGTTTTTGTTTTAAATTGTAACAGGTGTGTACACAAAGGCCAAAGTGTAAGTGGACATCTAACAATGGAAAGAAAGTAAAGGAAAAGGTAGGGGAAAGGTCTCTACCCCATAGGTGCTTATGATATTTGGTATTCAAACTTTTTAGACCGGGACCCACTTTTTGAATGGCACTCGTGTCAGGACCCGCAGGAAGTAATGTCATTAACCTGGAAGTGATGTTGTGGCCCTGACCCACAGTTTGAATAACACTGATATAGTGGAAGCTTATACCACACCATCAAAATAAACACAATAACTGCACTTGCTTGGGAATGAACTGCTAGTTCTCCAGCAACCAGAATGCTTACTGAGGCTGTGTGGCCAGAACAAATTAGAGATTTGACGTCAATTAGAGTTGTGACGTCAAGCTCAGACTCTGGTGCATGTAAAGTCCTTAATAACTTTAAGACAACCACAAAAAAAGAGAGGAAAAACACTTTTCTAAACAAGTTATGAGTTTGACTAATCAATCTAGCACTACGGCAGGAGTAGTTTAAAGCATTTCAGCAGAGAGATCTATTAGTTTTAAAAGGTTGCTTCACAAACATTCCTATTGGTAAAATTATTGTGTGGCCCTTAAGTAACTCCGAGCTATATGTAACTCAGAGAAATATGGATAATCAGAACAAATAAAATACTGCATGAAATATTACAAAACCCATTAATGAGAAGCAGTCAAGAGCGACAAAGCCAAAGTGTTATCTGTGTTAAAACGGAGAACATTCATTTAAAATGAGCCTAGTTTTTTTTTCCTGGTTTGCCACTTTTTACAGGCATTTCAATTATAAGATTTATTTGTCAAATTTAAAGTCATGGTAGTGTAGATCTAAGGTAAATATAATTCCTACAGAGGTGCAATGTCACTTTAGGATAGTCAGAGCACAAATCTATCCCCCACCTGCAGAGGCATCATGCAGCCGGAACGCTGGGTGGGAGGAACGGGTGAGCGGCAGCCTGCCCATTGCGTTCTGGTCTGTTTCACCGTCTTCCTCGCCCCCGCGGCGGCGGGGAAGATGGCGAAACAGACTGGAACGCAACGGGCGGGCTGCCGCCCACCCGCTCCTCCCACCCAGTGTTCCGGCTGCATGACGCCGCTGCAAATAGGCCAGAAAGCACTAGTGAGACTACTTGTGAGCCAGCCTGTGGGAACTGCATCCAGGAAGCCTAGGGACTGGAGAGGATGGTGATGAGGCAAGGAGATGAGTTTCTTACGGCATACTTACAGTGCTCCTAACACCCCTGTAAAAGTTTGGGAAGTATTGGTCTGAATATACAGTTACCAGATACAAACTGGGACAGAGTGCATATACCATTAAGCATTGTATAGAAGAGGGAATCTGGGCAGGTGCAGCTTATCATGGGAGGGTTTCAAAAGCTGCACCTGTGAAAATTTCCTCTTCTATCCAATGATTAAAGGTGGAGACTCTCTGTCCCAGTTTGTATCTGGTGACCCAATAATGAAAATGAAGGGCTAAATTGTACATGTGCCTTCAGCTACCATGCAGTCTTTGCAAGGATATATTAGCCCAGCCACTGCCTCTACATGTGCGTCCATGGTCACCCTAGTGTCTACGATGGCAATAATCTGAATACAGTGGTGACACAGAAAGTGTCACCATTATCATAGGATACTGTCTTGGGGACATTACTCTTGTGAAGGGACCCATTAATACAAATAGTGGCCCAGCACACTTCCAGAGATGAGGCATGTGAGATTCTATTGGCGCTCATGGTCTGCATTCAATTAGCTCAAAAGCCGTATCTGCCTGGAGACCCCATGTTCCCTTCCCTCACTTGAGGGCCAAATCCTACCCAATTTTCCAGCCCTGATGTAGCAGTTCCAATGGCATGTGTGCTGCATTCTGTGGTGGAGGTCAGGGAGGCCTCCTCAAGATAAGGGAATGTTTGTTGCTTACCTTGGGACTGCCTTGCAGTTGCATTAGTACTAGAAACTTGGATAGGATTGGACCGAGTCTGTAGAATTGAAGGTGCTGGTCCTCAGATTCTATCTTTTCTGAAATTCAATTGAGGCAGGGCCTTTTCTGTGGCAGCATCTGACACATGGCATTCCCTCCAGTGGAAACTGGCCAGGCTGTCTGTTGAGCACCCGTAGGGTGCAATCCTAACCTGGAGTTAGTCTGGCACAATTAGGCCAGCACAAGGGCCATCATAAAGTATGTTTGGACCACTCTCGGAGTCAGAGAGCCCAGCACACAGATGTGCACCATCCTCCTTAACTTTGAGAGTGGTTCAAATGTGCTTTACAGTGTCCCTTGTGCTGGCCAAACTTTGCTGGCCCAACTGTGCTGGCCTAACTCCAGGTTACGATTGTGCCCTTAAAATTTGAAAAGCTTTTGGTTCCATTAGAAAAGTTCTGTTTTTACATAGGGTTAGTTCTGTATTTTTTGATGCTGTTTTAAGTTTGTGTTTTAACTTTATTTATATGATACATTTATTGGACTTTCTTTGTTGTAAGCTACTTGGTTGCCTTGTGCATAAAAGCCAGTTAAAAATAATTCTTAAAAATTAGTAATGGGGGTTATTATACATCCCGTTTTCCTAAGCATGGCATAATGTAGGTAATATGAGTTCCAATCTGCCTCCACTGGAATCCGTAGTACAACCATGTACTTTTAATAAGCTCAGCATGAACTCTTATTCTTACATTGCATGTCAGTACAAACACCAGTAATCATAATGTATATTATAGCCTCTCTTATGTGGAGACCCAAAGGAGCAGGACAAATCAGTTTCCTTGCAGCATTTGATCTTTTGCGGACCGAATGCTGCACAAAATTGCGCAGACACCTAGGGAATACTTAAAAGCGATTCACAAAGTAAAAGGGCTACCCACTGGAATGGATGTCTAACATGAACTTTGCGCGAGTTAAAAGCCCCTTTTAGCTTTGTTCTACCATTCAAAACTACAAGGAATTCTAATGGCACAATTTGACTTTGAAATCATTTTGAAAGTGTAGTATCTATCTGCAAGAGATTTCCATGATGTTAAAATTTAGCAAGTTACAATGAGCTGGTAAGGTTTTATGGGGCTGAGAAACAGGACTTCTGCAGCTTGAGTCATTCCTCTGCCATTATTTCTCACTAGGTGACTGTCCCCCGTCAGCCTCAGCCTGCCTATCCCCCCTGCCTCCCCCCCCCAGCAGATTTCACTATCTGTGGCATTTGCAATCTGGGATGTATGTGTGTCTGGAATGGATACCAAAGGCTCACTGAACAACAATTTCTCACCTGTTCTTAAACTCTTGGATGGAGTTCCAACTACTGAGAGTCCAAAAAACCCAGCCCATGCACCTGGAGGATTGTGACCCAGCAGAATAATAATAAAACTAAATGCTAAATAAATAATAAATGCTAAAAAAAAACCGACCATAAATCTAACCTAATGCAATAATTTATTGTATCAATAGCTGATCCATTAACAATTCCCAGAAAAAGGAGAATTTACTATTAAAGTTAATTTTAGCAATCCAAAATAAAATGTGAACCATCTCAGGGCACAATCCTAACCTGCACTGGCCTAAATGAAAAAGCCTCAACTGTTGTCACCTTTCCTTTTAGGCAAGATGCTACAACTTTTTTTTTTTTGAACCTCTTCCAGTTCTTCAGCATCCCTCCTTTAGATGGAGTGCCCAGATTGGCACACAGTGTTCCAAACTGAATCCTGACTTTTTGATTTTTGATGCATCATTTGAAATTTTCAGTTTTCCACCACAAAGCCAGGATCTTTTTCGTGGTTAATCAGGCCACACTGCCACATATATGAATTTACAACTTTTTTTTTTCATCATTGACCAAGTTTGCCACATATAATCTTCCTTTCTGGATTATTTCCCATGACCACCTAATTATATTGTAGATTAAAGGGACAATGCTCCATGTTTTAATATTTTGATTATCAGTTATATCTGTGGGAAAATTACCCATAACTACTGGGAAAGCTCTTTACAGTACAATTGAATTTGGTGTACTGAAAAAGAGATATATGTTAACAAGTGATTTGGAAAACAGATACAGGATATTATAAGAAACTGACTGAATACATAGAGATTGTAGGAGAAATAGCCACCTTCATCCTGTTTGATATTTGAAATTTTGTTTCTCTGTTTATGTTATGCACAAAGTTGTGTTCTTTATTTTTGTATTAAATTTATATAAATATAAGAAATGTTTATATTTTAGAAATGTACACTGTAGGTTGATAATATTTTCCTGCTTTCCTTTCTGCCACCGACAAGGCATATGTTATAACAGACGGTGTAGGATGCATTTTTTTTTTTTTGCCCAAGCCAGATTCACAGCCAGATTCTATGCATGCTTATCCAAAAGTACGTGCTATTAAGGTTAATGAGACTTGTTTCCAGGGAAGCGTACCTGGATTGAAGTCTCAAGTATGCTTACAGGATATCAATGTCAACAAGATGCAAGCGTCTTGTGTCTTGTGCCTCCCTGGGGCACCTGGTGGGCTGCTGTGAGATACAGGAAGCTGGACTAGATGGGCCTTTGGCCTGATCCAGCAGGGCTCGTCTTATGTTCTTAATGTTTACTGATATCAATCTTTTAAAAATTGATAAATCTTTTAAAAAGTTGAATAATTTTTACTAGCAACCAACACTACTCTGCCATCCCTGCACATCTCAGCAAATCTTCCAACTTCGCAAGATAGGAAAATATACATACTGTATATATTCCATCCAGTTGACAACATAAGCAAGATAAGCAACTATTTAGGTCTTCGGAATGCACAAGCCGCAACCCAGTGCAGATTTAGTACTGGTTAAGCCCTCTTAGAGCTGGACCATAAGAAAGGCAGAGCACTGACGAATAGATGCTTTTGAATTATGGTGTTGGAGAAGACTCCTGAGAGTCCCCTGGACTGCAAGGAGACCCAATCGGGCAATCCTCCAGGAAGTCAAGCCTGATTGCTCCCTGGAAGGACAAATCCTGAAGCTCCAATACTTTGGCCACCTCATGAGAAGAGAGGACTCTTTAGAAAAGACCCTCATGCTGGGAAAGATGGAAGGCAAAAGGAGAAGGGGGCGGCAGAGGATGAGATGGTTAGACAGTGTCACCAAAGCAATGAACATGAAATTGGGCAAACTCCGGAAGCTAGTGGAGGACAGGGAGGCACGTATGTTACCTGTAGCGCCCCATGGCGCAAGCCATGGGGTGCCGGGCAGTGGTGGGGCGCCATTGCGCACGGTCCGGGAGAGACCGCGCAGTTCTTGGCCCTCCCACCCGCCCAAGCTTGCCTTACTCTGGGAAATAGAGTGTTTTCGAGGTAAGGGAGGCATGTCTGACTGACATGCGAGGGCAGGGTGACGTGGGCGGGGTGCGGTTTCAGCGCCTGCCATGGGGCGTGCTCGGGCCTCCAGGTGCACCTGAGGACAGGGAGGTCTGGCGTGCTGTGGTCCATGGGGTCGCGAAGAGTCGGACATGACTTAGCGACTGAACAACAACAACAACAACAACAACATGGCCTCTTAGTGCACCTGTGCCCTGGGTTGAGCCTACAATGTAACATGATTGGAAAACTTCCCTACCTCTACTTTCATTGGCTACTATCTGTAAGAACAAATGATTTTGCAATAGACGTTAGAGGGGGAAAGAGGAGGCAAGGGAATAGGGTGGTTTTAGTTTTAGTATAATCTAATGTCTTGGTCCAACCTAAGATCTCTACAAGGCAGGTGGTCTGGCTGAGTGGTAATGCTACCACCTATGAAAGCCCAAAGAACACCTGGGTCAATAGTTTGAGACAGCCAGTAGTTTCCATGAACTGCAGATAAAACTGCTGACAGAGATGAGTCTCTCCAGCTGGTGAGAAGGAGCAGAGATATGACAACCCTTCATTGGGAGCCAGTGACGTGAGGTGAGGCGACTGCTGTGATCCTGCAAACACTTACAACCCATGGGCTTAAGCTGCTCAAAGCCCGTGGGTTGTAAGTGTTTTGCATGATCACAGCCACTGCAGCAGCAGTGGAGGCACTTTTCAAACAACTAAGGGAGGGCAAATCTGCCTCACCAGAAACACCCTCGCTGCACAGCACAGCACAGGTGGGAGTGAAGGCGTTTCTGTCAAGCGTGAGAGTTGTGTGCAGCCAGAGGGATGCCCGACTGTGAAGGGCACCACCTGGAAGGAAAGATAATTCTATGCAAGGTTAGAACTTGTAATTGTAACAATCCCTATATGGGGATGAGAAAGCCTGCCTATGTAAATTGCCTTGAAGAAAGTCTGAGAAGAGATCCAATGACAAGGAAGATGGTACATAAATACTGGTGGTGGTGGTGGTGGTAGTAGTAGTATATTTACCATATGTTATATATTATTACTACTACATACCTTGATGGCAGAGATGGAGCACCTCTTTGCTACATTACGCCAAACTTCAATCGGCATCATTGCTGACTGTTTTTGTGATGGGGTGTGTGTGTGCTCCTCTGTATTTCTACCATACCCCTTCAGAATTTGAAGAGATTCTGGGGTAGCAAAAATAACTTCCTTTCCCAAGATTTACGCTTTGTATTGCCAAGGTGTCTGAAGGCAAACACAAAAGGCATTTCTGTGCACTGCCATTTAACCAAGGGTAAAGCTTTCTCTCTTGTAAGTAGGGCAGCCGAATAACTGGTAAAAAATGAAATAAAAAACATGTTGAAAATACATCTCTTCCTCCACTTTGCTGCAGTTCAGAATGTATTCTTCTAATGAAAAGCCATATCATTATAGCGCGCACTTTAAGGTCAATTTAAAGGTTCTTTGCTGTAATAAGGAGCACCAAACTTCCAAGAACCATCCAAAACATAATGCCCAGAAGTCTACACAGAGATTTGCTTCAAATTTATGAGGATGCTAACAGGGTGTCATTTATAAACGGTGTCATTAATTCTCAAACAGAAAAACCATGTCTTTCATTAACACTTTTTTGGAGGGAAATGAAATACAAAGAATTTCATTCTCCAAATTAGTTGTCCACACCCTTATCAGTGGCTGATATTTCTGGAATGTTATTTCAGTCTCCGTTTGCAGCCAAGCAAGATTTCTTGCAATGAAGTTTTGTTAGGGAAGGAGAAAAACACATATATATGTTGCCCCTGGGACACATCCTCGGTATAAAGTGTAATTCTACCAAGTGGAGTACACCATATTTGTTAAAGCCTTTAAAACATAATGCAGGCTTTTTTTTTAAGTGACCCTACACAGAGCCTAACTGGTTATTAATATAGGAAAACGCTTGATGTGGAATCACATCAGTTTAGCAGAAGAGTATGGTTTTCTCTGTCTGGCAGCAGCTCTTCAGAGTTTCAAGCAGGGGTCTTTTCCAGTCCTTCCTGGAGTATCAGGAATTTAAACTGGGAATTTCTTATTGCAACCCAGATGCTACGCAAATTAAGTTGGTTGGTTCCCATACCATATAAACAACAGATCCACAATGACCTCCCGACAAATTCTTTGAGCCTTTCCAGATAATTTTTTAACAAACATTTTTTCCCCTGTAGAGCTGTACTTGCGTCCAGAGATGTCACCGCACCCAGCCCAGATAATGCCAAGACCTCTGTCACCACTAAGGCTTTGCTGTCACTGCCAAGAGCAATGCTGTCCCCAGAACAGAAATCCACCCAACCTCTTGAGTGACATCAGGGTATTCTGATTGAGAGTGCAATCCTAACAGTGATGTCATGCAGGGGGTACGCGGGGGTACGCGAGTACTGGTTTCTAGGATTACAGCTGGCCCCGCCCATTCGCCCGCCCACTCGTCGACTCCGCCCTCTGCAACGTTTGAATTTCCTGCATGTTTGAGTTGCCTGCATGTTCTCAGAGCCAGGCAGGCAGGCAGCGAGCGGAGCCTTTCCTTTCCTTGCCACTGAAAAATGAGTTGCTCTGGGGTTTTAACATGATGCCAGGCCTCCTTAACATGTTCTGGCGGTGCTGTGGAATACTGTTGCCACTGTTGGGTCAGTTTAAAATCACCTGAGGCCTCAAAAAGGGCTTTTTTCATGTCACTTCCTGCCACGACCTCACTTCTGGCTTATGATGTCACTTCCGGTGGGCGGGTCCCGACACGTGCCAATCAAAACTGAGTACCTGTTCTTAAATCATTTAGATGACACCACTGTCGTCAGGGTATTCTGACTGAGAGTGCAATCCTAACCTGGAGTTAGGCCAGCACAGTTAGGCCAGCAAAGTTTGGCTGGCACAAGGGCCACTGTAAAGTTGTGTTTGGACCACTCTCAGAGTCAGGGAGGATGGCGCACGTCTGTGCCCCTTGTGCTAGCCAAACCGTGTCCCTTACGGTGTCCCTTGTGCCAGCCAAACTTTGCTGGCCTAACTGTGCTGGCCTAACTCCCGGTTAGGATTGCACCTGCAGGGTCTCCTAGAGCCACTGACGTGTGCACCGCACCTCTGCACGTTTGCAGCAGTGGCCCAGAATTGCACGATGGCGCAAAGGGCCTTGCACTGTTGGAAAGCGAGTTCCAGCAGCACAAGGTCCCAACAGGATTGGGCTGTGTATCTGGACTGAGGTCTATGATAATATAAGTAGTTTGATTTCAGGCTTGGGGTCAAGCAGTAACACTCACTGACTCTCAGTGAAGAGCGCTTGAATTTTGCAGTGCGAATTACCAGTCACTGAAACGAGCGAACAATTAGCACTCATCATTTGCACACAATACCTCTTGAAGGATTTATTTAGCAGAAGCAGTGGGGAAACACAAAGGAAAGAGGACAGGCTGGCAGACAAACAGAATGAAATACGCTTTGCAAACCCACTGTGAGAAGTGAAGAGGCAATTTTTTTTGGCTATATTATTCTTTATTGCCCACCTTATTGTCTTTGCTGACAATTTGCTATAAAAAAAACTAGCAAGACAGGAGAGTAGAGCAAGGTAACGTTGCTTTTGTCTATCAATGGCGGAATCATTGCAGTGAATTTGTACAAAAATAACTTCTGAAACTGGAAGCTGCGCTACACATGATGTCGGAGCTTTGAAACTCTCAACACAGTTTTTGTAAAAGCAACCTTGGTAGTGGTGGTGGTTTGGCTAATTTGGACCAGGGCCATGGTGCTACAAGGGGAGGGGGGACAACCTCCGTCTCCCACTGTTGTGGCCCCCAGTCAAACAGGCCTCATACTGCTACTAATGGCCACGGAGCGGGGGGGGAGGTATAATGACTGTGCCCATATGTTTCCCCCTCCCTGGTTAATAGAAGCCTTAGGCAGGCATTAAGGGCCTGATCCTATTGGGCTTCAGTGCTGGCAGTACACTCGTATTCACATAAGAGTGAATATTTAGAGTCATAAGAGTCACTTTAACAGCGGCGCTAGCCTTGAAGTGCTGACACTGCCCCTCAGCGCTGGACAGACGATGCTGAGGCGCTCCTGGTGGTGTCTCCACAGGCCAGTGTTGTGGCTTTGGGGGGGGCAGGAGCAGAGGTTGGCAAAGGGAGGGTGGCCCAAGCAGAGTACTGGGCCCAAGAAGAGGGGCAGAGACAGCAGCAGACCCTGTCACCATACCCTAAGGCCCTTCTCGAGCCACCGTATCCTATGGCCCCCCCCCTTGAGCCGTGGAGACGTACAGGGGCCTCCTGGGCTCTGTGCCTGCTCAACAGCGGGCACAGATAGGAAGAGACCCAGTCGCGCCACCATGGCTTTACACGGGGTATGGGAACAAGTGTAATTGTTATCCCAGAAAGGTGGGATATAAATTCATGAAATAATAATAGTAATAATTTCAGCGCTACTGTTCTTCTAGGCTCTGGGGCAGCAAAGGATTGGGCTGCCTGTCAGGGAATTAGTGCACGGGGGGAAGGGTGGAAACCCCTCTCCCCACCATGCTGTACTCCCAGTTGGCCTCTGGCTATTATTACAAGAAAAAAATTACATTGGGAATTCCAATCATGAAATTCCAATATCATGTGTAATTTGGCCCTCGGAGAGGTATCAGTCATGGGGCAGGCGAGCTGAGAAAATGTGCCATTCTTCAAACTACTTTGTGTTCAGTATCAGAGTTTTCCATTTGTTTAGTCCTTCTTCACTCCTTCTTCACTAACTCTGGATTTGCTACTTTACAGAAAACATAGGGAACATCTGGATTCCATATGGGTTGTACCTATTCATTGTCAAAAAAATTTCAAGTGCCAAGCCCTTTATTTTCCTAGGACTGCAACCCTAAGCAAACTTATTTTGGAATACGATCCAATGAGCACAGCAGGGTTTACTTCTGAGTAAACATACCTAATATTTGTTTATAATACTGCATTGGTATCAAATCTCTGTTTTTAAAACTTGCTTAACTTCCCATTAGAGACTCATTGCATTTGCTTACATAATTTTTTGACAACCCTTAAAGCATGTTTACAATACTGCAGTCAGTTTCATTGCTGCTTTTCCATCTTTTTTGCACTTACAATTTTCTTGATATTTCTTCTGAAAATAAGCTTGCACACAGGAAAGGAGCATAATTCTAGCAATAACAACAATATTAAACCTTCTAATCCCATCCCCAAAAGGCTTAGAAGTGTCAAATAATTTAACACAATCCACTATAAGAATCTCCACTCTTTAGAACATAGAAATGACTCTGTACTTCTTAAATGTAAAAACTTGAAAACCATTCTTATTTCACTTCTTCATAATCCAGAAAACCAAGGCCAATCATCAATACATGTACTTCTCTTCCAAGGACAGTGAGCTGTTTGCAAAAAAAACCCCATAAGCTTTTGCACAATAACAGTGTGCTGATATTTACATGCCTCTTGTGAGAGGCCAAACCTTTTTCCCCAATATCATGCCACAAATAATTTTGCTGCTATTCACAGATAAAATTAAATGATCTACTTATACATTCCCAAGTTTTTTTCAACCACTATGAGCAAGATCAATTTTAGGTTCGAGGAATATCATGGCCTGTGATCTTTTTAAACTGCTTCACTACTTTTTCTAATATTTCCAAGACTACCACATATGCTTAAAAGAGTACACACACACACACACACACACACACACACACACACACACACACACTTTTTCCAACAAGTCCTAGAACCCTTTTTACACATGTGCTGAATCTGTACAGGCCTTTTGTACAATGCACAAAATCTTATCATTAGCTGTGAGATTAAGGAAGGAAATGGGTGTTTTTCTGTCATAAATCAACCTCCTCAGTTACTGATTTCCACTTCCAAGTCCTTCTCCTAATTCAACACCTATAGTTTTCTTTTTCTTTCTCTAATGTACCCAGGGGAAAAAAAAATGACACAATTCTGAAATCAAAACTTTACGATCTGCTGCACAGTCCCCAACTAAGACCCGAAGTCAAATCTCTGGGAATACATTGGAATATTATGTCACTGACAGATAACAGAAGAAGGGAATGTTTGTGTATTTACTTTTACAAGTTCATTTCTTTCATACATTAAACCCACACCGACGAATAATGTCTCTAAAAGCCCAATCCTATACTCATCAGACATTGGCAGTGCTCCTTTTCCATTAGTGCTGACTGCCATAAAGCAGTCAGCACCAGAGGGAAGGCCAAAGAGAAGATGACAATGGAGATAAGTTGGCAGGGAAGGCAGGAGAGGGTGGGGATGTTGGAATAAAGGCAGGGGATGTTGGAACAGGGCGGGATGTTGGTGGAGGGGTGGGCAGATCAGATCTGGGAAGGGGGTGGGTGATCACATTAGCACGTGAACCTGAAGTTTCTCTAGCTGAGAAATTTTTTTGGCAACATTCCATTTGGACCCAGTTGAGATTCAGGGCGCAAGCCTAACCTGGAGTTAGGCCGGCACAGTTAGGCCCGCAAAGTTTGGCTGGCACAAGGGACACCGTAAAGTAAGTTTGGACCACTCTCTTAGAGAGGCCAGCACACAGACGTGCGCCATCCTCCCTGACTCCAAGAGTGCTCCAAATGTGCCTTCCTGTGGCCCTTGTGCCAGTCAAACTTTGCTGGCCTTACTGTTCCAGGTTAGGATTGCCTGGAAAGTAGCACAGGACAAAAGGGGAGAAGAAGTAGGCTTGAAAATGGCATAGCCACAACATGTTTAACTTTGGATTCACTTTAATTGGTGGACTTTATACATTAAAACATTCTGTCTCGAGAATTGCTGCGCTCACAAATTATGCCTCAAGAGTTGAGCTTGCAGCAATTTGGCAGCAGGTGCAAATAAGTCCAGCGTCTCCAGCATTATGGGACTAACTACCAGCACTCAGGTAGTTGAACTGGAGACAACGACAAACTAATATATAGCAGGTATAGGAGCAAAGAATGGACTGGAACAGGAAGCAAAGATAGGGCAGCAAGCCAATCTGGGCAAAAGGGATAAGAGGAAGTCCTGACAGAAATCAAAAGGTCCTGCCAGAAAAATCCAAGGCTGATAATGAGGATTCCACACATTCTGACAGCCAAGCCAAACAATGTGATCTTCCAGACCCCAACCTGCCCTCTCAGTGCAATTCTACGCACGTTTGCTCAGTAGTAAGTTCCCATTGTGTTCAACAGGGCTTACAGCCAATATGTTTCCACATTGACAGTCTATTGCAGCAGCATCAACATTTGTGCTGAGCTTTGGAGGACCTTGAAATCCAACCACCGCTGCAGAGATGATCCTGCCAACTTCGGGATCTGAAGCTCTGAACTTCAAGCTGGAAGGAAAGGCTGGGGCTTATTTTGCCACAGTGGGTGTCACAGGCATTCCAAGAGCGGCAGCTGCTGCCCATTGCCATAGTGGCCAACCCTAACCTTCCCCTCTGGAACTGTAGAGAAATGCTGGGGCTTGTTTTGAGGGCAGTCAACCTGCCAAGCATCTTTGCTACTTGCTGATAAGCTGGTCAGCCCAAATTTTCCACTCCAGTTTGGAGTTCCCCACAGGTGCAGTGCACAGAGACAATCCTCACAGTTTCCCCCATTCCAAGCTGGAGGGGAAGGTAGATTTCCTCTGGCCACCTTCACCAGAGGGTCATGGGACACTCGCCAAAGCAAGGTGAACAGAGAGCGCAATCCTAACATGGAGTTAGGCCAGCACAGTTAGGCCAGCACAAGGGACACCATAAAGTATGTTTGAACCACTCTCGGAGTCAGAGAGGCCAGCGCACAGATGTGCACCATTGTCCCTGACTCCCAGAGTGGTCCAAATGTGCTTTATGGTGGGCCTTGTGCCGGCCAAACTTTGCTGGCCTAACTGTGCTGGCCTAACTGCAGGTTAGGATTGCGCTCAGAACAGCGGAATCTTGTGATCAAAGCTAAGTTGAGATGGAGCTACTGTCACAATGTGCTCTTGTGTGGCTCCCTTTAATTTCAGGACTTGCCTAGAAGACATTCCCAGTGGATGCTGCTTTTTTCTGTTTTCCTGCAGTCACTTTTCTGCTGCTGCACCTCCTGCAGAAATTTCTCCTCTTCAAGGATGTTATTGTCCGTGAGAGAGTAAAGACCCACATGATGCACAGGAATGCAATTCCTGCCAGAAGACCCCGCAGATGCAAGGGTTTTTATTCTGACTTGACAGAATATCATTCAACTGTCTCTTCCTCTCCCCGGGAAGTTTGCAGGCATCCAGAAACATATGACTAATTACGATTATTACAGTGCTGGTCCCAAATGGGATTCACAGTGTTTTCTCTGTTCTAGATGAATTTTACATGGGGCAATCTGGCAGAGTGAAGGGAGCTTCTTGGGATAACAGGGAATCCCAAGTTATCCCTAAAATCTGAAATATTCAGTGTTTTAGCATACCCGTATCTGGTGTGTACACAAAAGCGTTCTGTTGCATCTGCGTGTGTTTTCATAACTTTAAAATACAGTGTTGGGAAACACAGATGCTTTAGATATATCGCTGAAGTCCTGCACATGGGATCATTATCCATGAGATCTAAATAGCCCATATATGAGCTAAACAGCCTCGTACTAACTATGTGGAGGATTGCTAATGTTTGCATTGATGCCAACGAGGGAATTAATTATACTGAGAGTTTTTGTCATGCGTTAATCCTGAAACCTTATCAATACGTTGAGATGTAGTCCTGAGCGGAGACAGGCAATGTGGGGTTTGCAAGCTACTGGTAGATCATGGAGTGGCTACCGTTGGCTCACAGCCCTTTTCGGCTTGGGGCAGCTGCCACCACTGAGCGGCCAGAAAGGAGCACAGAGCCAGCCAGCCCCATCCTTTCTGGCTGCAGCCCTGGAGCTTGCAAGCTCCTGGTCAGCATTTGCCCTCGTGAGGTTGCAGCTCGGAGCAGGACTGGAGATTATGGCTAGATGGGGTGGCAGGAGAAGTGGCTTCTCCACGATGGTGAGAGGCAGACCAGGATAGGGTGGAGGGAAAGGAAGGATGATGGCATCTGGTCTGGATGCCTTTAAGAGGGGATTGGACGGATTTCTGGAGGAAAGGTCCATCGTGGGCTATGGGCAATGATGGATTGTGCAACCTCCTTACATTAGTAGTAGGCTACTTCAGAGTACCGGGTGCAAGGGAGTGGCAACAGGATGCCAGCATCTTGTTGTCTCATGCCTCCCTGGGGCACCTGGTGGGCCGCGGTGAGATACAGGAAGCTGGACTAAATGGGCCTTTGGCCTGATCCAGCAGGGCTCTTCTCATGTTCTTATGTTCTTATAAATGTTGACTTCCTCTCCTGCCCCAAGTGTCACGGGTGGGGGTCTGTCTTAGAAGTTCTCCTGCCCTCCAAAGCATGCCCGAGTGACTTGCCCTGCTCCCTTGCCCCAGCAATTTTTTTCTAGTTAGATATGGGAGTGGGGAGAAACCAGTATCGCGAGGGCTGCATTTATTCATCATCTGCTGCTGCTGCTGCTGCGTGTCTGGCTTCTTAGAAGGAGAAGCCCTGCCCTGCTCTCTTGCTTTGGTGATTTTTTTTTTCTACAGTTAAATTTGGAGGGGTCACTGCAGCTCTTCGCCAGTTAGTCATTTTGTTAAGTAGCACACGTGTATCCGCTGCTTGTCGACCCCTGGTCTTGAGGCATGACTGGTGGCAGAGTCAAAATGTACTATGATCTGGCTTTTGTTGTATGTGTTTTTCTTTTCTCAAGAACCTAAAAAATACCTTTGGTTGCAAACCTATGGACACGGGCCTGGGAGTGAGGCTCACGAAATATAGTGGAACTAATTTCTGGGTAAACATGTATAGGATTGTCATCTGTAGGTAGAATGGGATCCATATCTAGTCATCTGTGCTCCTTGTAAACCACAAAACAGACTGTGCAAACTTCAACACAAACTAACTTAAGTGCATAGATGTACAAGGGAACAGGATGCCTGAATTTCTACTAGATATGTCTAGGAGAATGGGAGTTGCAGTGGCCAGCTGGGAGACACTGTAGATAAACATCAGTGCAGTTGCTAACTGGGAATGAGGCTGAATTTCAAAAGCTATTTCTGAAAGTTGAACAGAACCCAAACCCAATTTCAGAGGGGTTTTTTTTTTAAAGCAAACTAGAACTGAACGCAACCCTAAGATCTCTTGGTTGCCTTGAATGTGAACCACAATGAACAACCCAATTCTACTAGCATGTTGGGCCCAAGAAGGGGGTGGGTTTGGGGATAGCAGCGCCCACCAAACCTTAACCCCTTCCTGTGCCCGATCTGCCTTCAAGGGTCCACGCAGACTATACCAGCAATATCACTGGAGTATGAGCAAATAAGCTTGCCAGGCCAGCATGGGCTTATGACAGGGCTTACCTAAGCATGGGCTTACATAAGTCATGAAGGGCCTTAAATGTCAGTACCATCATCTTGGTGGCAAAATGAAGAGAATGCTTATAGTTGTATAAATGTATGTTGATGCAATATATGTGAGACACACCACACTGAGAAAAGAGTGCAATCCCATAATGCTTTCCTGGGCATAAGCCCCACTGAACACAACTTACTTCTGAGTAGGCATGCATCAGATTGTGCTGTGAAACTCTCCCTTACCTTTGAAATCAAGAAAGCAGTGCATTCCAGATTTTTAAAGATCTGTCACAGATAGTATACAAGATAAATGCAGTTTTTGCTGTGAATGACCATATTAGCAATTCCTGCTGTTCATAAACATTTGTGTATTTTTATTTGAAGAATTTATACCCCGCCTTTCCTATGCCAAAGCAAATGCCCAAAGTGGCTTACAGAGAACAAACAAAATACAATGTAACCATAATAAGTAAAACATAATAAGTAAAACAAACACATTATAACAACAAATTAAACATTAATGGGAACATCGAGAGTGACCAGGAATGAAAGCTAGACCCAATTCTCCATATCAGGACGTATTGGAGGATGGGAAAAGCAACTGACCAGGGGAGTGAAACAGACTATGACAATATACCAGAGGGACAGAGGGCAGACATCCACACGGTCATCCAAAGGCCAGACTAAATAGGTATGATTTGAGCCCTCTCTGAAAGGCCATGAGGGAGTGTTTAGTTCTTAATTCTTCTGGTAGGGAATTCTATATTTGTGGAGCTGCTACAGAGACGGCTCATCCCCGAGCTGCCATCCCTTTAACTTGGGACAGAGGGGGCACCTGAAGGAGAGCCCCTTTAGATGATCTAAGAGGTCAAACAGGTATGTATGGAAGAAGGCGGTCCTTTAGGTAGGCTGGGCCTAAGTCATGAAGGGCCTTAAAGGTCAGTACCATCATCTTAAGTTGCTGCAATTTTAGGGAAAGGAGGGGGAAAGGTGAAAGCCTGGACCACACAGCTCAGCCATCAAGGCACTCAACAAAGTGTTCCTTTTGTAACCTTTTCTTCCTTCCTGCAAGTCACTCCATTTTCAGAAGCGCAGACTGTTCCCCCAGGACTCAGCTAACATTGCCGACTTGATACGTTTAATCTTTCCTACCTAAATGGGGAATTGTGAAGCCATTCCGGATCCTCAATGCCTCATTATCTGGCAGGGCAACCTGTTGGTGCCCTGAGGCTGATTCTAGTTTAAGTTTATTG
The DNA here is from genome assembly GCA_029204185.1 of Lerista edwardsae. Classification (NCBI taxonomy): domain Eukaryota; kingdom Metazoa; phylum Chordata; class Lepidosauria; order Squamata; family Scincidae; genus Lerista; species Lerista edwardsae. The sequence goes on from JAJKFI010000060.1 coordinate 5,778,974, forward strand.
CAGTAAATCAGGACCGTTGGACTCAAGTTGGGATGTGTTAGGCACTGGCCCTGTACCAAGGAATGCCAGCAAATAAAGAGAGTGTTAGGGTAGTTTTAGACAAACATTTGCTCCCCCTCCCCACAGTGAAAAGATTTATGTGGTGATCTTCTGAACGGGTTCAGACACATTTTTTGTCTACAAAAGCATCGCTTGCACATCTGATTTTCGATAATTTCCTGATAGAGGTAGTGGGCCAGTCACATATAATTATTCAGTTACGTATTTCAGGGTGCAATCCTAATCTGGAGTTAGGCTGGCACAGTTAGGCCAGCAAACTTTGGCCGGCACAAGGGACACCATAAAATATGTTTGGACCACTCTCTTAGCCAGAGAGGCCAGCACACAGCTGCGGATAGATTTCCAAAGCGGATAGTTCTGGCTTGAGGACTCTACCAGAGAGGCATCTATTGGAAGAACTCTTGAAGTCTATTCATGATATTCTTTTGTGCTTTGAGTTTGGAGAAACAGGGTGCAATTCTGAGAAAGTTTGTGTACACAGAACCCAGGAAAGCTCCTCCCCTGGCCTGCTGTCTAGGTTGTTCACTCAATGGTGCCCTTGTGCTCAAGAAACTATATTACACACACACACACACACACACACACACACACAACTAAACCCTACTAGTAGTTATCCCAAACATACTAAGAACATAAGAACATTAGAACAGCCAGGCTGGATCAGCCCAAAGGCCCATCTAATCCAGCTTCCTGTATCTCACAATGGCCCACCAGGTGCCTCAAGGAGCACACAAGGTAACAAGATGCCTGCATCCTGTTGCCACTCCCTTAAGTAGCCTACTGTTAATGTAAGGAGGTTGCACCACTCATCATGGCCTATAGCCCATGATGGACTTTTCCTCCAGAAATCTGTCCAGTCCCCTTTTTACTCTCCCTTTCCTCCATGACAACATTCTGCATCTTTACTATTTTGTAATATATGTGCCTTCCTGATTTTATGTTACTAAAAAACCAAACACCCAACCTTAATGTATTCACCACAAATCAGCATTGTAGATTTTTATGCAACCATATGTCACAGCCTGTTCATTACCTTCTGAACATGGGCATAACATGATTTGTGCAGACATTAACGCTTGCAAAAATACTCATGCCGTCCATGTCACAGCACACATTGCTGGAGGAGCAAAAACAAAGACCTTAAAACTTTATAAGAGACAGCAGGAAAAGTTTGATGACTATTACGCTACACGGTTACACCATGGGAGATTGAAAACCCAACACAGGGAGTAAAAAAGCAATAAACGCACATGTGCCCTTAGCCCAGCATTTCTGCTTCATTCATAATGTATACCAAAATCCACTTAAAGGAAGGGGTGAGAATTCTAATAAACCTGCTTGGTTCTCTCTTCCCCGATATCCTAACTCCTAAAGCGAACGTTGCTGTAAGAATTATTACTGATGCAAAATAAAGCAGTTTTCAACTACTGTGCCATGGCTCAGTGTGTCGTGAATGGTCCACAGGTGTGCCATGAGAGTTTGAGGGAGAGCCATTTATTGGTACGGCCATTGGGGGGATGTGAGCCAGCAATGTGGTGCGCCTTGTGGATTGTAAAAAACAACAATGATGGTGTGCCTTGACAATTTTAGCACCCTGAAAGTTTGCCGTTAGATGAAAAAGGTTGAAAATTGCTGGGTTAGAAAGTAGCCTCACTGATTGTACATTCTAAGCAAATAGCAGTGCAATCCTAATCTGCACCTGCACAAGTAGGTTGCATGGCCTGCACTGTAAACTAGGTAGGTTAGGAGTTGGCTGGAGGTCACTTTGGTAAAGCCCCAGCCTGGGCTTCTCAGGGGCTTCTCAGATCTGTATCAGCTACTTAGCTGGTGCAAATCCAAGAAGCCTGGCTGCTAGGTCCAGGAGAAGAGGTTCGGAGATGATGGAGGAGGCCTCAGCCAACTTCACCCTTTCCCAGCTGATTTGTGCAGACACTAATGCTTGCAAAAATACTCATGCCGTCCATGTCACAACACACATTGCTGGAGGAGCAAAAACCCCATCCACCCAAAAACCCTCTTCACCTTCTCCCATGCCCTGTGCCGCTCGCCATGAACATTTCTGTGCCAGCTGGCATGGGGAATGGATCTGGCACTGTCAGGCTGGCACACCCCTTTGCGCTGGTGCTACCAGCTCTTATGCAGCCTTACACCACATTTGCAACACCCAGAGCCAGCATGGGGAAGTCTGCATTGGCACGGAAGTGAGTTAGGATTTGGTGAGTTAGGATACCCGTTTAGTCCAGTTCCTTACCAGCGCACTTACCATATCAAATCAAAAGAA
>JAJKFI010000060.1:5781714-5811208 GCA_029204185.1 Lerista edwardsae
CTTTCGTTTGAATTCTTTTGATTTGATATGGTAAGTGCGCTGGACTAGTTCAAATTGCGGGTATCATAACTCATCTCTATCCCTCCATCTATCCCTCCATCCAATCCTCTATCCTAATAGAGGGTAAGACACCCTCTATTAAAGGCATGTGTTTGCTACAATTTTTTTAAAACAAATTTTAATTTGTCAATTTTTTTGGTTAGATTTTTAATTTCAATTCTCCCATAATATTCAGAGAATTGTAATTCCTTATTGCAGGAAACAAAAATATGGTTATTTCAGGATAACTGCCCTGTCCATACCTATGCAATTTTTTCTCCACTTTTTTACCCTCATTTTAAAAAAAGTATAAGAACATAAGAACATAAGAGCCCTGATGGATCAGGCCAAAGGCCCATCTAGTCCAGCTTCCTGTATCTCACAGCGGCCCACCAGGTGCCCCAGGGAGGCATGAGACAACAAGATGCTTGCATCCTGTTGCCACTCCCTTGCACCCGGTACTCTGAAGTAGCCCACTACTAATGTAAGGAGGTTGACAAGTATGCTCACTTGTCAGGTGCAGAAATAATTCTTGAGTGACAAGCGATTGGAGCTCTGATCTGCAGAATGAAATGAGCTCATCAGAGCATGATAAAACATCTCCTGGCAGATGCAACAGAGAAAAGCCAATTTAACTATTCAAAACATGGTGTGTGCAAATGTTCTTGAATAAGCAAGGTAAATCTATATGCACAGGGCAATGCTCCAAGTACAAAACGTTTCACACCCTTCCAGAGTAGAACTCATCTTACACCAACTATGTTGTCATCCCCTGCTGTGTACGATTGAGTTCACAGTGCTGTTAAGGATGTTGCTGTGTGCTCAATGTCTAGTTTTAAGGTACCACTGGGAATACCAAGAAGGTGTACCAAGGGAGATAAAACATCCAGGAATATGTCTCTCTAGAGAGCTTTCAGCAGGTAAGGCTATGCGGCAGAGTGATACCATGAAGTTCCTTCTCACTCACATACCTCTCAAATGTTCCCAATTTAGAAGAGACAGTCACACTCTCAATTCCCACTATGCCAACTAGTAACAAAGAGAGACACACACAGAAGCCAAGAGTGAAAAAGGTGGGTCTACAGGCTCAGATTTCATATGCCCTGCTCTTTTATCTCTGCACTGAGTTACCTAGGGGTCTTGCACTTGTTGAAGAAGGAAAAAATGACAAGGAACATATTGGAGTCATTTGTAATAATAAATAAATTATGCTAAGAGACACACAGACTTCTCACTCCTGGGTTCCTCCATCTGTCTAAGATAATCTTCCAGGGAAGCAAACATCTTCTGAGAGCGCAATCCTAACCTGGAGTGAGGCTGGGCCAGTTAGGCCAGCACAATTTGACTAGAAAAAGGGCCACTGTAAAGTATGTTTGGACCACTCTGGAGTCAGAGAGGCCAGCACACAGACATGTGCCATCCCCTCTGACTCCAGGAGTGGGCCAAATGCGCTTTACGGTGGCTCGTGTGCTGATATAGGAAACAATCAAATTTTTCCTCTGCTGACTAGCAACAAAAATTAAGAGTAGGGGGAATACATTCAGTTCAACCTATGCTGGAGCATTTGAATTCTACACATCAAGGTCTGACCAACAGCACCAGAAAGATTTTTTTCCTGCTTGCTACCCAAGCAATAAACAGGCAGGTTGCATTTTCAAAGCAAGGGGCATGACTTTTGCATCAGCATCTGCCTGTGATGCTATACTGTTTTGGATGTATCCTGATAAACAATGCCATAATAATAGAATGCTGTTTTCCAAAAGGGTTCAGAAAGGATATGGTCTTTAGAGGAGAGGGGAAAAAAGAAGAGATTATGAATTGCAGGGTTGTTCGTTAGTTTCTAAAGACGACTTGCCCAATATCAGCAGAAGGGGGAAGGGGGGGGACAATGCACTGCATGAAGTGTATATAGGTCAAGTTGGCGGAAATGTTAATACAGTATGTACATTCATAACAATGCAGATATTCAGCTTAGCACATTAGCTCCTTATACCAATTAATATCTCACAGTAAGCCGACATCTGCGGGATCACTCTTGGGCCTTTTAAATTAGCATGTCTTCTAATTAAAGAAAGATTAAAAGTATTTGAAATAAGTGCTCCTCCTCCTTCTGCCACGCTCCACAGGGTTATAGCTGTATAACGTAGGCGGGCGTGCATCAAGAAACCCTTTCTAAAGACCTTACGTGAGTATTGAGGAAGGCTATGCGAATCCCCAATCCATGCAGTAATGCCAAAGAGCACTCCCACGTAGTGGAGGAAATCCACTATGACCACGGACTCCACAGCGTCCCACAGTACTCCTAATGTCTTGCCTGGGTTTTCAAAATTCTGGACTTGAGCGCAATCAGGTCTGCTCTTGCAATCCTTTTGAGTTCATTCCAGATCTCAAATTCCCTGATCCTGTCCACAATCAGCAACTTCAGGTCTATTTAATTTATTTATTTATTTATTTGAAGAATTTATACCCTGCCTTTCCCATGCCGAAGCAAATGCCCAAGGCGGCTTACATGTGCAGGCTAGTCTAAACCACCATTTTTTCAATGGGATTTTGACAAATCTACAATATTCTTGTGATCTGCCAATCCTCAGGCCCAGATGTCGCCTTCACAGTGTGGTTCTCTCCTTTGGCTGCTGCCATCGAGCCTCAGCAGGCAATCTCAAGTCAAGCCTGGACAGGTCCCCAGGGTCGTATTCTGCTCTTTTCCAGCTTGCCTTCTCACACACTTCCCCGCAACTCTCACTTGCGGTGAGTAATCAGCTCCACATTTTACAGGCAACTACTGGGGAGGAGGTCTGCTTAGGCAGCTTGGAGTCTCATGAGAGACTCTGCGTTTTTGCTGAGTGCAGATTCCCCTTCCAACCCATTTGGCTCCAGGGCTAGAGTCAGGAACCCTGAGCTCTACCACCCAGCTACAAGTTGGAGAATCTTTCTGGGCAGTGAAGAATCCAGGATGCTAGCATGGCTCCACCTATGTTGGCCACCACTGTTCCTCAACAGGAAGGGCTATCAATACTATCTGTTCAGGCTGAGAAACAATAGACTTTCTTAGCTGTGACTTTCAATTCGTTCTGAGCCTCAGGGCACAATCCTAACCAAATTTCCAGCACTGGGGTAAGGGCAATGCAGCTCCAAGACAAGGGAACAAACATCCCCTTACCTTGAGGAGGCTTCCGTGACTGCCCCCAACTGCAGGATGCGGCACAGGCCCCCTCGGCACAGCTAGGTCAGTGCTGGGGAGCGGGTTAGGACTGCACCCTCAGCTTGTTCCCTGGTTTGACTCTCTTTGGATCTATCCCAGGTATGACTCTGCTTCCACTTGGTGGCTGCCTACAAATCAACTCTAACAATCCTAAAGCTAGAGCATAGCCATTAACTTCAGGAGGACTCTCCCAGTAAGAAAGCAAGAACTGGACAGGACAAGGAGGAAGAAAATTGCATTGAAGGGCAGGTTGAGAGGATGCCCATTTCCTACATCAGCTGTAGAAAACCCCATGACCTTTGGGAGGGTGAAGACGTAGGGACCATTTCACTGACTCTTGATGAGATCAGAGAGTTGTCAATTTAACAATTTTTTTAATATTTTGAAATCCAGCATTTAGTTATTTTTGCTTTGGTTCCTGCCTTTTCCCTCTCACCACCAAACAACACGTTGTCCCATTTTGCTTACTTCTTCACTGCAGTATAAGCAGGAATTTATTTATTTTTTGCAGCTACGGTGTCAAAAGATGGCGGGCATTTCTGCTGGACTCAGGCAGGGCTCTCTCTGTGCCTCCTTTTGGCAGGACGTACTGTAGTTCGACTCCAATGTGACACTGCTTTTTTATTTATTTATTTATCAGATGATTTACTTCCTCTTAGTCGGCACATACAAAGACCTAGAGAGGATTGGGAAGAAAGCAAAGGAGAAGGGCTGGGAAGCCTCTTAATTAAAAACAAAACAAAAAAAAATCTGGAACCTAATTAATTTAAAACAGATGCTCTCTTTGACAAGGTGGTCAAAATAACAACACGCCTCAATGTAAATAGAGCAGCTGGAGAGACTGGTACATAGTAAATGGGTTATTATAATAAGCTTATTCATACAAAATACAAAAGGTAGCTTCAAATTAAAGGCTTATTTGTGGTTCCGTGCACAGCCCTTGGGAATGGAGCATCCTTGTAGTTTGCACAGAGCCTCTAGAGGGGCCAAGAGACATGAAACTACACTGCAGAAATGAGACTCCACCCTTCTTGATACTAAGCCTCACATTGTGGCGTTCCATAAACCTTAAACGTGTCTCACTCTCAGCTTCCACTGAGGTTCAGAACACATTTAGAGTAGATGGAGAGGATTTTAAAATGATCTAGGACAGTGATGGCGAACCTTTTCGGCTTGGTGTTGTCAAAAATTCAGGAAATGCCTAACTTGACTCTGCTGGTGTGTCACCCTCTCCAGAAAAATAGAAACAATTCTTTATATATTCATTAAACACACACACACACACACACACACACACACACACACACACACACAGTCCAATCGTGTGGTGCTATGTATTATAGACAGAATTGTCAAATAATTTCATAATAAAAATGAAATACTAGTAAAACAAACTCAGGTGTGTGAATGCTGGTGTGTCACCCAAAATGTCTTGGTGTGTCGCCTTCGCCATCACTGAGCTGGGATAAACCAGGCACATTTACTTTTCTTAGGCTGCAATCCTAATCTGCGCTGGAACACGCCCTGCACTGTATCCAACGCAGGCTGAGAGCAGGCTGGGGCCTCCACAGAGCAAGGGCACGTTCGCCCAATGGGGCTGCTCAAATCTGCACCTGCTGTTTAGCAGGCACAAGTCTGAATATGCGACGGCGGCCCAAATCAGGGCTGCATCCAAACTACACCCACAGGCCACCCCGTCCGTCAGAACGCCGGGGTCCCCTGGTCCCATTCTGCCCTCCCTCCCGCCTTCCCCCAGCCCAGAAAAGCCCCTCCTCTGGCTGTGCATCTCCAGTGGCACACGTCCAATTGGAGGGCATTTCCCTGGGTCTCTAAGAATATGGTTATTTGTCACCCTGTTCTGAATGTCCTGTTGGCTCTGCCTCTTTTATAGCCAACACTAAAGAGGAGAAAAGGTTCATTTAGGGATTTTAGTTTAAGACAAAAGTGACTAGGGAAACATGATAGATGTATATGAAATAGCGCATGATTTGAAGGAAGTGAACAGAGGCACATTTTCCCCCCATCTCCCATAATAACACCAGAACTTGGGGCCATCCAATCAAATTAATTGGCAATAGATTCAAGACAGACAAAAAGAAATGCACAGCATGTTGTCACTTTCATGCCACTCCTAAATGGTCTTAAAGGAAATTACATTACCTATTTTGCAGTGGATAATATATTTGCTACAGTAATTTCTAGTTTTGGCTGCCAACTGTAGGCATTAAGTAACACAGAGCGTAATCCTGACCTGGAGTTAGGCTGGCACAATCCCATTATTCTGCGAGTGCAATCCTATCCCTATCTACTCAGACGTAAATGCTATTATAAGTCAATGGGGCTTACTCCCTGGTAGCCAGGCGCGTATCTTACCTGTGGCCTGGGATGGCGTGAGCCATGGGGCGCAGGGCAGTGGTGGGACGCCATTGCGCGTGGTCCGGGCAAGACCATGCGGTTTTCAGCCCTCCTCAGAAATGGAGCGTTTCCGGGGTAAGGGAGGCATGTCTGAGTGACACGTGGGGGCGGGGCGACGTCCGGGGGGGCGCGGTTTTAGCACCAGCCATGGGGCGCACTCGGGCCTCCATGCGCGCCTGCTGGTAACTGTGGATAGGATTGCAGCCCGAGTTGCACTGCAGCCACCTCCAACCCTGTGCCTGCCTTTTTCAGTGCAGTATAGGACTGGGCTGACAAATACCGGTTATAGATTAGTTCAAGTATTGCATTATGTTATTATGTTCATTGCAATACCATAACCATTAATAGCACAAACAATATATGCAATGTTTGCAGATTGAAACTTGAAGCAATATTACACTTCTGTCTAGAAGCACAGAGCTATATCACATGTGGTGATCTACCATCTGCTTATGCATTTAGGGTTTCAATAGGCCAACTGTACAGAAAGTGACACATCACACCTGCTTTAAAGCATCTGCTTCAGGGCACCCTGACTTTTCAACCACCGAGTCAAATCGCAGATCTTTTGCAATTTCACATCCTCTGCCACAGAACTATTGTCAACGAAGGACAGGCACTTTGACCTGGAAAATAAGTCACAATGACTATTCTTTCTTTTGCAAATGCTGCAGATTTTTTAAAAAACTTAGGCCAAAACTGGTTTTCCGCTTCAAAATTTATATCTGACTTTCAAGGTGACATAAAAAAAAACCACACATTGCTGAAGATGCTGATCAACTCTATATTGAAAGGAGAAAGCTGGTTATCTTTCAAAAAAATGATGTAGACTGGAAAAAGGCTATCCAGTTTGGGCAGCTCAACACACCAAAAGTGTGTGTCCCTACAGACTGGGGAGGGAGGGACAGGTGTTCAGTAGGTTTCATGATTCACACTTGTGTTTAATAAAGTGAAACCCCAACCTCAGTCGGGTGATTTCCTTGGGGATAGTAATAAGGCTACCTTAGAATGCCAGATGCAGGGGAGTGGTGGCAAGATAGAACTATCTAATTGTTTTGCATGCTCCCTGAGGCATCCAGTGGGCCACTGTGAGATACAGGAAGCTGGAGTAGAAGGGCCCTTGGCCTGATTCAGTGGGGCTGTTCCTATGAGAATATTGAAGAGGAGCGTCTGATTCTGGTGGCTGACAAAGAGAAATGCTGTGGAGAATCTTGACTGGCCACAAGCGTGTTTACCTCAGAATTTACCTCAGAATGCCAGGTGCAAGGGAGTGGCAACATGATGCAAGCATCTTGTTGTCCTGTGTGCTCCCTGAGTCATCTGGTGGGCCACTGTGAAATACAGGAAGCTGGACTAGATAGGCCCTTGGCCTGATCCAGCAAGGTTTTTCTTATGTTCTTAAAAGTGACTGTTGATTTGACCAGAGAGAAACTAGTGCAGCTCATGCTTTGAAAGCATAAAATCCCTGGTGTAATCTCTGACATTTCCAATTTAAGACTCTCCAATTGTGACACTGGGAAAGACCTGCACCCTTTGTTTTCAGGGTCTGCATCTACATGTTGCAGCAGACTTGATCTCAGAAGAGGCATTCTATTCCCCCTTCACTCTCATCACAGAAGGGCAATGCCATGCCTCTTTTTGCTGTCTTGAGAGGTATTTTTAATGCAACCTAAACATTTAAACCGTTAAAACCCTGTTGCCCAATTATTAATTGGGGCACCTTTTCAGTTAATGCATTTTTTTTTAAACCAAGATTCATCTAAGTGAGTGACTGAAGATTGCTGCTCCACTTGCCTATGGAATAAAAATATCAATGAGCAGAAGTGACACTCTCAGGCACCATGAATTGGGTTTGCAATACTAACGCATTCAACAGCAGGACTCTCCTGCCTCTTTCTTCACTTCTTTCTACAGAATTACTCAAAATTCCATTTTGCAATTCGTCCTGCTTTCAAAGCATCCACAGCACTGACCATGTTCATCAAAAGCACAAAATGGTGCGCTTTCCATGCATCTCACCACACCTGCTTTAAACAGGTTGCGGGGCCCGAGGTTGTTTCCGCAAGGCAGACTCATTGCAACTGCACCAGCAGTTAACAATAACAACTGAGCTATTTCCAGTGTGAAGGAAGAAGAGGTGCAATTTGGCTAGAAAGCAAAGGGAGGGAGGGAGCAAATACCAGCACAGCACCAAGGACAGTTTGGGACCGAATAACTGACAACTCCAGTGTGATGAGGGAGCCCTGCCCGTTTTTGTTAACCTCCTGGGGCTGAGATTGCTTCCCCCAGGCAGAACCACAGCTGCTGGTTGCCACTGAAAGGATAACAAAACAAGATTTAGCCGAGAGGGTTAATGCCTCCGTTTGCCCAAAGATAACAGCTGAAGATCCAAAGGTCACAAGCTTGGGACTACCGGAAGTCTCTGTGAGCGGCAGACCTTGCAAACTGCGGCTGATTAAAAGCTGAGTTCCAGCTGCCTCGTGGGAGGAGGAGTGTGCTGGTCAGCTGCGTCTCTGGTGGGAGCAGGGAAGCCTCTTATCAGCCAGCAGAAGACAGACGGGTGGCTAAGAAAGAAGGCTAAATCCAGAAAGAAAGATCTGTATGAGTGTTGTTCTTGAAAGATATAATAGAACATTTCTGTAAATTGTAAAAACCTTCGGGTTTGTGAATAAAAGTCTGCCTATGTAAACCGCCTTGAGTTACAGTCATTAGAGAAATCTAGTGATCTTAAGAAAGGCGGTATATAAATACATTTATTATTATTATTATTATTATTATTATTATTATTATTAAAACAAGAGGCTCATCCCTTTGGGAAGTCACAAAGATAAGGCCCTCCCCTGCTCACTCTTTTCAGGGTTGGAGCTTAGTGTGTGTGTGTGGGGGGGGAGGCAAGGAAGTGCAGTGATGCCTGAACTTCTATGAGAGGGTGGGGAGGGTGGGTGGTTGTGGGGTAGATGGGTGGACGGATACCCGCTGGACCAGGCTAAGTTTGGTGCAGGGGTGGGGGAGGATGGGAAGGGAATGAAATGGGGAGATGGAGCGTGGATCGGGCCTAGGAGGGGGCTAGATTGGCAGCTCCTGAGCACACCGTATCCTAACCACCTTCCTGGGCCTGATCCATCAGCAAGGAACAACTTGAACTTGTGCCAGCAATATCATTGGTGCAGGTCCAAGCTGACACATTGCAGCTGCCGGGGCTTATCCAGGCGCTTATCCTGTGCTGGTACCACTGCATCACTGCTTGGTTATTTGCTTAGGATTGGACCGCAGGGCATCATCTAAAAAATAAGATCTGAAGTCAATTAAGCAAGTCCACCACCAGTACAGCCAAAATCTGCTCTGCTGTTTGGAAGAAAATTCTGTTTATACATTAAAACATTAAGAATTTGGCATGCACGTTAAACACGAGTCTCTCTATGATTCATGGAGCAAGTGTGAGCCCAAATCCAGATGGCAGCTTCTCCCATACTCTTGGTTTGATGCTTGTGACAAAAAGCAGACCGAAAAGCCAGGCAAACAAGATACGCTAAGAAAGTAAGCACTTTTTTGCAGATTCCAAGCATCACTTCTGATGTGCAGACTTCTGATGCACAAAATGCACAGCATGCACTGATCCTGCAATAACCGTTCTCTGCACTGTGACAATGGATGTGTCCTGAAGGAAGTTGTTGTAAACTGAATCCAATGTGATCTCCTTCCATACCATGTGTGCTTATTTACACATGGACCATGTGTCCATCTATCCAACTGCTGCTGTTGGTCATCCACATGCAGACAGAGTAACTATATCTGAAAATGGGAAATTTAAATTTAAGTATTTACTTACTCTGTCTGCATGTGGATGACCAACAGCAGCAGTTGGATAAATGGACAGAGCAGGGGAAAATCTCTACCCATGAATAAAGGAAGACGGTAGAGAATAAAATGGAGAAGGCATGGTACCAAATGCACAAAACACGCTTTAAAAACTTCATTTAAATGAAATAATTGGCACTGCAACCAGGAACCGGTTGCAACACACATCCTTGGGGCTTGTTTACACAATCACAGCTATCCATACTTCAGCTATTGTTACCATGGCAGTAATCACCACTTGCTTCCTATCTCAGGTGCAGCCACAGGTCACCATTAGCTTGTAGGGAATTCTGAACTCCTTCCACCTCTACATACCTGAAATAATGACTGTGCTTTCCCTGACATCACCACTTCACCCGTGAAGAATCCTAAGAGACTGCTAAGGGGTCCCTAATTGGCAAGGAACACTTTCTGCTTGCTTCCAACTCATTCTGGCCTCTGATCAATCTGCTGGCTGTGCAAACCAATTACGGAAATAAGAGCAAGTTAAACTAAAACCGTACTTGCTGGATTTTTTCAATTAAGTTTCTAATTTCCCTTTATTCCTTACACTCAGGACAAACACTACACGAAGGCAGCTCATCCAATGGTTTTTCTACTATAAGTAGGGTTACCAGATGCAAACAGGGGACAGAGTGCCCATACCTTTGACCATTGTACAGGAGAGGGAATTTTGGCAGGGGCAGCTTTTGAAACTCCTTCCACGTTGAGTTGCACCAGCCAACGTTCCCTCTTCTATACTGTGGTTAAAGGTATAGGCACTCTGTCCCAGTTTGCATCTGGTAACCCTAACTAAAAGGCCATTCACCTGCTTTCACTTTCATGGAACATGTGACAGGGAACAGGGCTTGTATGATGGGCACACACCACACCCCTGATGCTAGGGCTGGCTATGTCCCCTGACACCCACAAATGGTGAACGTTGGGGAAGGTGATATACACAACTCCATGCATCTGGAAACTGTGGAAGGCAAGGGAGGAAGGGCCCTGCGTGCTTCACATGAATGACCCATGCATGGATGTCAGGGACAGCATGTGCAGCATCACTTCCCCCTCATGCATTCCCTGAACATAAGGCAGGTAGGAATGACTGAATGGGGCTTATCTCTGGATTGCTGTTATGCCTCAGGGCGCAATCCTAAATTAATTTTGGCTGGCATAAGCTAAGCCAGCAACGTTTGGCCATCACAAGGGACACCGTAAAGTATGTTTGGACCAGTGGTGGGATTCAAATAAATTAACAACCGGTTCTATGACATCAGAGCTGGAGCCAAAAAAAACCCAAAGCCAGCCAACGTAAGTGAGTGGGCGGGGCCGGCCATTTAAGAACCTGGGCGAACCCCCTGAATCCCACCACTGGTTTGGACCACTCTCGGAGTCAGAGAGGCCAGCACAAAGATGTGGTCATCCTCCCTGACTCCGAGAGTAGTCCAAACATGCTTTACGGTGGCCCTTGTGCTGGTCAAATTTTGCTGGCTTATTTTATGCCAGCCTAATTCCAGTTTAGGATTGCGCTCTCAGTCACGAACTGCCTGCTCTTGTTGCAATCCCTACATAGGCAGTCAAACTTTCCTCACTTTACAAAGATCTGACTTGCTGGTGGGTGATAGTATTTCATTACTGTTTTCATCACCATCATGTCTGTTCCATGTCCCTACCAAACTACGTTCACTACGTGGCTTTCAACAGTAGCTACGGCCTGAAGCCATACTTTGTAAGACTAGGCACTCTTGCTTTAAAAGCGACAGAAGATGAAAGGACTTCTCTGGCCTTGTCTCAGACTTCCATTATTTTTTTCAGAAACTGGACATGAAAGAAAGAGAACCCATTACTGTAGAGAGACCAGGAAGCTCTGAGCAACAAAGAAGGGCAGATAAGATACCCAGAGACCTAGAACCATGACAAGTCATGAATGTAGGTAGCCAGAAATGTGATGGTGAGTTGGGAATCACTGCAGAACAGACAGGACACACAATACTGATAGTTTAATCCAGTGGTGTCATCTAAATGATTTAAGAACAGGTACTCACTTTTGATTGGCACGTTCGGGACCCGCCCACCAGAAGTGACGTCATAAGCCAGAACTGATGTCGTGGCAGGAAGTGACATGAAAAAAGCCCTTTTTGAGGCCTCAGATGATTTTAAACTGACCCAACAGTTGCAACAGTATTCCACAGCACCCCCAGAACATGTTAAGGAGGCCTGGCATCATGTTAAAACCCCAGAGCAACTCATTTTTCAGTGGCAAAGAAAGGAAAGGCTCCGCTCCCTGCCTGCCTGCCTGCCTGGCTCTGAGAACGTGCAGGCAACTCAAACGTGCAGGAAATTCAAATGTTGCAGAGGGCGGAGTCGACGAGTGGGCGGGCGAATGGGCGGGGCCAGCTGTAATCCTAGAAACTGGTACTCGCGTACCCCCGCGTACCCCCTGCATGACATCACTGGTTTAATCTGTTAAAAAATAGTTAGCTGTATATGAATAAAATAAAATGCAACTTTATACTTACAATTTAAAAAGAAGGATCTAGAGCTAGTCCGTTTCTCAGAGAACTTTTGCCCTTTGGGGAGATGGGAATGTTTACTTCTGAGAGATCTGCCTTACAGGGCTTTATTTATTTTGTAGATTTCTGCCCTGCTTTCCAACCAAAGTCCCTAAAGAGGCTCACAATATTGCTAAGATGCTAGAGACCCACAAGCCTTCCATTTTAATCAAAACAAAAACCAGCTGAAGTTCAGCTGAAGTTAGAGCAGGCATCTGATGTCTTTGCCTGACTCCCTCCCTCTCCTACTTCTTCACAGGGCTGTCAGTGTTAGATGGCCCTCTTGAAGTGCTGTATGAATTACAGATACAGTATAATGTATGTGAAGCATGTTGAACATTTGAATGTGTCCTACTTAAAATGCTAAGCTCTACTGTTCTTAAGCTTCATAATGACAGTGCACAAACATAGCACAGGCACTCTGTAAAACAAACTGCAAATGACTCATTCTTAAGAGGGGTCCCGTTTTGATGCAAGAATTGGCCAATGGCAGGCCTTGCCTTCAATGACACTCATGTTTCTAACATTCTCAAAAGTTAGGAGACTTTTGACAACATGCACAAGGATGATGAGCAAATGCTAAACAACTATCTGCTAACTGGGCAGGAGGCACTTATTCAAGTGGTGTTCCTCTTATATTCAGCAGGGGGAGAGTAACAGTCCCTCTTCACCCCAGCACAGTGTCTTTTTCTAGTGGCTGTGGCTGGTGGTGTTCCGCATTTTTTTAGTTTGTGAGCCCTTTTGGGACAGGAAGCCATTTTGCCTGTAAACCGCTTTGTGAACTTTTGTTGAAAAGCGGTATATAAATACTGCTTGCTTGCTTGCTTGCTTGCTTGCTTGCTGAATATTTGCTGCCTTCTGCCAAGGTGTCACTGAACACCCAAGTTTACTCTTTGCTGGGCTGGGCTAACTGAATTGTTTTACTAAATAATGTTTTGTCACAGCAATTTTTAAAGTTGTTGCCAAAATTGAGTATGTTGTCAAAAGTATTAGTGATTTTCTTTTGTTTAGTAAATGCGTGCTGTCAAAAGAGCAGCTCCAGTGCAGAACACAAAACACCTGCAATTGTAATTGAACCCAAAGATACCTTCCTTCAGCTGTGCAATGTGGGTGCATCCTAAAGAGTTTGCCAAATCCTTCAATGTTTTCGGACAAGAGCCTGAGATTTCTACGCTTCCTTTATGCATATGAAGCTTCTGCAGTGACCACTGTCAGTAGTAGGGTCTACCTGTCGACACAGATGCCTCACACATCTATTATATGTATTATCCTATACCAAAGTTTATCCTTTTCCTTACTCATTGCCTGTTTATTAAAAAACAATAAAAATATTTCAAAAAAAAAGACACAGATGCCTCACGCAATGTGACTCTATACAGCACATTGAACAGGCAGCCCAACCTTGATTATAATGTGAACTTCCTGCCATCATTGTGCGGAACTGAGACAGCGACGGTGTCTTTAAATTAACCAGAATGTACTTAACTGTCTTTTGTAAGGTGACCAACCGTCCTCCATTAGGGAGGACAGTCCTCCTTTTGTAAGTTCTGTCCTCCCTCGAAAAGTGTCCTCCTACATGTCCACCTTTTCGATATTTGAAGACTAATCTGTAAATCTCCGTACTGGATCGATGCTGATCCGATCCGTTGCGTATGATGTGACGCATTTGTATTTGACATGATGATTCGTCAAGGCTTGGTGTAAAGAGCAAACAAGAAAAAGCTAGGCCCTGGCTTGACTTTATTTTGAAAGAATTGTAATACAAGCAGGATTGAGAGAGCTTATTTCATTGGTCGTTTGCAAAAGGTGTGAAGTTATAGCTGGGGTCAGGAATGCAAGCTACTCAGAAAGGTTACATGTAGCTAGTGCTGAAAACAGGAGATGGCCCCTTTACCCTGATAGGCTAATTGATTAAGCCTGAGGGGTGTGGCCGCACAACCACCATCATGACCTGCCAAACTGCAAGACTCCTCCAGATCATCCTCCAAGAAGATCATCAGACCTGATAAAGCTTGCAAACCTGCAGACTTCCCTTTGCAAGACTGGAATTGCTGTCTGAGGAACAAGGTGAACAACTAGGGACTAGTCAGTGATAGGAGCCTAGTTTTCTTTGTTTTATAAGGTATCTCTGTTAGTTCTAGTATGCTTTCTTAGTTGTGTAACCCTTGTTTATCAATAAATTACAATTAAATTTACTAGAAGCTTTGGTTGTCTTTGGAACCAGATAAGATTCAGTGGCTAAAGTTACTCATTGGAAAAAATCCCTGTAGTTGGGACTTGTTTAGCCTGGGGAATTTTAAGGTTAAGAGGAAGTATTCTTAACTTTGGGCCCAGACTAGTAGCAGTGGTTGTGAGCCTTGTTGTGCTCACACGCTGCTGAAAAAATCACAGACAAATAGGGGCCCGGAACTGATTAGAGGGCATATGAGCCTGTGATTTAAACTTGGTACAGTGCGGCGAGATGCCATTATGAGATGCATGCGCTCCACACGGGAGACCTTGAGAGAGAGCACCGCGCGCAAGTGGCTTTATTTACTTCTTACCGAAACACGACACGGCCCATACGCATGCAGTGGACTCACGGTAATTATTTCTTTCTTTCAGTGAATATTCAATCATACACAGGTAAGCACAATTCACATTTTAGTAATTCATTATCTATTTAATAATTTCCAAATATGTATAATTTTATTTACAAGTGTATACAACCCTGTTGGCATGTAAGCATAATTACAATATAAAATGTTACAAATGTTTTTATTATGCATTTATCATATTATAGTGTATTACTGTTGCAATGAATAAAATGTTTCTTTTATTTACGATATTTTTTTCTTCAATTTATTTGTGTCCTCCTTTTCATTGTAAAAAAGTTGGTCACCTTAGTCTTTTGGAAGTGGCAATGAAATCCCAACACAGCTTTCTATGGTTTTGGTGGGTGCCAAGCACCTGTGAAAATCGGTCAATATGCTTTTTAAATAATATGTCACTTATGCAGAGGTAGGAAAGTGACTACCTAAAAAAACAAAACCACATTTTTAAAGTTGTGTACTGCTTACTGCTAGGTATTGAACTGGAGGGGAGGGAAGGTAAGAAACAGATTAACACTTCTGAGGGCAAAACCCAACTGCGCCCACCGGACAATGCAAGTTGCTTGTGTTGGTCCCACACTGTCATGAAAATGCCATAAGGCACCGACTCGCCAACACAGCTGCAGTGGGGCTGAAGCAAGCAGCTGCTCCAGCGTAGTGCACTGCGCTTGCATCAGCCGAGTTTGGCTAGCGCAGGGGCAGTTCTGGACAGGAGGGAGGGAAGAACTGGGCACGGGGAG
Source organism: Lerista edwardsae (assembly GCA_029204185.1). Lineage (NCBI taxonomy): Eukaryota > Metazoa > Chordata > Lepidosauria > Squamata > Scincidae > Lerista > Lerista edwardsae. The sequence goes on from JAJKFI010000060.1 coordinate 5,797,097, forward strand.
GGCGGTCCGGGAGGTAGTCCGGCCTGGGGAGGCTGATCAGCATCAGCAGTTCCAAGCTGATGATGAAGGCTTGGAAAGGCTTCAAGGTCGCAGAGCTCCGGCAAGGAATCACTCAGACAACAGAGATTACGGTAGCAAGAACTTCTATATTCTCAGAAGAAGGCTTCTTGCAGCAAAGAACAGCAAACAGGTACAGCAAAGCTCCTCCAACAGCAACACTTACATCTCCAGCAACTAACCACAGGTGTTTCTGGTCTTGATTAAATAGTCCCCAGCATCCAATCAGTGATCAAATGATCTCATCCCCAGATTGAAGCTGAGTCTGAATGACTCAGCACTTTACCCCCTGAGTCGGCCTAGTGTTAGGCCTTTCCCCATTCAGGCCTGGAAATTTCCAGGGACTTATTTCAGTATCCGAACAGAGGCCACATCCAAACCCCCGTCCCTGGGCTGTGCAGGAAACTTGGATCTGTGCCTGCTATATAGTAGGTGCAGATCTGAGTAGCCCATTGGCACCTACCACATTGGCGCAATGTGCCCTTGCCCCAAGGAGGCTCCAGAACAGTCCCAATTGCAGTCCCCTAAAAACACATAACACCACTTTCTGCCATTCATATCATGAAATCTGTGCGGAAAAAACACACCATTTTCAAACACGCCTTGGCGTTGTTCTTACAGCATGTGACATCATTATGAAGGTGCTGTTGGCAACACACCGGTGTCAGCAATACAAAACCTCAAGAGTATCATAGAGAATCCAGAAGAAGACAGTCTAGAGGTCAAGACCTTCCACCAAAAACACACTTGTCTTAATGTATTACTGCATGTGCTGAATGCTCACTTACCAGCCATACCCAAAGGCATTTGCAAGCACAAAATATTATTTTGCTGATTTAAGTAGCTGTAGGTGACCTTTAACATTACCATGCAGTACACGGAAAGACCCCTTCGCATACGCCAACCTCACACACACACCCCTCCTGTAATTTCCATCAAGCTGTCAGTTCCTAGAACTCAAGTCAACAACACACACAGTTTGAATTGATTTTTAAACACTGCTTCAGTAGTCTAAAGGCAAAGATGAAAGGAAACAGCTGATGGCAGGACTAATAATGGAAACGAGGCTCTACTGTTGATCAGTATGCAAGGCTTCAAGAGTAAGAAAACAATTCAGAAATAAGAACAGTTACCAAAAAATCAGTTTACAGTAGGGCACCAAACCTGCCCTGCAAAAAGCATATGCAACACACACTAGAAGAGCACTGTGCTATGATCAGACCGGCTGAGAAGTTCCTCCCCTGCTCTAAAAATCCCACCTGATTGATACTAAGGCTGCAGTCCTAGCCACACGTACCTGAGAGTAGCCCCAATTGACTACAGTACCTGTATTACTGACGTCTGATTAGACATGTATAGGACTGGGCTCTGAATTTTCTCATAAGAAGAGCCCTGCTGAAAGAGACCGGAAGCCCATCTGGTCCAGCATCCTGTTTCCGACAGAGATCAACCCACTGCTTCTGGGAAGCCCACTAGCAGGACAAGAAGGCAACAGCTCTTCCTCACAATCACCCTCCAGTAAATGATATTCAGTGGCACACGATCTCTGAGTATGGATAGGGCTACCAGATACAAACTGGGACAGAGTGCCTATGCCTTTACCATTGTGTAGAAGAGGGACTTTGGGCAGGTGCAGCTTTTGAAACCCTTCCATGATGAGCTGCACCTGCCCAAATTCCTTCTTCTATACAATGGTTAAAGGTATAGGCACTCTGTCTCAGTTTGTATCTGATAACCCTAAATATGGAGGTAGCAGCAGTATAGACATGATTGAGACATACAAAATTATGCACGGAAGGGTTAGAGTCGATAGAGGGATGTTCTTTTCCCTCTCTCAAAACACCAGAACCAGGGGGCATCCGCTAAAACTGAGGGTTGGGAGAGTTAAAACAGATAAAAGGAAGTACTTTTTTACCCAGTGGGTAGTTAATCTGTGGAACTCTTTGCCACAGGAGGTGGAGATGGCATCTGGCCTAGATGCCTTTAAGAGGGAATTGGACGGATTTCTGGAAGAAAAGTCCATCGTGGGCTATAGGCAATGATGGATTGTGCAACCTCCTTACATCAGTAGTATACACTACTTCAGAGTACCGGGTGCAAGGGAGTGGCAACAGGATGCCAGCATCTTGTTGTCTCATGCCTCCCTGGGGCACCTGGTGGGCCGCTGTGAGATACAGGAAGCTGGACTAGATGGGCCTTGGCCTGATCCAGCAGGGCTCTTCTTATGTTCTTATGTACCATCATGCCAAGTCACTGTTGATAGACTTATTCTTCATGAATTTTCTAATTTGGTGAAACACAGGATACTGTATATTTGTAAAAGCTCCATTGAAAAATTGTGGTTTAGACTAGCCTGCCCATGTAAGCTGCCTTGGGCATTTGCTTCGGCAAATGGGAAAGGCGGGATATAAACTCTTCAAATAAAAATAAATAGAATATATAGACACGTTTGGAATGTATTAAGATGAAAATGGCATCCTGTACACTTGCAGGGCTTGATACACAAAATAAGGGTAAACATTACATGAATGTATTTTTAAGTTTGTGTGAAAAGATCAGATGAAAACATGCACACGAGATATGTCAAAAATGACACTTTAAGATCGGTGCAGAATCAGTGACTGAAAATATCAGGAAATCATGAAAAGTTGTAGACTTACACTTTTGTATTTGATGTATATGTAGGAACTGACACTTTAAAGCAATGCTGCTGGTAAAGTGACTAAGAATATGCTATTAGCCAAGCGTTAGTTCGAAAGCTGACTGCTTTGCTGCAAATCTACATAGCCATTATATTCCACCTCTTTAGCAAAATAACACGAGATGGAATGTTAGGTCAGACAGCACTGAAATTAGCTAAACAAGCAGCTGGCCTGTACATTCCTCCCTGCAGGCTCTGCCTCAGAGGGCACTCCTGTCCTGTTCCTCCTTCTGTTCCAGCGCATCAGTCCGTCCTCCCCCTGAGAGGGAGGCTGTCAAGTACATTGCATTGTAAACAGTGAGATGAAATGACTTTGCACCATTGACCAATGAAAAGTAGCTAGAAGCCAGTGAATGCATGTCACTCCTGCCCAATCTCTGATTCCAGAGATGAAAGCTGAATTTTCTGCTTGACTAATGTAACTCTGCTCTTTCACCATGGCAAGAAAACCTCTCTGCTTGACAAACAGGAGATAATAACCTGAAAAAGTTAGAGTCTATGTGGGGTAGAAGAATCTATCAACCCCGTACAATTCTTACTGCCTTCCCATCAGTACAGCCATAAAGGAGGCTTGTGCTGCATCCTCCCAGGCAAGAAAGGGGGAACAGACTGGAGAAGGCAGATCGGGAGGCCTGGCAAGCCCCTTGACTGGCAATGGGTCTCCTCGGACCTGTGCCAGCATCTTAGCTGGCACAATTCTGAGGACAGAAAGGGGGCGTGCAGGCAGCTAATGGTAATTCCAGTAGCAGGGACAGGGATAGGGCTGATCTGTAAGTCAGTTTATAATAAAATAGTGTCTTTTTTTTTTTCTTCTAAATTCACTATCAGTTCCTGTGTCACATGAGTAGCCTGGCATCCCTTTGGAGCTTTAGTCTGAAACTTACGCAACCCAAATTAAGAAAACCCGTTTCTATTCTAAAAAGATTGAACACAGAGTTTTCATTGCGGGATCCAACCCATTAGCTAATTAAAAGTTATAGATCACATTGCCTTGGACACACTCGGAGCATTACAAAGTGTCAAAAAGAAAAAGAAAAAGAAAAAAACCTTCCAGCATAACCAGCTTCTGAAATTACTATGGCTACAGTTAATAAAGCTTCGTGTTCAATCTTTTTTCAAGTCTGAAATGCCAACAGGCAGAGAATTTACGGCAGCCTTTAAAACTGTCTTTTTAGAAATGAGTTATTGGCAGTCGACGCTCCCAAAACAACACACACACACACACACACACACACACACACACACACACGTTCCAAACCAACAAAGTATGGTGATGGAAAGCCATAGTCCATATACAGATGTAATCAAAAGAAGTTTTTCCTTCAAAGAAAATAAACGGCCTATCTCCAACTAAACAGCAGAACCACAATATGACAGCGTTTTAAAACTACAATGATAAATCTGTATTTACTTTATTTTTAAAAAAAATCCTACATTAATTCGGGAATTATTTGTGGTACTGTTAAAAAGCTTGCGTTTTGGGGGGGGGGGTTGTTTTATTCTAAGAAGTGAATTCTACAATATCCACAAATATGCTGAATGCTACAATAACAGCACAATCCTAGGCATGCCTACTTAGAAGTAAGTCCCATTGTGTTCAATGGCACTTACCCCCAGCAAAGTGTGCACAGGATTGTAGCCTAAGTAGCATTTATAGTAGCCATTAGATAAACTCTCTTCAATCAAATCGAGCAGCTCAGTCCTAACCTACACTGAAGGTCCTAACACCACCGGAGAGGCAGGGGAGCTCCCGTTGCCCTGGATTAAGCCTCAGCCAGCCCTGCTTGGACCTGCAACAGTGAAAACATTGGCACAAGTCCAAGAGGCCTGGATTGGGGCCGGCCAGACCGGGGAAGGGGATTAGAATCTACCCTCCCTGGCAGTGGTGTCAGCCTACCGGTTCGCTGGGCGGAGTTTTCGCGGTCGCTGGGCAAGTTTCTACGGTGATTGGCAGCATGCTCGCTGCGTTCCATTGCGTAATGGAGAAAGCCCACCCGCTGCAGCGGCGTGCTTTCGCCATAACGCAACGGGACGCAGCGAGCACGCTGCCGATCACCGTGGAAACCCACCCAGCGACAGCGAAAACTCCGCCCAGCGAACCGGTAGGCTGACACCACTGCTCCCTGGGCTGGATTGCCCATGGCGCAGGACCACCACCACCCCGCCCACTTTCACCCACACAAAGACTTACAGGGCTCCCAATTCCCTTGTAGGCATTTGGGAAGCACCGCACTATAAATTTAATTTAAAGATCAGAGCTTGACATTGAAATTCAAATGTCAATTTTGACAGCTGACTCCTGAAGTTGGTTATTCACCATCATAACCCACCAACAATTTTGCTACACCACCCTTGAAACTAATCTCTGCTATGCCACCAACTAATCAATCCATTGATTAGCTATTAATGCATCTAAAAATCATGTGGCCCTGATCCAGCTCATAATTATTTAAGCAAAGTTCAATCAAAATCAAAAACATCTGAGTTCAACAACCATCAACAACAACTAACAGCAGTAACCTAAAAAAAAATACGATGGACAAGCTGTCCATGGGAGCAAGTTCCAGAAGCCAGATGCCACCATTGAGAACGGTGGTGGTGGGACATGAAGAAGGAGCAGAAGAAATGGGGGGGCAGTACCACAAGAAGTGCCCCATGTATGACTCTCTGTGCTTCCTTAAAAAACGAAGACATTGAAAGTATAATAATAATTTTAAAAAAAGAGTGACATTTCAGAATTTGTCCTCCAAATCAGAATTCCTAGATATGAGAAAAAATGTTTAATTTTTCGTTTAAAACACACATATGTGACTGCAGAATTCATATGTGATATGTGAAATTCATAAGTGAATTTCAACAAAATTGACTGTTAAGGAACTGAATAATTTTGTTCAGGCTACATAAGAAAGTTTGTGTATAAGCTAGGCCATCTATTTATGCTGCTTGTTTAATAGGACTCTTGTGTATCTAGATAACTAGTGTTATTTAAAATGAGGCTTTCATATGTTTTAATCTATACAAGTCCCACACGACCCCTTGATGCACTGCATTAAGCAGAAAAATTCTTCTCGGTTAGAATTCCGAGGCATGGCCCTTTGGAAGAGGCTGAGCTTTCGGCAACTTCTTATCATCTCACAGTTTAACCCATCTCAGTTTATGTAGACGAGGCAGACAAAGATGGAGGAGGGGAAAGGGAAGAAGGGATGGTGAGTGCAGAGGCGTATCTGACCTGTAGCCCGGGGTGGCGCGAGCCATGGGAGGCGGGGGGGCGGCGGGGCGACATTGCGCGCAGTCCGCGGGGGAAACAGCGCGCTTTTCTGCCCCCACCCTTCCTCGCCTCTGTTACGCTCCAAAATGGAGCGTTTCCGGGTGCAGGGAGGTGTGTCGGAGCGACGCACGGGGCGGGGCAACATCCTGGGGGCGCAGTTTCAGCACCAGCCATGGGCGCACTCCAGCCTCCGTTCATCACTGGGTGAGTGGGTGAGTGGGCAGGTCAACTGGAGGAAGTCACCACTGCAATGGGACTTCTGACCACCGTCCTGCCACTACCTCTCCTCCTCCTCCACCAGTTCCTCTAAACTGGCCAGAAGGGGGGATCTGTCCAGCTCAGAAGAAAAGGAAGAATCGATCAATCAACAGTATTTATACACCACTTTTCAACACCAAGTTCACAAAGCGGTTTAAGGGCAAATAATAATAATAATAATACAGTTAAATGGAGGGCTTGCTCTAATAAATGCAACGATAAAAAGGGAAATGTGTAAGTGTGCGTGCATGCACATCTGGCAGTGATCGGGGTATATGTGCAGGATGTGCAGGATGTGCAGGAGGGACCGAATGGAGTTTGGAAGCTGGAGTAACACATTAGCTGCCACTTGGGGTGGTGAATCGGTTTGGGACACCCCTGGGAGGCAGCAATGCGGAACAAACATGGACTTACTGAGGAGATCTCTAGAAATGGTAACAGAGCATTGTAAGGCCCTACGTTAGAATCTGAAGGACAAGGAGAGAGCGACGTCTCTCCCAACCCCGATACATTCTTCTGTGTAGGATGGATGTTTTCTAAGCACAAGTTGCATCCCTCCTAAAGAGACCCAAGCACACCACTGTAACCAAATAAGTATCTAGTAGCAGTAGCAACGAATTTCGGAGTTTTTCCTAACCTTCAACTTGGCACTGTTTTCAGCCACCCTCCACATGTTGTTTATGGCACTGCCAAGACATGCGCTGTGTCTGGGCATCAGAATTGACTTCTTAAGCAATCCAAGATGGGCAAAGACTGATTGCTCCCTCTGACGCTAAGAAGAACAGTTTCTTTCTGCATCCAGAATGCCTCTCCCAAAACCTGAAAGTGCTGCAGCACCAGTTCGCTTGCTATTTCATCCCAATCTTTATATCATCTGGGAAACTGCCCTTTGTGGGTACTATTTTTCTGACAAGTCCTGATAGGCTAATAAGACCGGTTAAGCTCCTTCCTTAAGGTGCCAAATTTCCAAATGAAGTTCCAAATTAGGAGGTCAGGCTTCCCCTCCTCGCGGCCCAAAGGGCTCTGTGATGAAGCAGTTGGCACATCATTATGCATGGACTCGTACTGGAGCAGAAAGAAAGCACGTACAGCACAGCTAGGATGAATGTATAACGGCTAACTGGCCTGCAAAGAACTGAGCTCCTGCAGCCTGCAAATTTGTGAAAATATAGGGAGATACATATTTGAGCATCTTTTTTGGGGGGGGGGTTCCAAGCCCATCAATGACACGTAGTGGTCACATAAATAAGCCCTCTCAAGCCTCATTATGAGAAATGGATCAAGGTTTTGTTTTGTTTTGTTTTTTTAATTACTTAAATAAATAATGCTTGTAAATAAATGCATTTAAAAAAAGGACTTGTAAAGCTAGTTGGGTCCCAAGAGTGTCATTTTAAAACATGGATCCTAACAAGTTTGAGAACCACTGCACTAGAGGGTACTAGATCTGGATTTGGCCAGAAGTTTCCGAACACTGACCACCTGAATGGGAAAATGCAGCGTTCTTCAACCTTGAGGGCGTGATCCCAACGGGGTCATGAAGCCTCAGTTTTGGGGTCACAGCCACTTACTGGGAAGGAAAAGAGTTGAAGACCACTGGACTAAAGCACCACCAGGTAAAGGGGGAGGCATCTGACCTGATTCAGGTACCAGGGAATGGTGTCCCAGTCCTGCTCAGGTTCTTCGTAATTGTGCTACAGTAGCTTTTATTACTGTCAGGCTGAATGGTAACTTCTACTGTTCTCTCTAATATTTAGTTACAGTGGTTCTGCAAGTGGGTGGGTAAGGTTCTGGAAGGGGGTGGGATCCGTGGAGTCCCCAGCCTCAAACTTTATTTATTTATATTTTGGGGTTGTGGCACGAAAAAAAGTTGAAGACCACTGGGATAATGAATTTGTCCCAACACACACCAAGGTCAGGATCCAGGACAAATACTGCCCTTGATTTCAGAATAAAAACCTAAAATTAAGGGTCAGGGTAAGTAGGACGATATCTCCCAGCAAGGTATAGTAAACACAGCAATGGCAAGAAAACAAACAAGACTTTAAAGACCAGAATAGAGGCAGTCCCATTAAATGCATGTTTGGTATACATCCTTACATCACCTGGTGGGTTGACCGAATGTTCTCATACTGCGGGGGCCCCTTGCCAAAGAGAATATATTCTATTGCAGCCTGTGTCTTAAGGAAACAAAACTTGCTCTCTCAAATCTGTTACTGCAATAATGTGTCATCCAGTTTTTCAGCAATGGATGACTCACCAAAACCAATATACTCTCCCCCAAGTACTGAATTTCTCAGCACTATCTATCCACAGTCACTGAGGTACTGTGCTTGGAAAGCAATCTTCAGAAAAATTGTTGATTAAAAAAAAAGAAAAGACGAGGGGGGGGGTACATCCTCAACAAGTCTGTTAAGAAAGCTACCTTGATAGATTAGACACATCACCTCTTGGTATGGGGCTCACTATTAATTTCTTTTTGCAAACTGCATTTACCAACTGAACTCAAGTCTTAATTCTGGCATTTTCACATGACAAAATATTGGCATTCCAGGTGAAATATTTGCAAAGTTGTCTCCTTCCCACTGAATGAGAATATGATCAAAGAATTTCTTGCCTATGTCATCTCTTGGTTCATTAGAGCTTTGAAAAGAATGCACACCATTCCTGTATGAAGATCTAGTAAATGCCTCATGTCCCCATTAAGTTTCTATGATGAATGCCTGCCCTGCCTCAAAGAGAGACTGTCACTCTATTAATCCATTCATTCATCCATCCATCCATCCATACACAAATTACCGCAAGTGGATATCCAATGCAAATGTCAACATTATGAATACCAATTCAGAATAAGCAGGGGGCTGATGCACACACCCATGTTAAACATTTGATGGCTGTGTGGCTCCAAGTGACAGCTTGCTTGTGTGAATGAGCCATCGCTAGGGGCAGTCTAAAGAATAAAAAAATACATTGCAAAATAATACCACCATGGGCCTTATAAAATGACAACAAATGAAATCCTGCTTAATTAACGAAATCACTGACATTGACCTATTGAAGTGACTGCTGAGCCTCTGAACTATTCTGAGTGCTTCTGGTTGTGTTTCTAAGCCCCTAATTCAACATGCAGCTCTGTTGCTTCATCCTAACGATGTAGAGTCTTCTGAGAATGTGCAGAAGCTGCAAAGGAAAATGCTTGGAACCCTATGGAAAGTGCAACTAAGCTGCACTGTGCATTTACTTTCAAATAGGTGAAAGTGGCTCAGTCCATTTAGAGGGGCAGAATGGTCCCAATCCAATGAACAAAGGATTCCAAAAGACACTCAGGAAGTAAGTCCCCCTCCTCCAAACTGACAAATGCATTGAGCCCTATGGAAAGCCAAACTGAGCTACAAGGTCATGTTTACACATGAGCAAGCAAACATGTCTTGAATCCAGGCAAAGGGGAATGCAAAGCCATGAGAATGGTCCTGATCCAATTAGCATGAAGCTTAGCATGGGCTCCACAAACGCTCCAGAAGGCAAGTCTGCCCACCCCGCTGTAGTAAAAAGTAAAAAAGATAAAGCCTATTTTATGCCTGTGGCTACATCTGCTAACAACCATAGGCATAAAACAAATATATACCACCTAAATGACAGTGATTACACTTGATAAAAATGGTTCAAAACTGATTAAAATGTTAATTTGGAATAAAAACACATAACACTGCTTTCAGCTCTTGCTATATTCCTTTTGTGCGTATTAACAGTTTGAACTTTCAAGTGAGGTTTTTTTTAAGAAAAATGTTTTTAGTTCAGTGTTTTTACACAGTATTTTGTCCTAAACTTGCTTTCTGTCAGGGAAGTTTCATGGTTGTGCAACCACAGCAGTCCAAGAATACCAGTTTACATTCCAGGAGTGTCATGTTATTATGTAACAATGATGGCACTTCTTGTTTGATGGTGTCATTTCTGGCTATGAAATCACTTCCAGGTTAATTACATCCCTTCTGGTGGGTCCTGACATGAGTGCCATTCCAAAAAGTGGGTCCTGGGCTAAAAAGTTTGAGAACCATTGGTTTAGGTATAGTACTCATAATTATACAAGTGACAGTAGTTTTCTAGGTTTTCCTCACTCAGGAAATTTATTGGACTTAGGGTGCAATCCAATGCCCTGCGTTCGTTCGGCTGTGTTCAGCTAGCGGCTAGCATTGGCCTAATGGCAGCAGCGCTGGCATGAGAGCGCCAACTAGCACCCTCGTAACAGTGCTGGCGCTGTTGGGCCGACGCTAGCAGCAGCGTTGGGCCAAGGGTGCTGGCCAAAGGCCGCACTGCACCGCTCCTGTGCCAGTCCAATTCAGCTGGCACAAGAGCAGTTCTAGGTGGGGAGAGGTGGGAGGGAGGGAGGAACAGGGCAAATGGGCAGGCCGGGAGCCATGCCAGTGGAAGGGGGTGGAGCTGGGATGCAGGTTGTTGCAGGAAATTAATGCGACTTCCTTCTCCTTAGGTTCTCCACTGATAGCCAAACACTTAAGACATAAGCAATTTCGGGATTAAAACTTTTTTTAGTACTTTATTTAAACAGCTGCTTGGGTGCACGTTTCCAGCACCTTTGAATGTCAGAGATGAAGGAAAAGGACACATCCCAAACTAAGACTAACAAGGATACTTATAGTTCATGCAAAATATGAATTAGCTTATTAATATGCAAGAGAAATAAAGCCTTGGCTAACTTTTAAATATAGTAAACTTCATGTTTTACTTCCGTTCAAATACAGCACGTCAGCAGCATGTCCTGTAAGTAAGCATACATATGCACTGAAAGGCTAATGACCACTCTTATAATTTGAAACAACCCCTAGCCCTTTTTCCCCTTGCAATCTAACCTGTTTCACTGCATTCCATGGGGAGGGGAAATGTGTTTATGAGTACAACACGAACACGTTTTTCGCATCTTGGGGCTCCATTTGTTTAAGCAGCCTCTCCTAAAAACGTTGCAAGACCTTTTTGGCATTAAGAGGTAGATTTGAAATTTTAGTACTTCACTAAAGCTTTAAATAGACACATTATACGTATTATGCATAACATATTGATAAGTGAATAAATGAAATAATTCATGAGTTGAGTTTTTTACAGGATCACAAAAGAGTGAATCCTGCATTCATTTCTTCCACAGGGTGCAGGGGGTACAATTGGGGAAGCTCTTGTCCCCAGGTTGCGCGGCCCCAGGTTGGGCTGCATGGCTTTCTCAGAGCTGTGCCTGCTAAACAGCAGGTGCAAATCTGAGCAAGCCCATCAGGACGGCTGGCACCGACCCTGGGGCAAGGGCGCCAACGTGCTCTTGCCCCAGGGAGGCTCCTGCCTGCTCCAACTTGTGCTGGATAGGGTGCAGGCCCACTGGCCTTGCCATTCCAGTGCAGGTTAGGATTGCACGCTTACAATGCCATGACGTTCCCACCATGGCTGTATAGAGTTTAGTTCTAGCCCCAGTTCCTATATACCAGGGAGTGTTGTGATTTTTTGGTCTGGTAACCCTGCTCCAGTTTTGTTTCTCTTTTTGCTTTTTGGGGATGCCTTATTGATAGAGGTGGGATTTTTTTGGTGACATTTTCCCCAAAATTTCTTGATTAAAATAGCAAATAGCGGTATTATGTGTGATGACCCCCATGTTTTAACTGTGTTTTAACTTTGTATTGATGCCAATAAAGGTTTACGAATACGAATACAAAAATTATGTGTTTTTATCCAAATTTTTATTAAAAATTGTACAAACGGTGCAAGAAACAAGGGTGAATGGCACCTACAAAGGCAAACAATAACTGGCACACACATCCCAGTCCGAAATGACCTATTCAAAAGGACCCGAGTTGCATTCTGGTTGCTGCTTGGAGCATCAAGCAAGTGCTGCTTACTACTTCCACATTCCATTCAAGTCGCCCCAGCATGCACTGTGATTTAAGCAAGCTTTAAGCAAACTTCCTCCTGTTTCTGCCTCTCCTCTTCCTGATCCCTTGCTGAAAACTATGGATTCCTCAAAACTGGGTCAAAAATAAACAAGAGTGGTGTGATTTTTGTGAAGTTGACCTAAATTTGTGTCAAACTGTCAAAAATAAGCAAAAGCAGTGTTATTTCGCGACTTGATCTAAATTTCGTTTTATGTAGTGTTTTGAGTAGAAATTCTCATTGCTTAGTGTTCTGTGTTGAGCGCTGAAAAAAACCATCTCTACTTATATTATTGAAAATGTTTAGTAAGAATTGTAGGAGTTGTGACTCTTCAGGATTCCACTGAAAAGAGGGCTCTGCAGGGGAGCTATTGAGTGGTAAGCAGCTGCATTATCTCTAGCACCAGTACATGCACAAACTAAGGCCCCATGCAGTTCATGGCTTGCCACTTTGCACACTAAGGCAAACGAGGTACATTCTGAATCTCTGATAAACTACTGCAGAGCAATTTTGCTTTTTTTTTTTAGCCTCCCAACAGATGAGCAAACAGCATCCTGATATTTAAATTGGTGGAGGGCAAGTGATTGCAGATTAAATGAATCCAGCACACAAGACTCAGACTATGTAGGCTTTCAGAAGCATAGTCTTTCCCATCCAAAGCATGTCTCTCTTCAGTATTAATGGGCTTATTTTCTGGTGGGGAGGATTAATGAGCTGCAAATTTGCTTTTTTTCAAATATATCAAATAAGGTTCATGCACTTTTAAAACAGAAAAAAAAGTTTAGATCAACACTCTAGACCAGCAAGATCAAGAAATATGGATCATTTATTGCCTGGGTTGCAGTAAAGGTCCAGAGGTAGAAAGGGGTCCAGTAAGAAGGGTGGGCAGGGTGGGCCACAACCCATGGCACGCGAGAGGTTTTCTGTGATCTCTGCAAGGGGGTCTGTGCTTGCCACCCAACTGCTCAGAGCGGTGAGCATAGTGCTGAAGAGCCCTCCTGCCCACCCAGTGGGAAGTCAGGGGGCAAATGCCCCCAGGCGTGAAGCAAGGAGGAGGCCCCCTCCCACCCTAGGTTGTGTCCCCCCATCACCACTCTGCTCCAGGGGCCGCACTCCTCCTCTTCTGCTTTTTTTTAACAGCTGAGGAGGAGAACGGCCCCCGGAGGGTCTTCTGGGAGCTGGGGAAGCCACACGCAGCCAAAAAACAGAAGTGACCATTTTCAGCCTCTGGAAGGACTTGGAAGGCCTCCTGGGGGGCCAGGAAGGCCATGCGCAGCTCTCCTGGCTCTCGGGAGGCTCTCCGGGGGCCACCCTACTCTTCAAAAAAAAGGCAGAGGAGGAGGAGAGTGGCCCCCAGAGCAGAGTGGGGCTCCTAGGCGGTGGCAGCAGACACGGGGGCTGCCCCTCCAGGTGGGGGGGGTGGCACCCCTGGAGGTGTGCCCCCTGGTGCCAATACCCCCTGGAATGCCACTGCACCCACCTGTGGCTCCAACTGGCTCCATAGCCGAGCCATTTCTACAGCGGGGGTGGGGAGAGGGTGTTATATGCAGGTGTGGGATGACATGACAATGCGGGGACCAACGCGGCATCATTGTCGCCCCGCTCTGGACGCTTGCCAGCCTCACAACGCCACTATACTTTTAATGTACTGTACACTAAGCAGGTTTTGGCCAGGTAGCCTGTCTGTTTCTCCCCAGTTGGGTTGTGGTCCATTTCCGGTTTTTCTTTTCACCTGTTAAGCAAGTTTTACAAGTACAGGAGCTCTCTCAGAGTCTGTACCAGACATTCTGAGGAGATGAATATAAAATGATGGATCTTCATTTTTCCCTCCAAAACTATCTTCCAAAGAGTCCAGTGCGCTCTCTCTCTCTCTCTCTCTCTCTCTCTCTCTCTCTCTCTCTCTCTCTCT
>JAJKFI010000060.1:5811218-5830180 GCA_029204185.1 Lerista edwardsae
TCTCTCTCTCTCTCTCTCTCTCTCTCTCTCTCTCTCTCTCTCTCTCTGTGTGTGTGTGTGTGTGTGTGTGTGTGTGTGTGAGTGAGAGAGAGAGAGAGAGTGTGTTTAGAGCAGTCCTGGATCTATCTAAAGAAGCATCATGCAGCATTATTTATCTAGCATATATCAACTGCAGCTGGCATTTCCCTAAGGAATTTAATTAGTCCAGCCAGCAGCAATTGATTCCCACCCCCCCTTCTTCTGGGGGAATTTGCATTTTTGTATTTGAAAACCTCAATCCTTGGCTTCTCAATTGGACTACTCCTCTGACCCTAAGACGGCCTGTCTTGTTTGCCAACAGCCTCCCTTAGGTCATGAATTACTATTTTAAAAAGGCCGCAAAAGCGTGGGGACCTTTCTATGCTAATGAGTCCCACATTATAATCCAATAGCTAAGGGGGTGAGGACTGAGCAGGGAATTGCTGCAGGCACTTTCTGCTCCCTCTCCAACTCGAAGGAGTGCGCAAGGACCGCAAATGAACAGCTTGGAGGTGCTTTTTCCCTCTTGCGATTAGCTGGAAAACAGGGTCACTGCCACAACTCAACCTCGACCTATTAATGGCTTGTCAAATTTAATAAAAAAAATATGGACAAATAGGTCAAGGGCTTGCTCTGCAAATCACACTGTCAGGGTGCAATCGCACTAGGCAGGTCCTTTCGGGGGGGAGGAGGAGGCTGCCCTCCCTTTTCTTCTTCCTTACGCATGCATTTGCCACTGTGAGAAATTGGGGGGTGTCAAGTGCAGCCATACATAAAGCCACAGATGATCTGTTCATGAATAAAATTTGCCACCTGCTATCCCAGACACTGGCTATTGCCCTTTAAATATGCAGCTGAAGCAGAAGGAAAGGCAGCCTTAATGGCACCTCTTGAATCCTGCTCATTCTCCTGTGGCCCTCAGGAAGAGCCACACTGGAACGGCAGATTTACAGAGCAGCTCCCAGTCTCCAGGGTAAGAGGTGGCAACAGAGTAAAAGCCCACTCCACCTCCCCACCCCATTGATGCAGCCACACCAGGGATGCATGCACTGGATCCTGCAAGAGGACAGCCATTTCTTCCCTTAACTTAGGGCAAGCCTCTGCTGCCCAAATGGGTCTTTTCAGATCTGTGCCAGCTGTTTTGCCCATGCACGTTCAAGGAAAGTAAGAGAAAAGGGAACCACCAACTTCTCCCTCACCTGTCCCGTCTCCCACCTTCCCCACGACCCGCTCAGAAACTACTGCATTACTCCCCTTGCCCTCCCCTTCCTGTTCCACCACAGCCACTGGCATTGCAGTATTTGTGATGCAGTACAGGCATTTCGCTGTCGTACGTGCCTTTATGACGTAGCAGTGCCTTGTTAGGACTGAGCCTAACTAACCCCCATCAGTCTGGACAGGGCTGAACTCTGGTTGTGCAGACGCCAGAGTTCTACTGGAAATGGGGCTCTCTTTGCTAATCAAATTTATTACAAGATGTTGTAGGGCAGCTGCAGACAGACAAGATGGATAGATACACACGTGCATGCATACAAATATAAAGAGGGGAGCAAGGACTACAGTTATCTTCCTGTTTTTTTTTTCCTAAATGCCATGCAATGTTTTAACAAATTAAGACAAGTATTTTTTTCCGCTCTCTAATCGGTGATCTGCTTTAAAAAAAAAAATCCCTTTCTCATCAATCTGAGCAGTGAAATTTAACAATTCAGCCTGCTTGGAGTTGTTCTGACCTTGAGCTTTGATTGCATTCTGAATGGCTTTGACCGCACTAAGAGGTCAGAAACAAGACCAGCATCCTCTGTGTTGTGTCAGAGAGCTCAAGGAAGTCTCAGCGGCAATCGGTAATCTTGGCTGCCAAGGGCAGCCAGGATTTCTGGATACCTTTTTATAGGATACTTGTAGAGCATTCGAAGAAAAGAAACAGCAGGGCCAGTTGTAGGAGTTGTGGGGCTCAATGCGGGGCAGTCCTGAGGGGCCCCTCACCCTCCCTACAGCGCCCCTACACACCAAGAAATGCTGCGCATGGCACCTGGAATTAGTTGGTGGTGACATGGTGACATCACCGCCAACTGCTTCCAGGAGGCCCATTTTGAGCCATTTGGAGGAAGGGCAGGTGTGAGGGCTCAAGGTAAAACTGTTCTGCTGGCCTACAGCCCATAGAGATCCCACCTGCAGTAGGCGGCAATCTGCTCACTGCACTGGTACGGGACCCAATGTGACGACATTGGTCACATTGGCTTAAGGCCGACCCTGAGAAACAGCACAGAAGTCAATTCTGTTCAACATGCTAGCAGTCCAGTCCTATCGGGCTTTACAGCGCTGGCAGAACGAGAGTGTTCCATCAGCGCCATCTGCCTTGCAGCAGCCGAGAAAGGCAGTCCAACAGTGTGCAGTGCTGGAGTTGCACACTACCAGCATGATGGCAGGAGCCTTTCCATGCATGCCAGAGGATCCTCCTGGACTCACCGAGGAAGGTAGGACAGCGGGGGAGGTGGAATGGGGTCGGCAGGCAGAACAGGAGTAGAGGAGGATGGAATGAAGTGGCAACGTGGTAGAGTGGGTGAAACAGGGAGGCAACAGGGCAAGGGGCACCTCCTTAACTGCAGGACGCAGAATTAACCATTTTTGAACTGCTGCATTGGCAGGGGGAGGGAACCATAGGATTGGGCTTACAGACTCTTTATATTGCCCCTGTCTTCTTCCAGAAAGCTCTCCTCTCTATTTTTTAAAAATAAACCAAGTGCTACATTTTTCCTCCCCTCCATCTTCCGCACGTGGTTCCTCTGACCCCACTGTGTACCTAAGGAATATCACACAAATGACAAAAAAGCATCACATTTTACAGAAGACGATTTGCTCCTACAATTTGCTCCTACAAAATGACCCAGAAGAATCATTCATAACAGAGTTCAATACCAATTAAATTTTTGCTAAAGGTCACAGCTGAACACTTTCCTGATAATGACTTCCTCTTTGTTCCATCTGTTTATAACTTCATTTCCTATCTAGCCCAGGAATGGGCAATAGTGTTATTATAGTGTGCGTTTTTACAGCAAGGATAGCATGCAAAGTTGTTTCTAAATCTCCTTTCCCTCATCATCTGATAAGGCATGCTGAGACACTATATATTATTCTTGGAGTTAAAATTATGTGCGGATGCCATTGTGAAGTGCTTACCCAGCTCAGACCCAAGACTCCTGTATTGACTGAAAATTCACAGCTGCAGAAAAATACTACAAGGTAGTCTGCATTCGACCAACACAACTTCAAAAATAACAACCTTCCTAGCAGTTGATGCTCCACAGAACATGGAATCCATAAGCATAACTACAGGGGGGAATAATTGCAGGTGTGCATAGATACTCCTTAATTTGAGCTGTACTGGTGATCATTTGAAATTATCGTTGTGCCGCTTCTAGCCTATAGTTCTAAAGCTGCACCTCCCCCGCCCCTTTCACATTGAAGCTTCTGATTTGCAGAGCTTTTCTCCCGCCTCTTCCTTCCATGGACTTCTTGAGGTGGGATAGTTCATTTAGTATGGCACATGCTCCTTACAGAAAATGAATCAGGCATGTGCTCTGTTTCTCTTTAGTGTGTGAGGAACGGCTTGGAACAGCTCAATGGTGGTGTTCCTACAGAGGGGAAACACTAAGTTTTGCAGGAGCTTGAGCTCCTGTGTAACGCTGCCTCTCCCTCTCGCCTTCAGAGCCATTCACAAGCCAGCTCTCTAAGCCATGAATGACTGTGGAGGCGAGGGGGAGGGGCCGCTTTACACAGGAGCTCAAGCTCCTGCAAAACTTAGTGTTTTGTCCCTCCTATAGGAACATCACTGCAGCTCAAGGCTCCCCTCAAAACCAACTGGAAGCATTATTTGCAATGGGCTACAGTGATCCACTGGATTACGTGGCCTTCACCATAAATACTGTTGTTTTTCTATATTTCAGTGTTGCGTTTCACCTGATCCCTCTTTCTGAAAAGTGGACATGCACTTTCATTATGTTCATGTATGTTACAGTTCCTTTGTGATTAGCAGCTAACCTATGTTTTTAAATATAATAAGCACCATCCTTTTAATTAACACCATCTACACATGAATATCAAGAGCCAGAACCTAGCATATATTTTTTTTTGGGGGGGGTGTTATTTCTTTGAAGTAGATCAAGAAATAAGGAAGAGAGAAATGTCTCAAAAAATTCATGCAATGTACCTTTGATGGTTGAAGCTTTCTATCTAGGCCAGGAGCCCTAGATCTGTATGCATAGTACATGAGTCTAATTAAGAACATGAGATATCTGAAGTCTCTACAACACTTTTCATCCATCCAAGTATCTAGCACCTTTGATGCATATTCACCAAGGATGAACCCCTAACAGTAGTGGCAGAAATCCTATTGATATCAGTTGCTTAAAAAACTGCCAAGTAATTCTTACTACTCTGCTGTGTCGCTGAGTGGTATTGCCCCCATTCCCCCCCCCCACACACACACAACAATAACCTTCAGGGAAGCCACCATCCCTCTTCCCATTCTGAGATGCAGGAATGCTGTGTGCAACTTCTCTGAACCTCAGAAGGAATCCTAGATGCTTCAGAGAGGCACTTCCAGCTTAATGAAAAAAAATCTGCTGCTTTCCTGGTAACTAGACAGATGGACTAGATGGGTCTTTGGCCTGATCCAGTGGGGCTGTTCCTATGTTCCTACGACTACATGTCTGAAGAGGAGCGTCTGGTTCTGGTGGCTGTCAAAGAGAAACGCTGTGGAGAATCTTGACTGGCCACCAGTATGTTTACCTCAGAATTTACCTCAGAATGCCAGGTGTAAGGATGCAGGCATCTTGCTGTCTTGTGTGCTCCCTGAGGCATCAGGTGGGCCACAGTGAGATACAGAACTAGATGGGCCTTTGGGACCAGCGGGGCTGTTCCTATGTTCCTATGATGGGAAGAAGGATGTGTTTGTTGGCTTCCAGAGTAACAGGTGGTTGAAAGGAGGTGCTGTGCAGAAAAAACAACAGGCAAACAGCAAGGGGAGACTGGAGTCCTCTCTATGCCATCACATCACAACAGCATATGTGCTTATGTTCATGGAGGATGAAGACTACCTTGGACTCAGCAGTAAAACCCTGTCCAAACAAATTCTGGGTATCCGGCTACCCTACCCAGAAAATCTATGGCTGATCTAAGACCTTTTATAAGCCTCTTGTCCAGTGCAGCCATCTGTTTCATTCTGATCATTCCTTCAGGTTTTTCCAGACTCCAGGCCTTCTGAATTTCACAGCCACTGCACAGATTCTTCCTGCTGTATTTATCTTGAGGGTGGATAGGCAAGGCTTTCTTGCCCCCAAACAAGTTTGTTTCCCCTTAATTGTGCAAGCCCAGCTGCAGATATGTCAGCATTTCCCAAGAGAGGAAATTAGGCTCCTATCGCACTGCAGCCATCTTTCTAGGTGATTCTGTCAAAGCCGTCTGCTGTTAATACTGGTTTGGCACCCAGCTAGAAAGTTAGAAATGCAGATTTCTGACTCTGCAACAGCAAACACTGTGGATTAGGGAAGACTGCTTCATTTCCAACCACAAGACCAAGATGAGGAAAATATCCAAATGCAGTACAGAAGATTGGTTTTCTATTTCTTTTATAAAATGGTCACTGCAATAATAAGACAGTCGAGTGTCTATCCCATATGCTATTGTACTGCAGCCTATACAACTATATTCGTCTGTTTTACCTGGAACCAATTCTCTTAAAACTTCCAGGATGCTCTTACGAGACCATCCTACAATATCTGTTGACTGGAGCTGACGAATTGCTTACTACCCAAAATGGCAACTTTTATCAAAGTAGTGATACGCCGTAGAACTCTCCCTTTGTTTACACTATCAGCAATCTGGTGATCCAAGAACCATTAACACACGTTAATAATCAGTTAATACTATTTTAAGATGATGCCTCTACTACCCTTCTGACCCTCTGATATTCAGGCAATGCTAAACTGGGCTCAAGGCTTATCAATCAATCAATCAATCTATCAATCAATCAACAGGTACTTATATACTGCTTTTCAACACGAAGTTCACAAAGCGGTTTACAGGCAAATAGTAATAATCAAGTTAAATGGCTCCCTGTCCCAAAAGGGCTCACAATCTTAAATAATAAAAAAAAGGCAGACCACTAGCAACAGCCACTAGAAAGACTGCGCAGGGGTAAAGAGGGACAATTACTCTCCCGCTGCTAAATATAAGAGGAACACCACTGGAAAAAGTGCCTCTTGCCCAGTTAGCAGGGGCTTATATATTTGTATCTTTTTTATTGCTTATTGTTATTGTCTGTACGCCAATGAAGGTATCATATCATATCACCATCAAAATGGCCCAACATGCTTTGAGTTTGTGCATGTTTTTCAAGGGTGTTTTCCCTGTGCACGTCTTTCCAGAGAGTCCTGTGCGCACATCCTCATGTTAGTTATGCAGAGGGGATCGTGTCTCCAAATGATCATGTCCCATTTCTCCACACAATGACAGCTCTTTACACATGGAGTCTACATGAATGATAATACTGACCATTTATATAACATTTTCTGAGTGTGCTTTTTTTTTTCCTAAACAAGAGCTGTGGAGTTGAGACAGGTGGATTGGAAGCACAGTATGGGAAAGGGAGGCTTTAATTCTCAGTCCTTGCCACAGTCCAGCTCACCTCTCTGGTTGCTATTTATCCTAGAAGGGGAGCTCCCATTGGCACCAAAGCAGTTCGGGGAGCCCTAGTTCAGATCATGATCATGACAGGGGCAAAGGGTCCAAGCCCCATCCACCCATACCATTAGCCCAACTGGGATTGCCTCCCTCAAGTCCAATTCAATAAAGACATGTTAAGCGTACCTGTATTGGGTCCAATGACATGTTTATTGTAATGTGCAATTTGGCCTTTCCAAGGAAAAATAATTGCAAGCTTGAAAGGCATTGAATCGTGTTTTTGAAAATAAAACTGCAAATCTTCTATAGCACTTTTAGATATTATCCTCTATGGTTGTGGATTGGTGCAGCTCTTTTATTTCTGGGTTTGATTCCATAAGAAGAGGCCTGCTGGATCAGGCCAAAGGCCCATCTAGTCCAGCTTACTGTATCTCACAGTGGCCCAACAGGTGCACACTCAGGGAGCACACAAGACAACACAATGCTTGCATCCATTTGCCACTCCCTTGCACCTGGTATCCTGAAGTAAACCAGCTGTGATGTGGATATCAGACCAGCTGTGATGTGGATATTAGTTAACATTTTCTTGCCTTCTACTTCTTGCTCACCATTAAAGGCACACCTAGAGGGGAAGTCACAGCAACACGTTTTGCAAGCAGCTGCTCCATCTCCTCTACGGAGCCATTCCCAGCAGCTAGAGCAAAACGAAGGCTATGTTGGCTCGGAATGAACTCCGCTGCTTGGAAAACTAAGTGCTGTGATCCCCCTCTAGGTATGTCTCTACTCCCCATAGCAAAAATAGCAGGAACTGTGTCGTGTATGCCCCAAATTTTCAACATCTTTCTCTTTTTTTTCCTGTCCGCAACTTTTTCAATCTACTTTGGAGAAACCAGCTGTATCACCATGACATTGCTGATGATGACACAGCAACTATCAGGGATTCAGAGGGATTCCGATCACTTACATAACTAGGCAAATACACTGTAAATTTAATTTTACAGTGGAGGAGTAAGTTTAAGTGAACACCCACTCTAGTTGCTGAAAAACTAAATAATAAATAACTGCAGACCTTATAATTATGCACACTCTGCACCTAAAGCACAAGACAAAATGGGCTATGAAACAAAAGCAAATCTTCAATGAAAAGCTCTCTGCAAGAGAAATAGTTGAGTTCTATCATCATCTCTACCAAGTCCAGGAGTTCTTATCACAGATCATTCTAAGGGTCCAATCCTATCCAATTTGCCAGCACCAATGCAGCTGCAATGTGGCCCTGCGGTAAGAGAACAAATGTTCCCTTACCTTGAGGTGGCTTCCATGACTACCCCCACATAGCAGGATGCAGACAGCAAATGCCCTGTTGGCATGGTTGCATTAGTGCTGGAAAGTTGGATAGGATTGGGCTGAAGTCACTAGCACGGAACAGGAATCTCAACAGGATATATGCCAAAGATGATGTACTTCTTGTTGAAGGAGTATAGAGCTACAATTATTGTTAGGGTCTAATAGTTGCTGTGCCACTTATATGGATCTTGGTGAACTGTGTGGAACAACAACATGAGGATTAGCACTAGAATGTGTACAATACAAGTGGTTGGTGCTCTGGGCCAGAGGACCAATCACCTGCCAAACACCACATCTGAAAGCATACCAGGCTGAAGTACAATACTTGAAAAACAGGTGCTGGAGTCAGAAATATCAGCAGATTTCTGAACATCTGTTTGTGCAAGCTGAAGACTGCAGATTTGCGGTGACAGAATGAAAAGATGCTGCTAGAAATCTTTTCAGAGGAAAACCATCCATGAGAAGTAATCAGCCTTGATAACTTAAATGGATGATTTTTATTCACTCCACAAAATGTAATCATGGCTAAATCTGTACTGCAGATTTCAGCTTAGAATAGAAGGATACAATTTTCATTTTTGGCACACATCGACACTGTTGTCACCTAATCTTCTAATGTCTTCATTCTTTTCCTTCTAAACGCAATATGATTAAGCCAATTGTTTTGGATAAATCTGTAATTCTTAGTCCAGACACTTCCATTATTAGATGTCTTGCATACAAAGAATGTTTCCCTTAATCTTAAACTATATATAATCTCCCACACTATTTACTCTGAAGGTTGTCCACAAAAAGATATTATGCAGTTCTAGAATAAATGGTTCCATTACCTACCGAAGTCCCCCTGCACTGATGCAGCTGCGCCAACATGACATATGCTCTATCCCATGGGGAAGATTCGGGAAGTCTCCTCCAGGTAAGGGGACATTTGTTTTCCTGCCCCGGGGAAAAGCCTCCACTGCCTGCATTAGTCTGTTCAGAGCACAATCCTAACCGAGAGTTAGGCCAGCACAGTTAGGCCAGCAAAGTTTGGCAGGCACAAGGGACACCGTAAAGTATGTTTGGAGCACTCTCAGAGTCAGAGAGGCCAGCACACAGACATGCACCATCCTCCCAGACTCCAAGAGTGGTCCAAATGCACTTTAGGGTAACCCTTGTGCCGGCCAAATTTTGCTGGCCTAACTGTGCTGGACTAACTCCAGGTTAGGTTTGCGCCCTCAGTTACTTTGGTATTGCAAGTCTGAGTGTACCCAAGAAGGATTGAGGCTGGGGATGAAATATCAGCAGTGCTACTGCCACCAATTCTGTCTCTTTCTCAGTCTTGATCGTACCCTGAGCCCCTTTTGGGCCTCTCCCCTCCCTATTCTGCCCCCGTTCTGCCCATTCCATACCCCCACTGCTATCAGACTTACCTTCTTGGGGCAGGCAGTGGTCCTGCCACTTTGCCACCAAATGTGGCAGCACTCATAAGATGCTGGCAGCAGCACACACAACACCCTGTTCCTCCACTCAGTGTCCCAGTCCTGGATGGGATGGGACTAGGCCATTAACCTGTAATCCTATACAAATTTTACTTGGAGTAAGCCCCATTGAACACAATGTGACATACACCAGAATGGATATGCATAGGATTGCATAGTTAGATTGCACTGCATAGATTGCATAATTGGAAATGCTATCCCAATTTTCCAGCCCTGATGTAGCCTTCTTCATGGGGTGTGTGCTGCATTTTGTGGTGGAGGGGGAAATCAGGGAGGCCTCCTCAAGGCAAGGGAACATTTGTTCACTTACTTGGATGGGATTGGACACTAGCAAAGGAGAAAAAAAAATATGGTCATAACCACCTCTTCTCCAAACTAAACATGCCCAACTCCTTCAACCAGTCTTCAAAAGGAGATGGTACCCAGTCCCCAGACTGATGTCTGGTATCCAGACTGATGTAGACTGTACATCAGTCTAGTACAGTGATGGCGAACTTTTTGGGCTTGGAGTGTCAAAACTTTAGAAAATGCTTAGCTTGACTCTGTTGGCGTGTCAATCCCCCTCCCAACAAAAGAGAAACTATCCTTTATATTTATTTATTTAAACAAACAATACAGTCCAATCATTTGTGGTACTATGTATTATATAAAGAAATATCAAATAATTACAAAAATGAAAAATGAATAGAAAAAACTCCATTGTTGTCAGGTGTTGGTGAATGCTGATGTGTCACCTCAACAGTTGTGGTGTGTCATCTTTGACACGCGGGTCATAGGTTCGCCATCACTGGTCTAGTAGCTCACCTTTGGACCTGCTCCAGTTTGTTAATGCCCTCTTAAACTGTGATGCCCAGAACTGAAGGTCTCACCCACGTGTTCCTTCTGCCCTTTAAACTGAACCCCCAAACACACATGAACATGAATACACGCACTTTGTATGTAACTGGTTCAGCCCCAAGTTTACTGAAATGATGTGCCATAATCAAGTGTGGTTTGAAACATCTCACTTGAACAAATATGAAGACGCAATGGTAGATTTAAGCCTTTTTTGAGTGATGGCACAGAGAGAGACTATTGGGAAACCCTGCAGGTCCTAATAAATTTGCAAAGCTTCAATAGCTTTGCTAACTTGTAAAAAAAAACTCTTCTAAGGCAATTTGGGTTTCAGTATAGCTTCTTCGCTTTGGTAAAGATTATTTTGCTTAAATTGCAACTGCAACTGTTTAGGAAATGTCAATCAATAAATAATCACCTTGCATCACATCAGACAGAACTGCAAAATAGCAGCAAACTGGGGGATAATGTGCAGAAGATTCAGAAACAGCAAGGAGCCTGAAGTAATCCATTGTACTATGACTCATGTATTGCCTTGTACCTATCACTACCAATGGAAGTTCTAGCACTGTTTCCTTTCATTCCTGACATAATTTTCTCTATTCCTTCTTGAACGTGTTTTTTTTTTTTGCACTCTCTTGCTATTCCATCGCACAGATCATGCATCCTTGCACTCCATCATGTCCCATCATGTAGTTACAGATAATTATACCCCACTTGGAATCCTACCACCCTTTTAAAGTCCCATTCTTAGCCTCTTTTAGTGTATGCTATATTTCAAAGGCATTACCTTTTTTTATAACTGCAATGATCACTTGCTGCTAAATTCCCCTTAATGTGCCTGCCTGTTGAAACAGAGATTTCAATAAATGATGCACAGCATTTTGACAACCTGGTAAGGCAGAATGAACTACTAAAGATATAATTATAGGTTGTGGCCAGCAAGCATTTTTTTAATGTCTGCCAGCTAAGCCCAAGACAGTCTTAAGGAGCCTATCCACGAAAAATGCAGAGTGCAAGCTGTCTGAAAAATCACATGTCTTTTTTAAAAGCGTATAAAGAAGCAATCAAATTGTTGGAAAGAAAATAGTGAAGGGAGGACATTAAATAGAAATAATAATTGATAGGGGACACTTCACTGCACCTGAGTCACACTGGTAAAATTAATCATGGTAATATTCCACATGTGTTCATCAAAAGCACTGGTTGTGCATACTCTCCTTTAGTGATGAGAAAAATCCTTCTGGCATAAAACAAACAATAATCAGTCATGGGTATTGGTGTTACTTCTCTTCTACTGATGATCTATGAAACTTCAAGCATAGCAGTAGTTATAATTAAACATTCCGCATAGTCATTACAACTATCACTAATAACAACTCTATTGTTTGGTTATGTGTTTTTGAAACACCGACAACCCAATCCTATGCCCAAAGGAGGAGCACTGCCAAAATGGCTACCACTGCATCCTGAGGCCACTGAGGCCACCACCGGGGTCTCCTTGGGGTAAGGGAAATTTTCCTTCCTTACCCCACTGTGGCACCAATGGATCTCTTTGGCTCTGCGTCCACTATTGAGCAGGCAGAGTCGGAAGCCAGGCTGGGCAGCTTGGCTCAGGAGGGGATTTAGGATTTGGCAGCAGAGGTTTGTAGGACTGTAGTGGTGGTACGTATATACAGAATGAAACAAATGTGTAAATGCTTGTATAGGTGATTTAGCACTCAAATATTTACTTGATCAGTTATCCCTAGTTGACAGCTTACCCCTCTTCCATCTGCCAAGTTGTTTGCACCATCAAAGGGTTAATAAAAAGCTGGTTGCAGTTAAAGCCAAAGGAAAGAATTTCTAGATGTGCTCCTTGCTTCATTTCTCTTTCAAGTCAAGATAAGGGGAGTGAAAGAAACGTCCAGGTCCTGATCTGGTTATATACAGAAATAGGTTAAGCTTAGAATTCACAGCAAGTAACCTGACAGTGAGCCAGGATAGCACAAGATAGTAGACGAGCATCCTCTAAAATCACCTTGGGCATCCCTGGACAATGTAACACATGTCCTAAAACAGGTATTTTATGGCCGCAAGCGTAAAATAAATCCCTTTATCTCCAAAAGAGATCCTGCTCAGTTTCCTATGCAGGAAATCATTTCCAACATTCTTTCAGTCAAAAGCAGAGACTACACAATCTCTGCAGGCCCATCACATAACTTTACCATTATCATTATTACATTTTCACATAGTTATGTGAAAATACTGGATTCTGTATGTATTCAACTATTGAGTCCTACCCGAGAACCTAGGATAGGCAGCTATTTTTTTATGTTGTTGTTGCTACAAATATCATCATAATATAGGCACTGTTCCTAATAAAGCAGACTTTTGTAACTGACTTATTATTAATAATAAATAATAACAGCAGCCATCTTTCTAAACGAATGTTTATGAAGAAGTATTTTTTTAAAGCTGCAGGCATGCCCAGATTTCAGCTGGGGTTCCATTACAGACCCCAAACCCATAGAGACCTGACACTATGGATATTGGGGGTGCCTTTTTAAAAAGTGGGGAACATCAGTGAATTTGCTGCAACAAGGTTAAAAAAGATTTGTTTAATGTTCCCTTATCTTTTTAATAGGCATCCCAGTTTTTGTTTAATAGGCATCCCATGGTATTTGTGGATAACTGAAACCATAGATACCAAATTAGTGGATTTTATCTTTTGTCCCCAAACCATGCAAGGAAAATAGTGTGCTGGACAATTCCTGTAGCACCCAACATCAGAAGTAGCTTCTGAAAACTGTGCTTTCTCTCTTTAAAAAAAAAAAGAGAAGTATGATTTTATGTCCTGATTTCAACACATTTCACATGGCCCTTGAATTTGCATTATACAGTAGGTTGGCTATAGCCCAAACACTGCCTTAGGAAGGCTCTGCGGTGAACAAACTTGTATATTCATCCACCCACATTATCCTTTCTTCCCACTCGGAATTCTCAAAAGCTTCCTCAAGGGGCTCAGGATAATTGGTTAATCAAAAACACCCTCCAGCTTTGGAGGGAAACTGCACTGAACTGCAAATGTTTTGTAAACCTACAACTCTCAGACCCTATCCATGGTCACCTTGATTTTGCTATGATGTGTTATAAAATCACAATGCTCTGGCAAGATCAAAGGAGGAATAATATTTACTAGATAGTCACATGCCATCCAGATAGTTTGCTTATCATAGTAATGCAACTAAAAGAGTGTAGATATCTGTTTCTCCTACTCAGTTCTTTGAAGGATGTCTCCAAATTCTTCGGCTATGTTATTAAATATACAGGTCCTGTGTACCAATGCTCCCCTTTGAAAACTGTATTTCTCATTCTGAGGTATGGAAATTAGCTTCATAGTTTACCCTGCTCTGAGTCTTTGAATAGCCCATAGGCTAAAAATTAAGCAAGAAAACAATTTACATATTCCCTTTGCTGAAGAATGCTGTAAGATGTTATGCAAAACTTGCCATTCCTCTTGGCTCTTCTGCACCTCCAGCACTCCGCAACAAACTGTTTGCAATATTTTTTATATATCTCTATCAATACATGCTTAGCATTGAAATTTGCAAAATATGGACAGTCTTATCTTACAGGCAATAATCCATTTTCAATGTAGCAATTTATTTGGCTTTGGACTGCCATTCTAAAAAACTGTTGCTGGTCCAAAGTAATTAAATTCCCTTAGTAAAGAGCTAGGACACTTCATGACCGTTTCCCCTTTAGTGAACTGTTGTCACTATTGATCATTCATATCTCCAGCCACACACACAAATTGTGAAGGTGAATGGTCAAGCCTTTTCAGCCATCTATCTGAAGTGTCAAGTCAAGAAGACATTTTACTCATTTCATAGTACTTGGGGGTGATTCTACACATATATTTTGGAGTTTCTTTTTCTTCATGTGATGCATATTGACACAGTTAGCCACATGACTAGTATGACCTAGAGCAGTCGTTCTCAAACTTTTTAGCACCGGGACCCACTTTTTAGAATGACAATCTGTGAAGGACCCACCAGAAATGATGTCATAAGAACATAAGAAGAGACCTGATGGAACAGGCCAAGGGCCCATCTAGTCCCGTTTCCTGTATCTCACAGTGGCCTACCAGGTGCCTCAGGGAGCACACGAGACAACAAGATGCTTGCATCCTGTTGCCACTCCCTTGCCCATGGCATTCTGAAGTAGCCTACTATTAACATAAGGAGGTTGCACAACCCATCATAGCCTATAGCCCACGATGGACTTTTCCTCAAGAAATCTGTCCAATCCCCTTTTAAAGACACCCAGGCCAGATGCCATCACCACCTCCTGTGGCAAGGAGTTCCATGTCATGACCCAAAGTGATGTCATTGTGCTGCTAGAGTCGGGTGCTTTCCTGAGAATGCAGCAATACGTTGGGACATACGTCTCAGACATTTTCCAATAGCAAAATGAATCAGAAAGGGGAAAAGCCTATTTACAACCTTGAGACAAGCAAAACAACCATGCACTCCTCCCCCTTTCCAGCATCCCATCTTCCCATATTTTCAATATGGCTATCCTAGGCGCTTCGTGACCCACCGGTGGGTCCTGACCCACAGTTTGGGAACTACTGACCTCGAGTGAAACAAAATACAACAACAAGGATGTGTGGTCTGTCAACACTGTTCGGCTGCATTGTTCCCAGAGGAACTTGCATGGGCTTTACAGTCCAATCCTAACCAAACTGTCCACACTGTGATGCAGCAGTGCTAAAATGGCCATGCTGTATCCAGCGTGGGAGAGGAGGGTGCTGGAGGTCTCCCCAAGGAAAGGTTTTCCCCCAGGAAACCCCCAGCAGCCACTATGGGGTTACCTGGGGCTACAAAATCACTGGTGCACATCTGAGCGGTCTTGTATTGGCGATCAGAGTCAGGAGGGTAGATATGATCCAGCAGATGGTCCGGCCGATATGATCCATCTCTGGCCTCCTCCCCAGCCCGATCTACCCATTCCCCACCCCGCTGCAACCTTCCCCCACCTCATTCCACCCCTCCCTGCCTTCCCCCAACCCTGGAACGCCTCTGCACCGCTCGGTGCAGGACATAACTCTCTCTGCACTATGGGGCCTCTTCTGCTAGAGCAAGAAGCCTGCTTCAGCCCACACTCGCATCATGTCTGTGCCTCCCTCTGCCAGACCATCACAAAGTGCCTTACAGCACTTGCAATGGAAATCTCCATGGCAGCACGCACTAGACCGGTGTGTTCCACAGTGCCCTCAGTACGAGTGATGCTGGTTTCGTGTATCCACCACAGGACAGGAGGTGGCTGGAGGTTTCCTTGGGGTGGTGGTGGTTGTTGTTCAGTCGCTAAGTCATGTCCGACTCTTCGCGACCCCATGGACCACAGCACGCCAGGCCTCCTTGGGGTAAGGAGATATATTTCCCTTTACCACAAGTAAAGCCCCAGTCTGCCCTATCGGGCTTCTTGGATCCAGACCAGCTACTTAGCTGGCACAAATCCAGGAAGCCCAGAGTAACACCTGATGGACCAGGTGTGGTGGAAATACGGAAGAGCCTCTCGAGGAGACAGGAAATGGTGTCAACAGTGGCCCTTGGCTTCGGCAGGCATAGGGTTAACAACCAGGCGGCAGCAGTGGCTGGGCTGCATAGCTGCAGTCACTTAAGAGCCTGTGGTGGGCTATAAGGAGCACCTGGAAGAAGAAGAAGGTGTGGGTTGTAGTAGTAGAGAGAGAGGTGGAAGAGAAGGAGGCTTGCAAACATTGGACAGACTTACTGGCTTGACGAACTGACTCACTGGACTGCTTTACTGTCTTATTGGACTGGCTTGGCGATCTGACATACTGACGAATTCACTGGCTGACTGATGGACAAACAAGTGGGTGGATGACTGAGTACTGGAATAAGGACTACTGCTTACTGGAGAGTGGCTGCTCAGGAGGAGGGGACCTGCAGCCCTCAGGCAAGCCACTGGGGTGGGCTACCTCCCTGTTAGTGCTGGGGTCCAGTAGCCCATACACACTACCAGGGCTAGCTGTGTCTGGCTCAGGGAAGCTAATCAGCTTAAGCAGGCATAGCCTTTAGTGGGGAAGGTGTGGAGCAGGGGCTTTGTCAAGACACCGGGAAGGGGGTGAGGTTATGGCGGTCTGCTCCTGCCCCCCCGAGACTGATCTGCCCTCCCATGCCTCAAAATGCCCCTCCTTCCCCACAACCCTGCACCGATGAGCACAAGCTTCTCCGTTCCAGCCAGTGCTGCTCCTGGATGCAGCACTGGCTGACCAGTGCAGGCGTCTGAGTTGGCACTGCTGGGTCACAAGGAGCCGCAAGCATGCTTGACCATCGCCCATTTGTGACATTCTGAGCCGATGCAGAGATGGCTACACTCGCTCAGGAGTGAGTGAGGACTGTGCTCTGAATGTCACTATTCAGAGCTAAGTGTTGTCTCGGCTGAGAAAAACGGTGGTTTGGGATGGCCTGTCACTGCATCCAGAATCCTACCTTCTACCACACAATGCTGCAACTCTAGCAATGAAAGGTTGCAGGACTGCCTTGTGGATATTTCCAACGGCGACAGCTGCAAAACCAGTCTAAGAAATCACAGCACTGCTTTATTAGTCGCATGACAGCTAGTGATAGTCAAGGGGCAGACTATTGGGACACTGCCTCACCTTCAAAGAATGTTTATTTTTCCATGCAATGGTAGCCAGACCAATGCAAATAACAAAAGAAAAGATTTTTTTTAATCTTCAGATGATTCCACAAAAGATACAAATATTAATCCAACGAAGCTCCTGTGAGACGAACACAAATCCTCACTACACAGATACATCAAAGGACAGATACTTCGACCTCAGAATCTTGAAGGTTGT
Source organism: Lerista edwardsae (assembly GCA_029204185.1). Lineage (NCBI taxonomy): Eukaryota > Metazoa > Chordata > Lepidosauria > Squamata > Scincidae > Lerista > Lerista edwardsae. The sequence continues at coordinate 5,828,448 of JAJKFI010000060.1, forward strand.
TTAAGTTTGTCTCCCACTGACTTGCTAAGGAAGATGGAACACAACTCCTGCCAGCACGTTTTCCTATAGAGAAACAGATGTTTCCTCAAAAATACTATGAAAGCACATACTGTAAGCAATTTTACTTACTTGAAACATTTATATCCCACCTTTCCAGCGCTGTGGGAATTAGAAACTGCTTATAGTATGTAATAAAAATAGTAGCACAATAAAGCTATAAATGTTATAAAGTATAAAGCAATAACGGCAGTTTTTTAAAAAAATCAGGCAGAGCTAAAAAAAGTCACATTAACGAAAAGCTTGATAGAATAGAAAACCAATTGTCATCATATTGTTTTATTTCAAACAAAATCCAGGAATAGCCACCATACTTTGAAGTTCTCCATGGTCCTTCACCACCTCTCATAGCTTGGTCCTTCAATTCCACCACCCTCAATCAGCTGAAAATTTCCTGAAGATGGAATCAAACTCCATTGATTCTCCACTGCCGCCTACCATGCCATGAACCTGCAGCATTTCTCTTCTTACCTCCTTCAAGTTCCTTCTTAAATAACCTTTTCTCGTATTTCCTGTAAAGCACCATGTTCTCGGATGGGACTATATCATCATCAAGACCAAACACTACTCTGTTTTCACACTTACAGTTATAACACCTTTAAGACTTACATTTCATGTACACATGTGCATTGAAAGAACGCTGCTTTCTGGGTAGCCATGGCTCACTGGCTCACAGTTTGGGAACCGTAAGTGTTTCACTCGGAACTTGATCCCAAGCTGACCTTACCTGCATCTTCTGCTTGTTGTCCTGCGCTAGACTATAACTTTGCGCTCATTCATGACCCATCCTTTTCACTTCACCCCTGAACCATCTCCCAGCCTTTTCACTTCACCCTTGCTTGGACTGGACTTCCCTACCATAGTCAGTCTTGACGGTCAGCCAAGACACTCGCTAAGACTGTATGCAGTGGCATTGATTAAACAGCTCTGTTTAAAGACTTCTGGTCATCGTCATTAACAAAATGAGGATTTTCCACAAAACTGGGGGCAGGCATGGGAACAAGCTCGTTCTCCCATTGTGCTCGGTTGATTATTATAAACCCATCTCTGAACTGGTGACATTTCTATTGTTTTAGATTGCCCATCTTCTCCTGCACAACAACATCAAAAGAGCCAACAAGGCTTAGCTTTTAAAATAAACAACATTTCACGTGGAGGATGCTGGAGAAGAATGGCACAAACCTACAGCACAAGAGTGAATGCCGACTGAGTCTACATATTGATAGCACCGGTCCTTCCCTCACACTAATTACGCTGAAATCTCATCCAGGAGTTTCATGCATATTTAATCACATCAGGAGCCTTTGGAGCTCATCGCTATTGTGTGTGATGCTATCGCCTACACGTGTAAATTATTAACATCACCAACAAAACTTCTGCTGAATAAATTCCTGTTGATGATGTTCTTGATTTGTTTTTGGGGATGCCCCCACCCAAGAACTAAGGTTCTGTTTCTGCATTTCTCTATCATAAATATTCTGTCTGAGCTTCCTACAGCACCGTAGCTCTGGTGAGGATCATTGCTCTGTTTGAGACGAAGCCTCAAGGGAAGATTTGGTTGCTTTACGTCACTTCACAAGAGCTTCAGACAAAGCTGCATCCAACACCACTATTGCCTTTTCCAAGTGCCGAAATGCTCTCGCCAATGTCATGTCTAATTTCATAGCTAATTGCGC